>CM033471.1:273333530-273460637 GCA_019447015.1 Hymenochirus boettgeri
TCCTCTATTTACAGAGTATTTTCTATACAGGTCTACTAACCAATTGGAATCCCTGATAGATATAGATTTCTGAACTGACCCCAGTATTCACTGCTCTATGTAACGATTTTCTTACAGATGTCTATGACACTGATATGGAATCCCTGATATAATAGATCTGAACTGACCCCAGTTTCACTGTCTCTATGTACAGAGTATTTTCTCTACAGATGTCTATAAACCAATATGGAATCCCTGATAAGTAATAGATTCTGGTACTGACCCCAGTAATTCACTGTCTCTATGTACAGAGTATTTTCCTATACAGATGTCTATACGCCGATATGGAATCCCGATAAGTTAGAATTCTTTAACTGACCCAGATTCACTATCTCTCTAGTACAGAGTATTTTCTATACAGATTCTATACACCGATATGGAATCCCTGATAATAATAATTAGGTAACTGACCCAGTTTACTGTCTCTATGACAGATATTTCCTATACAGATGTCTATATACCGATATGGATCCTGATAAGTAATAGATTATGTAACTGTACCCAGTATTTCACCGTCCTATGTACAGAGTATTTCTATACAAGATGTCTATACACCATTGGAATCCCTGATAAGTAATGATTCTGTAACTGAACCCCAGTATTCACCGTCTCTATGACAGAGTATTTTTCAATACAGAATGTCTATCCCCCGATATGAATCCCTGATAAGTAAATGATTCTGTAACTGACCCCAGTATTCACTGTCTCTATGTACAGAGTATTTCTATACAAGTCTCTATACCGATATGGAATCCCTGATAGTATAGATTATGTAATGACCCAGGTATTCACCGTCTCTATGTACAGGTATTTTCATACAGATTTCTATACACCATATGAATCCCTGAAAGTAATAGATTCTGTACCGACCCCAGTATTCACTCTCTATGTACAGTATTTTCTATACAATGTCTATACACCGATTGGAATCCCTATAAGTAATAGATTCTGTAACTGACCCCAGTATTCACTGTGTCTATGTACAGAGTATTTTCTATACAGATGTCTATATACGATATGGAATCCCTGATAAGAATTAGATTATGTAACTGACCCAGTATTCACCGTCATCTATGTACACGAGTTTTTCTATACAGATGTCTATACACCGAATGAATCCCTATAAGTAATAGATTCTGTAACTGACCCCCGCTATTCACTGTGTCTATGTAAGTATTTCTATACGATGTCTATACACCCAATATGGAATCCCGATAAGTATTGATTATTAACTGACCCGTATTCACGTCTCTATGTACAAGTATTTTCTATACAGATGTCTATATACCATATGGAATCCCTGATAAGTAATAGATTCTGTAACTGACCCAAGTATTCACCGTCTCTATGTACAGAGTATTTCTCTACAGATTGTCTATACAACCAATATGGAATCCCCCGATAAGTAATAGATTCTGTAACTGACCCCAGTATTCACTGTCTCTATGTAAGAGATTTTCTATCCAGATGTCTATACACCAATATGGAATCCTGCGTAATAGATCTGTAACTGACCCCAGTATTCACTGTCTCTAGTACAGAGTATTTTCATCACAGATGTCTGTACCCGATATGGAATCCCTGATAAGTAATAGATTCTTTAACGGACCCCCGTATCACCGCTCTATGTACAGAGTATTTTCTATACAGATGTCTGTAACACCGATATGGAATCCTGATAAGTAATATATTCTTTAACTGACCCCAGTTATTCACGTCTCTATGCAGAGTATTTTTCTATCAGATGTCTATACACCAATATGAATCCTTAAGTAATAGATTCTGTAACTGACCCCGATTCACGTCTCTATGTACAATATTTTCTATACAGAGTCTATACACCAATAGGAATCCCTGATAAGTAATAGATTCTGTAACTGACCCCAGTATTCACTGTGTCTATGTACAGTATTTTCTATACAGATGTCTGTACACCGATATGGAATTCCTGATAAGTATAGATTCTGTAATGACCCCAGTATTCACTGTCTCTATTACAGAGTATTTTCTATACAGGAGTCATACACCATAATGGGAATCCCTGATAGTAATAGATTCTGTAACTGACCCCAGTATTCACTGTCTCTATGTACAGTGATTTTATACAAGAGTCTCACACCAATGGAATCCCTGATAAGTAATAGATTCTGTAACTGACCCCGGTAATTCACCGTCTCTATGTACAGAGTATTTTCTATACAGATGTCATACACCGATAGGAATCCCTGAAGTAATAGATTCTGTTACTGACCCCAGCATCACTGTCTCTATGTACGAGTATTTCTATACAGATGTCTATACACCGATATGGAACCCTATAAGTAATAGATTCTGTAACTGACCCCAGTATTCACTGTCTCTAGTACGAGAATTTTCTATCCAGATGTCTATACACCATATCTGTTGTATTCAATTAGATCAACTGACTTGAAATGTAGTTTCTTGAAGAGTTTCGCTAGTCATCGCGACTGGCTTTCCATTCAGAATGACTTGTACAAGAATCTGTGGCAATTATGTTACCCTGGAAAATACCCAATCAGCATATCACACGGTGTTAAGGTGTGATTAGATAGTGGCTAAGAGTGTTTAGGAACGCCCAGAGTAAGGTGTAAAACAGCATTGTACAAGGCAGACAGTTGGTGTCGAACCCCCCCACCTCTATTAGGCTTGGTTTCTTTATTTCACATAATTGCCTCCTTAACAACCTCTCTTGAACCAGCACGTTCCTTCGCCAGTATATTTACATTACAATCTTCAAAGGTATGTCCTTTATCCTTAAGATGCAGATCAACGCTGAGTCCTGACCCGAGAATGTGCTTCTGTGCTGGGCCATACTTGATTGCAGTTGCAGCCGTGTATCGCATCTTTAGGATAAAGACATACCTTTGAAGATTGAAATGTTAATATACTGGCAAGGAACGTGACTGGTTTCAGAGAGAGGTGTTAAGGGGCCATTTATGTGATAAAGAAACCAAAGCCTAAATAGAGGTGGGGGGGTTCGACACCAACTGTCTGCCATGTACAATGCTGTTTAAACACCTTACTTCGGGCGTTCCTAACCCCTCTTAGCCACTATCTAATCAACCCCTTAACACCTGGCTGTGAATGCTCAATTGGATTTCCGGGGTACATAATGCCACAGATTCTTGTACACAGTATTCTGAATTGAGAAAGCCAGTCGGATGACTAGCGAACGTCTTCAAGAACTACATTCAAGTCCAGTTGGATCTAATTGAATACAACAGATATACATGACCTGGATTAATGAGAACCTTCACAAGCATGTCTCTACACACGATATGGACCCTGAAGTAAAGATTCTGTAACTGACCCCGTTCACCGTCTCTATGTACAGAGTATTTTCTATACAGATGTCTATACACATCGATGGAATCCCTGATAAGTAATAGTCTCTAACTGACCCCAATATTCACTGTCTCTATGTACAGAGTATTTTCTATACAGATGTCTATACACCATATGGAATCCCTGGAAGTAATAGATTCTGTAACTGACCCCAGTATTCACCGTCTCTATGTTACAGAGTATTTTCTATACAGATGTCTATACACCAATATGGAATCCCCGATAAGTAATAATGCTGTATACCCAGTATTCCTGTCTCGTCTATGTACAGATATTTCTATACAGATGCTATACACCATATGGAATCCCCATAGTAATAGATTCTGTAATGACCCCAGTATTCACCGTCTCTATGTACAGAGTATTCTATACAGATGTTTATCACCAATATGATCCCTGATAAGTAAAGATCGGTAACTGACCCCAGTATTCACTGTCTCTATGTAAAGAGTATTTTCATCAGTTGTTCTTCACATCAATAGAAAGCTGTTTGTTACCTTGCAGTTTATTTTTCAGCAAGCCGTGCAATACTGACATGCCTGTACAATATAAAATAGTCAGCAATTATGGGCATTACTGGCATTTTTTTGCGTTAATACAGTAACCAGGTTTTGGAAGGAACTATAGACAGAGCATGTGTGTTTTGAAAGTAGTAAATACAGTAACTGTTTTGAAGGTACCATAATAACAGTAACAAATTTTTAAGGTACCTTCATCTCCAAAATGAGCTAAGGGTTTTAGATATTTATCTGTGTTATTCAGTGATCAACTGGATTTAAAGTTTAAATATTGAAGCCGTTTGCTAGTCATCCGACTGCCTTTCTCATGCTCGGATGACTCGAGACTGCGAGAACGTCTTCAAGAACTAAACTTCAATCCGGTTGATCAACTGAAGGTAATGGGATCTTGGAGAATAGTGATCATGATTAAGTGTCATGTAAATATTTGCAAACAATATAAATTACAAAAAACTTTTAATGTTAGAAAGCTATTTTGTTGTTAAAGGAATCACTCCTGCTGATGACTGGGGGGAATGTTTCTATAAAATAATTGAGCAGAATAGTGACTGCTTTAAAGGGATATTAACTATTACATTTTTAATTTATACATTAGGAACAGTGTAAAAAATTAGGTCTTCTCCGGCCGGGCTTAATGGCCAGATAAAAAGGGAAATGGAAAAAAAAAAAAGGTTTTAAATTCTTAAGGCATTCTGAAGGGAAGCCTTACCAGGAAATATAAAATGTAATAAAGAGTGAAAGAAGTAATTAAACTGATAAAATAGCAAATGAAATACAGATAGCCGAACAAACAAGTCCACCCAATTTTTTTTTTGTTTAAATTTGCTTTATTTATTATCACTAAAGTTATTACAAACATGACTGCCTTATTATTTTCAGTTAGATCGTGGATTTTAAGCGTATGTGACTGAATGCTTGAGCATTTCAGGACATATGAAGATATAAACAGTCTCTGTGTGTTCGCTGGTGTTATGTACATATACCTGTCGTCAAGCAATCTGCCAGCCCATCCTCCAGCCGACTCTGCGCGTTGCATCATTAATAGGAGAATAAATCAGTCCATGTCCCCCAGATTTTATGATTGTCTGGACATTCCTGCTTATATAAAACTTGGAGTAAGGGTAGGTCACCGATTTATTAATCATCCAGGTCTCACCTTGGTTTATTATGCGAGATCCATCTCATACAATTGTCTTACGTCAAAAACAAGCCGAGTTACTAGGTGATATGCTCTTGTAGATTCTGGAAAGAGACCATTCCAGAAGTCTGTATAAGATCCCCCATCTCATTGACCCGGCTGGCTTCCTAAAATGGCCTCCCATAATGACCTACCAATATCCCAAGCAATTCCGCGGCAGAAGCTTATTGTTCCATAGTGGCGTGTGTGTAATAGTCCTGTTTAAACCAATAGACATTGGACTGATACCAGATCCTTTGGGACTGTCGGTGCAGTGTGGTTGCCCTGTGTCATTATGTTAAGGCTGGAGCCTCTAGATATTTATGTATGGGCCATTAATATATTTGCGTCATCATATACACACTCTGTTTGGTCGCTGAAGTGTTTAACCCAGCATTGTAAATATCTAAGGCCCAGTAGTACAGCCAAGGTCCTTGGGAACTTTTAGTTTGTGAGATTAACCCTAGCCCTGCCATTGCTCCAGACAAATGAGAGTATGTAGCTTATTACTTTTTTTTTTCAAGGAGGAGGGATATAACTGAGTGTTTAGATTAGATAGCATACCATTTTAACTACTGACTCTGCTCCACAGATTCAAGGTAACACATTTCCATGCCGGGTGTTTGCTTGTAAAAATCTAGCAATGGAGCATGTTAAGAGTACAACCGTTTTACTGACTTAGTAATAATCATTCCAAATATTTGAATGGGAGCTATCGGGATCGGTAAAGGTGCATGCAAATTAGTGGAGGGAGAAGCATCTCTTGGGTACAGAGCAGATTTTCCCCAATTTAAGTTAAAAGGCCAGAGTTAGGTACCAATTAAGTCAAATATTGCATTGTGTGAATTGTACATAATGATTTATCCGCATCAATACCGTCATCTCACTGGGGTTAACGCCACTTTTTCCCTAGTTTCAAATCAAATCGATGGCTATCGCTACAAGTAATGTTTTGCTATCCGGTGGTGATGAGTTTTTCCTGACTGTTTTATTGGTGCTTTATAAATTTTGCCCGATAAAACAGTGGCGAACTAAACTAATATGCGCTTGAACTTGTTCTTTTTTACATTCTGTTTCTCCCTTTTTACTTCTCCCATATAATGTTCTCGGGAATTTAATCAGTGAATATATAATGTAACATTTAGGTATAAATATACAAACACAATGGCCCAGCTGGATGACAGGATGGCAAAGATCTCCATGCTACAGTATAAGAGACAGTGAATACTGGGGTCAGTTACAGAATCTATTACTTATCAGGGATTCCATATCGGTGTATAGACATCTGTATAGAAAATACTCTGTACATAGAGATACAGTGAATACTGGGTCAGTTACAGAATCTATTACTTATCAGGGATTCCATATTGGTGTATAGACATCTGTATAGAAAATACTCTTTACATAGAGATACAGTGAATACTGGGGTCAGGGTTTGTGGCACTAGGTACACATGCTAACAAGGCTCTTTGAAGACTAAATGGGCTGTGAGTTGTATTGGCAATAACATGGAAGCCTTCTTAATTACAGTAGGCATTTCTTGCATGTACATATGTAAATGCAACATCCTAGAGAAGAATCTTACAATGTAGAGGTATACATAAAATAGCACCCCTTCTGTAGAGAAATATGCAGCACATATAAAAACCTATAACATTTTAATAGTAGAACACAGATAAAAAACACATCCCCAAAGCATAAAAAAATCCCCACATGGAACCTACAATCACCGCTGGCCAGCTGAATATATAAAAAATGCAGACCGCCTGAGGAAGCTCATTGGAGCGAAACGCGTAGCAGTGGTGACATCATTACGTCTGGGATGCCAGTGCCCGGAACCGGGCAGTTCATGTGACTTGAGTGTGGAGAGGAGCGCTCAGAACTCACCCCGTTGTGCTGGAGACAGGATAACAAGTATACCCTATAGTAGATCCCAAGTGCTGCGGCCATGAACAGGAGTGTCTGGGGGATGGACAATGGATACAGTCAGAATATCTGTTCCACGCGACGAGAGGGGGTGTTGTATGAACGCTCTGAACAGTAAAAGTCTGTATTTACTATTGTGATACATACTCAGTTGGCACTATACTCTATTTGGATAGTGTCATTTGGCTTTACTCAGACTTTTATCCACTCTTCCTTGTTTTGGAGTGAGACATTCTTATTTCTAGATCGGACATATTAGTCCCCTTTTATTACAGGTCCTGCTATATTTTAGGAGGGGCATCCTACAAGACTGACATGATCTACCAGTTTTATTCCCCATAACTGGATTTTTGGGACATATATTTTTTTGATATATTCAGCTGTCCAGCAGTGATTGTAGGTTCCGTGTGGGGATTTTTTATGTATTTGGGATGTGTTCTACTATTAAAATGTTATAGGTTTTTATATTTGCTGTATATTTCTCTAGGGAAGGGGATATTTTTTGTATATTTGTGAGGTCTAGAGGGGTTTTTGGACCATGTCTGTCATTTTTCCCTGGGAGGGACACCTAGGAGCACCTACGTCTCTCGGTCCATAGATTGTATCTATTTTTATATATACAATGTATATGTGATCTACAGTGGAAAAGCTTTCAATTTAGGGTTAAAAAAGTTTAGCTCTCCTTTAAATATGTGAAGTGGGTGTGGCTTCATCAGGTAACATAGGCGTGGCTTGTGGAGGTGGCTGTGGTGGCCTGACTAACACTGATAGGTGGACCAGAGGGCTGACATAACACTGATTGGTGGACTGGTGCTGAAATGCAGCATTGCAGGACTGACGCCTTTTGAATGTTCCGTAGCGGTACACCCTGAGCAAATGTTTCAGTTTGCTTCATGGTAGGGGCACTCCTGTACCAAACTTTGCATCTCATCTTAGACTTTGCTGATAAGTTTTAATTTCTAGTACATTACAGAGATTCCACATACTTTCCATAGATCTAAGGACCTTGAACAGATAAAGGGCAAATTTATCTGTAGAAAATGATGAGGTGTTGTATTACTTACTTTCATGCTTCTCTTGCCTTCCAGGTTACCGTGATGTGGTAATTAATTAACACAATTTACTGCAGGAACCCAGGAAGGTAAGGAGTGTGGAAGTTAACGCCTCCATTTAGAATGTGTTTTGTATCGCAAAAACGAACTCTAGGGATTTTCCAAAACAAAAAATTGTAGTTAACCCCATTCTAACTGGATATTACATTGGGAAGAATGGGTTTAAATCGTTTTAACCCCATAGCATCATATATTACATCTCCCTGGATGCATATTGCTCACTGTAAAAGCTTAAGGGGAACTGTGGTCTCAAAACAAGTTAAGTTTAAATGAAAGGCCAGTTTCCTACCTTTAAAATGAGCCATCAACCACCTCTCTACGTGCTCCACAGCCCAAGATATACAGAAATGACTGACCAGAAAGTTAATGGGTGGGAGGCTGACATGTGACATTCCTAAGGCTTCTCCTGCACAGTGCCGCTGGTGAGCACAGCCTCAGACTCCCTCATTGTGTGAGGGAGACAGGAAGTCCCTCCTCTCTGCTGTGTAAAGTCCTGACAGAGTAGGTAAGGGAATCTACAGCACTTCTCTTTCACTGTGTGAAAACAGCCTTTTCAGGCAGAGTTCTCACTGTGCCTGAAAAGGCTGATTCCACAGAGTTTTATGCAGAGGGGGGGTCTGAGTAACCCACGGCACCCGCGAGTGGGTGGGACCACATGGGGCTGTAAGATAATGGGCCATGGGGGGGGGGGCTGCAACTGGAGGGACCACGGGTCCATGAGTCAGAGTGACCAGGGGGGGCTGCAAAGGGGAGGAGGAGACATAGGACAGATTGACTGAGAGTTTCAGAGCGAGAGTTTCAGAGCAGGAAGCAGGAAGTGCAGGGGACCTGGTGATGCTGCTGCCATATCACACACAAAAATGTAAATATCTTCAAAACTATGCAAAATAAACAATGGAAATAAATTGCAGGGGAGCAATTCCTATCAATTTACCTCAATTTACCTAAAGTCATTTTTGGACCACAGTTCCCCTTTAAGGGAAATATTATCAGTGCTTATGATGGTAGAACATTATTTAAATTCAATAAAGTACTAGCCTTATTCCGCACCAAAAGGTTGAGGGCACTCATAATTAACAATTTATAAGGACATAAATCCACCTAAATCCACTTTATTTAGATTTAATAGTAACAAGTGGATAAAAAAAATCTGAAACTTTATTATAAAATTAATAAAACATATATAGTTACACAGATGCTAAAACACGCAATATGTAGCCAAGGTTTAAAGGGCACATCCACCCTTAGAACAAAAAACTGGTCAATTGTAAGTTACCTGCCCCCCAACTCCAACTGATATATTCAGCCCATTATTACCTGTATTACTAACCAGATATTTAAGGATAATTATTGTCCCCTTTCTGGCAGAGTAAGCTGGCTCCTCCTGCTTTTTCACCTGCTGCCTCCTCTGCACATGCTCAAGCTTATAAAAAGCTCATTGAGCAGAGGGAGATACATTTTCCAGAAAGGAATAGATATGATTAAATATCCGGCTACAAATGTAAAATGTAAAAAAACTGGGAGGGAAAAGCAGTTGTGGTCAGATAACTGACAAGATCCCAGTTTTTTTTGGGTTGGACATGCCCTTTAATGTCCGCACAAGTATAGCATATACCAGTATTAACATTCAAAACCATAAATGGAGCCCACACAAAGGATCAGATGTCAATACTGTGAAAAAATACTTGATTGCCAACATAACGTGCCAATATACAAATTATGGCTCCTTTATGATCCTTTAAGTGGGCTCCAATTAGGGTTTTATATGTTAATACTGTTATATTCTATACTTATGTGAACGTGATACTTGGCTGTATATGTTTTTGCATCTGTGTAACTATATATGTTTTAGGAATTATATAACAACATTTTGAAACAACAAATGTTAATTTTAGTAAAAGGCATGCGCACTTTACACTAGGATATATTAACGGCCAATCATATAAGACCGCCGTTTTATAAATGGTGGCATTATCAAACTGGCTATCACAGCAGAAGAGATGGCCGAACTTAGTGAAGTTTGTTCTTTTGAACTACTGAACTTAAGTAAAAATGGTAACTTACTGTAAATGGCTGTAGCACCTGGAAAATGGTCTGGGGAACATGTACCTGTCACTAAAACTTTTTCAAAGGCTTCCTTCCCCACGATCGGGCAATTGTCGGTTTTCCACATGCTACTGTATATTCAAGGGTTACGGCCAATTCGAGGGTTATCGAACGCTACATTCTAGGGTTAAAGAAATCGACAACTACATTCGAGGGTTGGCGAAAACGAACGTTATATTCAAGGGTTACCGAAATCGGCAGCTACATTCAAGGGTTACTGAAAAAAAGAACTCAATATTCGAGGGTTACCAAAATCGTCAGCTACATTCGAAGGTTACCGAAAATGAACGCTAAATTCGAAGGCATGTTGGCCTTTCTCAGTGTCTGGGTGTCCTTTATCCCAGCCTACCTTAGTGCAAGTGGCAAGTATACTGTAGCTATGGAGGTCTTTGCCATCCTGTCTTCCAGCTGGGCCATTGTGTTCTGTATATTTATGCCTAAATGTTACATTATATTATTCCACCCTGATTTAAATTCACGAGAACATCTAATGGGAAAAGTGAAAAGTGAGAAATAGAAAACTTGAAAAATTAACAAGTTCAAGCGCATATTTAGTATAGTTTTCGCCACTGTTATCGGCAAAATTGGACTTAGCGTAATTTAGTACCAACAACCAGCTCCGAAAACTCATATCGCCATTTCACAGCATATCAACATACATTGCAGTGATAACCAATCAATGGTATTTGTAAACGAGGGAAAAGTGGTGTTAAGCTCAGTCTGAGATGGCCACATTTCAAGCCTGGAAATATGTCACTATCAGGGTAATTCAATAAAAGTTCTTATCGTTCAAAATGGTGCTAATTTTGCCCCAACCAATCAGATGTTAGCTTTCAAATGTTAAATAAGATCTGATTGGTTGGGGCAAAATTAGCACCATTTTAAACATTAAGAACTTTTATTGAATCTCTCTGTTAATGTCAATACAAATAAGGCTCAATTTTCTCTATTTTAAAATAAAATCGACCTGGGGTCTTATATCAATATGTACAGAATTTGCCCGGAGTGTTTACCTCATATACATTTACATCCCTGGTCTGGTAGTGGTAAAAGTTCTGGTGATATTTTTCTATTTCACCACGATATTAGACTAAATAAAAATAAATATGGTAAAATTTGGAGTCAGGAAGGAATTGTTTTCCCTCTTTCCAGCTGGGTTTCTTTACTGTTAGGTAGGTCGTAAGACTATGGCTGAATCCTGGTTTCAATTCTCAACTGCTGGTTTTGAAAATCCACAGATAAAATGGATTTTCTACATTTTCCAAAGATTTCATCGAAAACTATGTAACTGTTATACAGACATTATAGGTAGGGTATAAAGGTTGGACTAGATGGACGTATGTCTTTATACAACCTCCAATACTATACTATTTACTATGTAACTGTTATACAGACATTATTGGTAGGGTATAAAGGTTGGACTAGATGGACGTATGTCTTTACAACCTCCAATACTATGTTACTATTGTACTGTTATACAGACATTAGGGTAGGGTATAAAGGTTGGACTAGATGGACGTAGTCTTTATACAACCTCCAATACTATGTTCATGTCCTGTTATACAGACACTATGGGTGGGGTATAAAGGTTGGACTAGATGGACGTATGTCTTTATACAACCTCCAATACTTGTTACTATGTAACTGTTATAACAGACATTATGGGTAGGGTAATAAAGGTGGACTAGATGGACGTTGTCTTTATATCCACCTCCAATACATGTTCTAATGTAACTGTTATACAGACATATGGGTAGAGTATAAAGGTTGGACTAGATGGACGTATGTCTTTATACCACCTCCAATACTATGTTACTATGTAACTGTTATACAGACATTATGGGTAGGGTATAAAGGTTGGATAGATGGACGTATGTCTTATATAAACCTCCAATACTATGTTATGTAACTGTTATACATGACATTATGGGTAGGGTTAAAGGTTGGACTAGACTGGACGTTGTCTTTATAAAACCTCCAATACTATGTTACTATGAACTGTTATACAGACATTATGGGTAGGGTATAAAGGTTGGACTAGATGGAGTATGTCTTTATACAACCTCCCATACTATGTTACTATGTAACTGTTATACAGACTTATGGGTAGGGTATAAAGGTTGGACTAGATGGACGTTGTCTTTATACACCTCCAATACTATGTTCTATGTAACTGTTATACAGACATTATGGGTAGGGTAAAAGGTTGGCATAGATGGAGTATGTCTTTATACAACCTCCAATACTATGTTACTATGTAACTGTTTATACAGACATTATGGGTAGGGTATAAAGGTTGGACTAGATGGACGTATGTCTTTAACAACCTCCAATACATATGTTTCTATGTAACTGTTATACAGACATTATGGGTAGGTAAGGTTGGACTAGATGTAGTATGTCTTTATACAACCTCCAATACTATGTTATATGTAACTGTTATAACAGCCATTATGGGATATAGGTATTAAGGTTGGACTAGATGGATGTATGTCTTTATACAACCTCCAATACTATGTTACTATGTAACTGTTATACAGAATTATGGGTAGGGTATAAAGGTTGGACTAGATGGACGTATGTCTTTATCAACCCCCCATACTATGTTCAATGTCACTGTTATACAGACATTATGGGTAGGATATAAGGTTGGACTAGTTGGATGTATGTCTTTATACAACCTCCAATACTATGTGTTACTAATGTAACTGTTATAACAGACATTATGGGTAGGGTATAAAGGTTGCAGATGGATGTAGTCTTTATACAACCTCCAATACTATGTTATAGTAAGTGTTTAAGAATTATGGGTAGGGTATAAAGGTTGGATTAGATGGACGTATGTCTTTATACAACCTCCAATACTATGTTACTATGTAACTGTTATACAGACATTATGGTAGGGTATAAAGGTGGACTGTAGGATGCTATGTCTTTACTACAACCTCCAATACTATGTTACTATGTAAGTGTTATACAGACATTATGGGTAGGGTATAAAGGTTGGATTAGATGACGTATGTCTTTATACAACCTCCAATACTATGTTACTATGTAACTGTTATACAGACATTATGGGTAGGGTATAAAGGATGGACTAGATGGCGTAATGTCTTTATAACAACCTCCAATACTATGTTACTATGTAACTGTTATACAGACATTATGGGTCGGGTATAAAGGATGGACTAGATGGGCGTATGTCTTTATGCCACATCCAATACTATGTTTCTATGTAACTGTTATACAGACATTATGGGTAGGATATAAAGGGTGGACTAGATGGACGTATGTCTTTATACAACCTCCAATACTATGTTTCTATGTAATGTTATACAGACATATGGGTAGGGTATAAAGTTGGACTAGATGAACATAAGTCTTTATACAACCTCCAATTATGTTACTATGTACTGTTATACAGACTTTATGGGTAGGTTATAAAGATTGGACTAGATGGACTATGTCTTTATACAACCTCCAATACTATGTTTCCAATGTAACTGTAGACAGACATTATGGGTAGGGTATAAAGGTTGGACAGATGGATGTATTTCTTTATACAACCTCCAATACTATGTTACGATGTAACTGTTAGGCAACATTATGGGTAGGTATAACGGTGGACTAGATGGACTATGTCTTATACAACCTCCAATATATATTACCATGTAACTGTTTATCAGACATTATGGGTAGGGTATAAAAGTTGGACTAGTGGAAGTATGTTTTCTTCAACACCTCAATACTTGTTCTATGTAACTGCTAAGCAAGACATTATGGGTAGGGATAAAGGTTGTACTAGAAAGACATATGTCTTTATACAACCTCCAATACTATGTTACTATGTAACTGTTATACAGACATTATGGGTAGGGTATAAAGGTTGGACTAGATGGACGTATGTCTTTATTCAACCTCCAATACTATTGTTACTATATAACTATTAGACAGACATTATGGGTAGGGTATAAATATCTGATTAGGTGCAGGTATATCTTTATGCAACTTCCAATACTATGTTACTTTGTAACTGTTTTACAGACATTATGGGTAGGGTATATAAGGATGGGACTAGATGGACGTATGTCTTTATACAATCTCCAGTAGTATGTTACTATGTAACTGTTATACAGACATTATGGTTAGGGTATAAAGGTTGGAGTAGACGGACGTATGTCTTTATACAACCTCCAATACTATGTTACTATGTAACTGTTATCAGACATTATGGGTAGGGTTAACGGTTGGACTAGAGGACGTATGTCCTTTATACCACCTCCAATCTTGGTTACTATGTAACTGTTCTACAGACATTATGGGTGTGTAGGAAATGTTGGACTAGATGGACGTATGTCTTTATACAACCTCCAATACTATGTTACTATGTAACTGTTATACAGACTATGTAACATAGTACCAATCAAAAAATTAGATCCGGCACTAGCAGCAATATATTACCAAATGGTTTGGCCAGGTGCTTAAATAGGTAAAAGCAATCAATACAAGTAAGGAGAATAGACCTATAGCCCTCTGTATTAAAATTCCTTTATTTACCTATGGAAATTACAAAAAACATACTTAAAAACATGTTAAGGACACCCTGCTAGCTGGTAATAACATCTTCGGGTACAAATATTACACTATATTATCTATTAGCATTTGTGGATACATTGTACACAAGTACTGAACATTGGTAAACATAAACGTGTTCATCTGTATTCCACTTATTGGAGCAATATTCGTATAAAAGAAAGGGGGTGTATACGATACCGACAGACTATTGCCTGTCCAGTAGTGTAGTCCGGGGTGGCCTGACTACGACGCCATGCGCGTTTCGTCTTTGACTTCTTCGTTGGGATTTCACAAATGGGGACTGGGACGAGTGGAGACAAGTTAGTAAAGTAGTTAGTATTCAGGACTGAGGGGGTACAGAGACATGAATAATCATTGTATAGATATGAGAGATCAAAGGACCAGATCTGGCAATACTGTGAAGTGAAATGACAATTCTTGATTTGTGATGTGATGAGAGGAGGAGATACAACCAGATGTCTTTCTCCACTCAAACTATATCAAGCAGGTATGCTCAGGTCAATCGAAAATTTGTCAACTACAAAAACTTGTCGTTGAATTTATATTTTTATTTAATTTGTATTAGATATTCATAAATTCAAATAAATGCATAGATTTGAACAGTTGCCCGCCGATTTTCAATAAATATTATTGACAACAGAAATAAAGTTTATAAGTTTAAATGCAAGAACTTAACTAAGAAATAGCGGTAGTCATGCAGATACGCAGGTAAAAACATTTTATAATTTTCGATTTATCAGAAAGGATAGGATATTCTTTACTACAAGAACACTTATCCTGTCGTTAAGGAAAGACAAGATTCATGTAAGTCTTCCCATAGGTACATTTACGCACAGACTTAAAGTAGAAAGATCATTCAAAGACCTCAAATGTAACTACATTGTGAGATGCGACTTCAGAAGGGGAACATAAAGATACCAGCTGGTACCAACTGTGTTAGATGCTTTAGACTGAGGTTTATTCTATTTCCTGTGTGTGACAGCCGACAGGCCTTAGATCTTTATAAACATCTGAAGGACTTCTCTGCTGTTTGAACACAACAGTGTAGACAGACAGTGACCTTTGCTGTATATGTGTTACGTAGACAACAAATATCTTTGATTTTGCATTTCCCCTCCACTCCTGCCTGACGACTATGATTATATTCTTTAATAGAGAAACCAGTCCCCTATAAACAGAAATATTCAGTTTGTTTGGCCCATGGTTCGTATACCATATATTACTTGGTTTGCGCCTTTTTGGGGTTCTGATGAAGGTCTGCAATCTGTCAGTTGGTATTATCGTGGATACCTGAGTAATCCAGGAGACATTATTGATAGGGGGGAGGGGCATTCTGGTCCACGTGAAAGGAACCGCAAAGAAATTATATTTACCCACTAACCAACAGAACCATTTGTGAGACGTAAGTAGTAATTCATAACTATTTCAAAGGTGTTTTTGATAAAAAATGTCCATATTTGGTCCACAAGGATTTTGTACAGAATTATGGTTTCATCATACAGAAATTTGCGCCTTCAAAATTTCGAAAAACTACCAGTTTATCATGAACTTTGCTATTGGAACAAAATATAGTGGATTTGTGAATTAGTTGTGTTTTTGTCTAAAGCAGTGTGTTATATTTTCAAGCATGCTTGTGGGTGTATTTTTTTTTATTTTTTATGTCTGAAGCAACCGATATGGTTACAACATGTAAAAAAAGGTACTTTTACATAATAGTTTAGTTTAAAGGTAACTGTCGCCTCACCAAGTTGTCCTTAAATAGCTCTTTATTCCTTTCAAATAAGCTATAATCATGTCTCTAGCTTCTTGGATCTTAAAGGGCATGTCACCTCCAAAACTAAAATGTAACCCCAATACTGCCCATCTTGATGGTTCTCTACAGTGATTGTTCAAAAGTCCAGGAAAGTGAAGAGAAGTGAGATGTCCAGTGAGTCATCAGGGGGTCCCTGCATGCCTTAACTCAATAAGCAGTGACATGCGCAGAGGAGGCACTTTCCCCCTACTACTCATACAGACATTATGGGTAGGGTATAAAGGTTGGACTAGATGGACGTAAGTCTTTATACAACCTCCAATACTATGTTACTATGTAACTGTTATACAGACACTATGGGTGGGGTATAAAGGTTGGACTAGATGGACGTATGTCTTTATACAACTCCAATACGTAGTATACTATGTAACTGTTTACAGACCATTATGGGTAGGGTAGTAAAGGTAGATGGATGTATGTCTTTATACAACCTCCAATACTATGTTACTATGTAACTGTTATACAGACATTATGGGTAGGGTATAAAGGTTGGACTAGATGGACGTATGTCTTTATACAACCTCCAATACTATGTTTCTATGTAACTGTTATACAGACATTATGGGTAGGGTATAAAGGTTGGACTAGATGGACATATGTCTTTTATCTAACCTCCAATACTATGTTACTATGTAACTGTTATACAGACATATGGGTAGGGTATAAAGGTGGACTGAATGGAAGTATGTTTATACAAACCTCCAATACTATGTTCATGTAACTGTTATGATATACCAGACTTATGGGTAGGGTATAAAGGTTGGACTACGATGGACGTATGTCTTATATACAACTCCAAAACTATGTTACTATGTAACTGTTTATACAGACATTATGGTTAGGGTTATAAAGGTTGACTAGATGGACGTTTGTCTTTACAACCTCCAATACTATGTTACTATGAACTGTTATACAGACATTAGGGGGTGGGTATAAAGGTTGGACTAGATGGAGTATGGTCTTTAAACCTACACTCTACTATGTTACTATGTAACTGTATACAGACATTATGGGTAGGGTTAAAGGTTGGACTAGATGGACGTTGTCTTTATACAAACCTCCAATACTATGTTCTATGTAACTGTTATACGACTTATGGGTAGGGTATAAAGGTTGGACTAGTGGAGTATGTCTTTATACAACCTCCAATACTATGTTAATATGTAAACTGTTATACAGACATTATGGGTAGGGTTATAAAGGTTGGACCTAGATGGACGTATGTCTTTATAACAACCTCCAATATATGTTACTATGTAACTGTTATGCAGACATTATGGGTAGGGGATAAAGGTTGGATAGATGGATGTATGTCTTTATACTAACCCCCCAATACTATGTTGACTATGTAACTGTTATACAGACCATTATGGGATAGGTATATAAGGTTGGACTAGATGGAGTATGTCTTATACAACCTCCAATACTATGTTCTATGTAAACTGTTATACGACAATTATGGGTAGGGTATAAGGTTGGACTAGATGGACGTATGTCTTTATACAACCTCCAATACTATGTTTCTAAGTAACTGTTATAACAGAATTATGGGTAGGATATAAAGGTGGACTAGTTGGTGTATGGTCTTTATACACCTCCAATACTATTGTTACATTGTAACTGTTATACAGACATTATGGGGTAGGGATAAAGGTTGCACTAGTGGATGTAGGTCTTTATACAACCTCCAATACTATGTTACGATTAACTGTTATACAGACATTATGGGTAGGGTATAAAGGTTGGACTAGATGGACGTATGTCTTTATACAACCTCCAATACATGTTACTATGTAACTGTTATACAGACATTATGGTAGGTATAAAGGTGGACTAGTATGGCGTATGTCTTTATACAACCTCCAATACTATGTTACATGTAAGTGTTATTACAGAACATTATGGGTAGGGTATATAAGGTTGGATTAGATGAGTATGTCTTTATACAACCTCCAATACTAGTTACTATGTAACTGTTATACAGACATTATGGGTAGGGTATAAAGGTGGACTAGAGGCGTATGTCTTTATACAACCTCCAATCTATGTTACTATGTAACGTTATACAGACATTATGGGTGGGTATAAAGGATGGACTAGATGGCGTATGTCTTTATCCACCTCCAATACTATGTTTCTATGAACTGTTATACAGACTATATGGGTAGGTATAAAGGTTGGACTATATGGAAGTATGTCTTATACAACCTCCAATACTAGTTTACTATGTAATGTTTTAACGACATTATGGGTAGGGTATAAAGTTGGACTAGATGAAATAAGTCTTTATACAACCTCCAATACTATGTTACTATGTAACTGTATTACAGACTTTATGGGTAGGGTATAAACAGATTGGACTGATGGACGTATGTCTTTATACAACCTCCAATACTATGTTTCATATGTAACTGTTATCAGACATTATGGTAGGGTATAAAGGTTGGACTAGATGGAGTATGTCTTTATCAAACCTCCAATACTAGTTTACTATGTAACTGTTAGCAGACATTATGGGTAGGGTATAACGGTTGGACTAGATGGACTATGTCTTTAACAACCTCCAATTATATACATGTAACTGTTCAGACATTATGGGTAGGGTATAAAAGTTGGACTAGTGCGAAGCTATGTTTTATACAACCTTCAATACTATGTACTATGTAACTGTATACAGACATTATGGGTAGGGTATAAAGGTGTACTAGAAAGACCTATGTCTTTATACACCTCCAATCTATGTTACTATGTAACTGTTATACAGACATTATGGGTAGGGTATAAGGTGGACTGAGGACGATGTCTTTATCAACCTCCAACTATGTTACTATATAACTATTAGACAGACATTATGGGTAGGGTATAAAGTTCTGGATAGGTGAGTTAGTCTTTATCAAATCCAATACTATGTCTTGTAAATGTTTACAGACTTATGGGTAGGGTATATAAGGTGGATAGATGGACGTATGTCTTTATAACAATCTCCATAGTATGTTACCATGTAACTGTTATACAGAACATTATGGTAGGGTATAAAGGTTGGATAGACGGACGTATGTTTTTACAACCTCCAATACGTTGTTTACTATGTAGTTATCAGCATTATGGGCGGGTTATAAAGGTTGGACTAGATGACGTATGTCTTTATACAACCTCCAATACTATGTTTCTATGTAACTGTTATACAGACATTATGGGTAGGGTATAAAGGTTGGACTAGATGGATGTATGTCTTTATACAACCTCCAATACTATGTTACTATGTAACTGTTATACAGACTTATGGGTAGGGTATAAAGGTGGACTAGATGGACGTATGTCTTTATACACCTCCAATACTATGTTTCTATGTAACTGTTATACAGACATTATGGGTAGGGTATAAAGGTTGGACTAGAATGGAGGTATGTCTTTATACAACCTCCAATACTATGTTACTATGTAACTGTGTTATACAGACATTATGGTAGGGTATAAAGGTTGGACTAGATGGACGTATGTCTTTTATACAACCTCCAATATATGTTTCTATGTAACTGTTATACAGACATTAGGGTAGGGTAAGGGTTGGACTAATGATGTATGTCTTTATACAACCTCCAATCCTATTTTTACTATGTAACTGTTATACAGCATTATGGGTAAGTATTAAGGTTGGACTAGTGGATGTATGTCTTTATACAACCTCCAATACTATGTTACTATGTAACTGTTATACAGAAATTATGGGTAGGTATAAAGGTTGGACTAGATGGACGTATGTCTTTATACAACCTCCATACTATGTTTAAGTACTGTTATACAGACATTATGGGTAGGATATAAGGTTGACTAGTTGGATGTATGTCTTTATACAACCTCCAATACTATGTTACAATGTAACTGTTATAACAGACATTATGGGTAGGGTATAAAGGTTGCACTATTGGATGTATGTCTTTATACAACCTCCAATACTATGTTACTATGTAAGTGTTTAACGACATTATGGGTAGGGTATAAAGGTTGGATTAGATGGACGTATGTCTTTATACAACCTCCAATACTATGTTACTATGTAACTGTTATACAGACATTATGGGTAGGGTATAAAGGATGGACTAGATGGCTATGTCTTTCTTACAACCTCCAATACTATGTTACTATGTATGTTATACAACATTATGGGTAGGGTAAAAGGTTGGATTAGATGACGTATGTCTTTATACAACCTCCAATACTATGTTTACTATGTAACTGTTATACAGACATTTGGGTAGGGTATAAAGGTGGACTAGATGGGCGTATGTCTTTATACAACCTCCAATACTATTTACTATGTAACGTTTACAGACATTATGGGTCGGGTATAAAGGATGACTAGATGGGCGATATGTCTTTATGCACATCCAATACTATTTTCTATGTAACTGTTTATACAGACATTATGGGTAGGATATAAAGGGTGGACTAGATGGACGTATGTCTTTATACAACCTCAAATACTATGTTTCTATGTAACTGTTATACAGACATTATGGGTAGGGTATAAAGTTTGGACTAGATGACATAAGTCTTTATACAACCTCCAATATATGTTACTATGTAACTGTTATACAGACTTTATGGGTAGTTATAAAGATGACTAGATGGACTTATGTCTTTATACAACCTCCAAACTATGTTTACATGTAACTGTTTAACAGACATTATGGGTAGGGTATAAAGGTTGGACAGATGGATGTATTTCTTTATACAACCTCCAATACTATGTTACATGTAACTGTTAGCAACATTATGGGTAGGGTATAACGGTTGGACTAGATGGACCTATGTCTTTATACAACCTCCAATATTATATTACCATGTAACTGTTATGCAGACATTATGGGTAGGGTATAAAAGTTGGACTAGTTGGAAGTATGTTTTTCTTCAACCTTCAATACTATGTTACTATGTAACTGCTAAGCAGACATTATGGGTAGGGTATAAAGGTTGTACTAGAAAGACATATGTCTTTATACAACCTCCAATACTATGTTACTATGTAACTGTTATACAGACATTATGGGTAGGGTATAAAGGTTGGACTAGATGGACGTATGTCTTTATATCAACCTCCAATACTATGTTACTATATAACTATTAGACAGACATTATGGGTAGGGTATAAATATCTGATTAGGTGCAGGTATATCTTTATGCAACTTCCAATACTATGTTACTTTGTAACTGTTTGACAGACATTATGGGTAGGGTATATAAGGTGGACTAGATGGACGTATGTCTTTATACAATCTCCATAGTATGTTACTATGTAACGTTATACAGACATTATGGTTAGGGTATAAAGGTTGGATAGACGGACGTATGTCTTTATACAACCCTCCAATACTATGTTACTATGTAACTGTTATACAGACATTATGGGTAGGGTTAAGGTTGGACTAGATGGACGTATGTCTTTATAACACCTCCAATACTATGTTACTATGTAACTGTTATACAGACATTATGGGTAGGGTATAAAGGTTGGACTAGATGGACGTATGTCTTTATACAACCTCCAATACTATGTTACTATGTAACTGTTATACAGACTATGTAACATAGTACCAATCAAAAAATTAGATCCGGCACTAGCAGCAATATATTACCAAATGGTTTGGCCAGTGCTTTAATGGTAAAAGCAATCAATACAGTAGGAGAATAGACCTATAGCCCTCTGTATTAAAATTCCTTTATTTACTATGGGAAATTACATAAAACATACTTAAAAACATGTATAGACACCCTAGGCTAGCTGGTATAACATCTCGGGTAAAATATACACATAATTATATATTAGCATTTCGTGGATACATATGTACACAAGTACTGAACATTGGTAAACATAACGTGTTCATCTGTATCCACTATTGGAGCAATATTAGTGTAAAATAAAGAAAGGGGTGTATACGATACCGACAGACTATTGCCTGTTCAGTAGTGTAGTCCGGGTGCCTGAATACGCCATGCGCGTTTCGTCTATTGACTTATTCGTTGGGATTTCACAAATGGGGACTGGGGACAGAGTGGAAGACCAAGTAGTAATATGTATTAGTATTCCAGACGTGAGGGGACAGGAACATTGAATAATCATTTTATTAGATACTGAGAGATCAAAGGACAGATCTTGGCAATACTGTGAAGTGGAAATGACAATTCTTGATCTTGTTGATGTGATGAGAGGAGGAGACACACCAGAATGTATTTTCTCCCCATAACTATACATGCAGGTATTGCTTCAGGTCAATCGAAAATTTGTCAACTACAAAACTTGTCGTTGAATTTATATTTTTATTTAATTTGTATTAGATATTCATAAATTCATATATAATGCAGTAGATTTGAACAGTTGCCGCATTTTAATAAATATTATTGACAACAGAAATAAAGTTTAAAGTTTAAATGCCAAGAATTAACTAAGAAATACAGTAGTCAATGCAGACAGCAGGGTAAAAAACATTTTAATTTTCGATTTATCAAAAGGATAGGATGTCTTTTACTACCCAGAACTTATCCTGTCGTTAAGGAAAGACAAGATCATTTAAGTCATTCCCATAGGTCATTTACGCACAGACTAAAGGTATAAAGATCATTCAAAGACCAAATGTAACTCATTGTGAGATGGGACTTCTAGAAGGGTGAACATAAAGATACCAGCTGGTACCAACTGTGTTAGATGCTTTAGACTGAGGTTTATTCTATTTCCTGTGTGTGACAAACCGACAGCCTTAGATCCTTTATAAAACATCTGAGGACTTTCTCTGCTTGTTTGACACAACAGTTAGACAGACAGTGACCTTTGCTGTATATGTGTTACGTTAGACACAAATATCTTTGATTTTGCATTCTCTACTCCTGCCTGACGACTATGATTATTTCTTTAATAGAGAACAGCTCCACCTAATAAACAGAAATATTCAGTTTTTGCCCATTGTTCTGTATACAATATCTACTTTGGTTTGCTCCTTTTTGGGGTCTGATGAAGTCTGCAATCTGTCAGTTGGTATTATCGATGGATACCTGAGTAATCCAGGAGACATTATTATAGGGGGGACATTTCTGGTCCACGTGAAAGGAACGCAAAGAAAATTATATTTTACCACTAATCCAACAGAACCCATTTGTGAGACGTAAGTAGTAATTCATCTATTTTCAAAGGTGTTTTGAGTAAAAATGTCCATAATTTGGTCACAAGGATTTTGTGACAGAATTACTGGTTTCAATACAGAAATTTTCCCTTCAAAATTTCGAAAACTTACTCATTTATCATGAACTTGCTATTGGAACAAAATATAGTGGATTTGGAATTTAGTTGTGTGTTGTCTAAAGCAGTGTGTTATATTTTTCAAAGCCATGCTTGTGGGTGCTATTTTTTTTTATTTTTTATGTCTGAAGCAAACGATATGGTTTACACATGTAAAAAAGTGTACTTTTACATAATAGTTTAGTTTAAAGGGTAACTGTCGCCTCCACAAGTGTCCTTAAATAGCTCTTTTATTCCTTTCAAATAAGCCTATAATCATGTCTCTAGCTTCTCTGGATCTTAAAGGGCATGTCCACCTCCAAAACTAAAATGTAACCCCATACTGGCCCCACTCCTTATGGTTCTCCTACAGTGCTTGTTCAAAGTCCAGGAAAGTGAAGAGAAGGAGATGTCAGTGAGTCATCAGGTCCCTGCTATTTCCTTAACCTCAATAAGGCAGTGACATGCGCAGAGGAGCACTTTCCCCCCTGACTCCCACCACCCGGATCCATCCTCTGCAGCTGTTGCACCTAGCATGAAACCCTTTGGCCATAAGGTAGGTACCCCCTGCCAATCCCCAACTGACGAAATATTTCTTTAAAAAATGCTCAGATCACTACTTACAGAACCTTCTCTCCAGCGGCGTCTTCAATGATTGGCTGCCTCTCAGCCAATCACAGACGCGGCTTCCGATCCGTCCTCTGCTTGCAACTTCCGCAAGCAGGGAGACTGGATCAGAGACAACACAGGAGAGGAGGGGCTGTAAGTAGCGATCTGAGCATATTTTAAAATAAATAAATTGGCAGTTAGGGGTGGGCAAGAGTTACCTACCTTATGGTATTTTTAGGGTGGACATGCCCTTTAAGTAATTGACTTGTAAAGATACACTTATTTGTCCTGACTGTCTGAATCTGTAACAGTCACATGATATGCTGTGTATTAAGCCTCACCCCAAAACAATCTCTGCAACCATTCTTTTTCCTTTCCTCTACCAATGGACACCTAAGGGGGTGAGAAGGTTTTACAGGCTTGTGGCTAGCTTTAAAAATGATTTAGAAGTACAGGGTGGCTTATGATGCAGCTGATGATGCTCTGTCCCAGCAGTGGGCATGCTCAAGGCTCAGACTTAAGGGCAGAGCAGTGCTGCTGGTGATGTCACAGCTCACAGGACTAGCAGGAAAAAATACCCTTTATACTGCTGTAGCTTTGTATAGAGTGCAGCTAGAATCATGATCCTGGAGTTATCTTAGGAGTGTTTTAATATAGGCCACATGTATGGAGGCCACAGTTCCCCTTTAAACATAAAGACTTACAGGGAGATTCAATAAAAGTTCTTATCGTTAAAAATGGTGCTAATTTTGCCCCAACCAATCAGATATTATTTAACATTTGAAGGCTAACATCTGATTGGTTAGGGCAAAATTAGCACCATTTTTAACAATAAGAACTTTTATTGTATAACCCTGTTAGTCCATTCAGTGCCATCCAGTTTCCTCAATTTACTACCTTTCTACGCCAGAAAAATATTCAGGACATATTGACATATGGTTTAGTGAAGTTTTACTGTTGGGGTCAGCAGTGAGCTGACATGTCAGGTTCTGTAACGGTCATTCTTCTTCCCAGGATGCACCACTACCTTGGAATGTTCCTAACAGTAATTTCTTCTGATTGACTGTTGGATGGGTCACACAAGCTCAGATCTCTCAGATTAACTTTGTGTAAGAAGGCTGGGTGGATGTACCAATCGTACACTATTTTTAGAGATTTCTCTTTCGTTATTAGCTTTGATGAACAAGTTGCTGAATCCACTGAGAATCCTCCAACACCTGACCTAGCCTTGTCCCCCATTTATTATTGGGGGGATTTTTGTTATCTGTTTGTCATGCCAGATTAATTGATATAATAAGTATAAAGTACCATTTGAAGATTGAATTTGTTTTGTGATAATCTCCCATTTTGTTGGTCTTATATCCCTATTTATACTTAATATTTTTCTGGCATCATCTGGAATTCGTGTATAGGATGAATGTGTGGTAGCTTGAATTTTTGGACGGCTTCTTCCAATGGTATAAGAGACCCATGTTGGTCACAGATGTCATTGATTATGGTTATTCCATTAGGTGTCCAAAAGGATATTTCTTTATTGGATTTATTTAGAGAGAAGTAGAGGGTATGGATCAGATGAAATGTTGCTCAATTGGAGTATAAGAAAATGTATAGGTCATTTTATATTGGTCATTCTAGAAAACACATGTGGCTTAATTAGGGTGTACTGGTGGTTTAGAGATTTTTCTCTAGCCACATTTAGTAAAGTTCATTTGTAAAGCTCTAAAATAAAAATTTTGTTTTGTTGAGTTGTACTAATTTTGAATATTCATTCAACAACAACTTTATTGCTTTCCATTTGCTGTGTTAATGACTCTGTATAACCCATTTTCTATGCCACCCTATCAGATTGGGATATGAATATTTCCAGGGAATGCATGCCTTTCTATTTGCTATTGAAGAGATAAATGCAAACCCTGATCTGCTTCCCAATATTACACTGGGGTATCAGATTTTTGAAACGTGTACAGTCTTTAGACGAGCAGCACAAGGAACTATGTGGATGTTGACTGGAGGACAGAACATTATCCCTAATTATCACTGTCATGAAGAGGCACCTCTTGCTGGTATTATCGGTGACTCTGGTTCCACAAAATCCATTTTTATGGCCCAGCTGTTGGGGCTGAACCATTACCCTCAGGTAAATGTTCTATCTATGCAGAGATATTTTCTATCCTGATCTCAGATCACATATCCTATGTATGTTATTTTACACTCGTTATTAATTAAAGTACACTTTTTCTTCACCCACTTTTTATATTTATTAAAAGAAAATATGTTAACATAATATAAGTCAAGAATACGAAAAAAGTCAACTCATATGAAAGTTGGTCATCAATAGGTCCATCAAAGAAAGTTTCAGCAGAAGATCACAAAAAAATTTAATTTCAAACTTTTCCAGAATTTAACAGGTAAGAGAGAAAAAAAAAACTATGAAATGGTTTCATGGCTTCTCAAAAAACCCCATCAATCATCCCACTGATTACTGACATCACAACCAATGATTTACTGGGTTGGACTCTGTCTGCACCTCTCCACATGCTCAAGCATAGTGCAGGGACAACAAGCTTTGAAGCGCATTAATATTACATCAACAGACAATGTTGATGTTAAAAGGCATGTCCACCCTAAAAACAAAAAACTGGTGACGTGTCAGTTTTTCTTATCACGACCCCAACTGCTATTTTTTCTAGTTTATTTCTGTCCCCTCCCTCTGCTGTAAGAGCTTTTTATATGCTTGAGAATGTGCAGAGGAAGCATCAGGTGAAAAAGCAGTCAATCATTGGTTGTGATGTCAGCAATCATAGCCTTGATTGACTGCATAAAGGGAAGTGTCAGCTCACACTGCCAGAATGGGGACAATAATAACCCTTAAAGGGGAACTGTGGTCTCCAAACAATTTGGGTTTAAATGAAAGGCCAGTTTCCTACCTTTAAAACAAGCTATCAACCACCTCTCTACATGCCCCACAGCCCAAGATATAAAGAAATGACTGACTAGAAAGTTAATGGGTGGGAGGTTGACATGTGACATTCCTAAGGCTTCCCCTGCACAGTGCCGCCGGCAAGCACAGCCTCAGATTCCCTCAGTGTGTGAGGGAGACAGGAAGTCCCTCCTCCTCTCTGCTGTGTTAAGGACCTGCAGCTGCAGAGAAGGTAAGGGAATCTACAGCCCTTTACTCTCACTATGTGAAAACGGGCCTTTTCAGGCAGAGTTCTCACTCTGTTTTCACTCAGCCTGAAAAGGCTGTTTCCACAGAGTTTTCGGGGGGGTAGGTGGGTGGGGTGGGGGGGTTGTCAGAGTGGCCCACAGCACCTGTGAGTGGGTGGGGCTTAGGCAACCGCGAGTGGGCGGGGCCACATGGGGCTGTAAGGGAATGGGCCAAGGGGGGCTGCAACTGGAGGGACCATGGGGTCCCTGAGTGGGAAGGACCAGGGGGGCTGCAAAGGGGAGGAGACACAGGGCAGATTGACTGACAGGTTTCAGAGCAGGAAGCAGGAGGTGCAGGGGACCTGGTGATGCTGATGCCATATCACACACAAAAATGTAAATATCTTCAAAACTATGTAAAATAAACAATGGAAATAAATTGCAAAAATTCTCAGGAGAGCAATTCCTATCAATTTACCTAAAGTCATTTTTGGACCACAGTTCCTCTTTAAATATCTGGTAAGTAATGCAGGTAATAAATTACAAAATATTTCAGTCGGCATTGGGGGCAGGATACTGACAATTGCCCAGTTTTTGTTTTAATGTGGACATGCCCTTCAAGTTTTTTTTTTTATAGGAAGGCTTTATAGCAAAGATTCACTATTCACTAATTTATAGGAAGGCTTTATAGCAAAGATTCACTATTCACTAATTTATAGGAAGGCTTTATAGCAAAGATTCACTATTCACTAATTTATAGGAATGCTTTATAGCAAAGATTCACTATTCACTATTCTCTTATTATATTTTGCTATTTATAGCAAAGCTTCACTATTCACTATTCACTAATTTATAGGAAGGCTTTATAGCAAAGATTCACTCACTAAAATTGTCTGCACTGTAAAAATAAAAGGAAAAAGTTAACAGAACCCTGGGTAATTTGATGATTGACTTTACTAGGGTTCATTTTTTAATATATTTGTCTAAGTCACATGATAATATTATTAGTTTCAAATGATTTTATACTATTATCTATCTGTATTTTTGCAGATAAGTTATGCATCAACCAGCCCTCTCCTCAGCAATCGAGATCTTTTCCCTTCATTTTTTAGGACAATTCCAAGTGATGAATTTCAGGCAAGAGGTCTGGCTCAGTTAGTCTCTTACTTTGGTTGGTCTTGGGTTGGTCTCCTGGCAACTGACAATGATTATGGTCAATATGGAATCCAGGTAGTAAGACAAGACATTCTGAGAGCTGGAGCTTGTGTGGCATTTGTAGAATATATATTGACTGGCGTACTCAACAGGAATGCTCCTCACCTTGCCCAAGTCATAAAAAAGTCAACAGCAAATGCCGTAGTTGTGATATCTCATGCTACTGAGTTCATTGTTGTGCTGGAAGAACTTTTAAGAACAAATGTGACTGGAAAAGTTTGGGTAGCCAGTGAAGCTTGGGCAACTTCTGATCTGCTCTCTGTCAAAAAGTTTCATTTCATTTTAAATGGCACCCTTGGTTTTACAGTCCACGGAGGGCAGTTCTCTGGGTTTAAAGAGTACTTTGAGAACCTTTCACCTTCTAAAGAGTCTCATGACCTTTTCATAAGAGAATTTTGGGAAGAAACTTTCTTTTGTAAGTGGCTAAACCAGGATAAGTTGGATTCCTGGTTAGGTAACACCACAATATGTACGGGGAAAGAAAAACTGCAAAATACAATGAGAAAAGAAAATCTTCAATTCAGTCTTAATGTCTACAATTCAGTTTATCTTCTGGCATGGGCCCTACATAATTTAAACAACTGTCAAATCGGATCTGGACCATTCAGCCATGGAAACTGTGCCAAATTAACATCATTTCACCCTTGGCAAGTAAGTTTTTCTATTTTATCTTTAGTTTCTTACCTGGTTTCATTGGTTGATTTACTAAGCTCCTTCACTTCTACCACAGCTTCTTCACTATGTTAAATCTGTTAAATTTACAACAAAAGAAGATGTGGACATTCAGTTCGATGAAAGTGGGAACCCTCGTGCACTGTACGACATTGTAAACTGGAAAGTGAACCCTGCTGGTATATTGGAGCGAGTTATAGTTGGGAGTTACAACCTAAGTGCTTCAGATGGGAATAATATAAGAATTATCAATTCAGAGATAACATGGAACAATGGTGAAACTCAGGTACAGTATATTTATTACTTAACCTGACAGTAGAAGGGTATTGTTTTTTAATCTACTTAAAAGAGAACTGTTGTCGAAAACCAAAACCAATCCTTCTACTGTACCTTGAGGCTAATGTCACTTTTTTGTTTGCTCTGCCCCTCTACCTATGATCAAGACATGTGCTTTATGATGAAGTGATGACACATCTCCTGACATCATGAGTAATGTCAGTATCCTTGGGAACTCCAAGTTCCTTCAGACTTAGAACTTTCAGATCTTTATTGATGGTACAGGTGGAAGGTTCTCCAAGCGATTCATTTAAAAGTCTGACATTGTTTTTTTTCCTATGAAAACCTTTGATTTAGGTAATAGTTTCCATAGAACCAAATATTTCCCAGAAAGTAAAAATAACTGATATTTAGATCTTTAGTGAGGATACTCAGTTAACAATGTATTAATTTTAAAGGGTAACTGTCTCCACATAAAAAGCCTAAACAAGCATAGGATAATGTCTTGACACCTTAAAGAGAGAAAAAAAACAACATTTTAGCATTGTGGCCAGCTTTAAAACGTATATAGATGTTTGATGGTAGGTCTTATAATGCAGCAGATGATGCTTTCTCCCAGCAGTTGGCATGCTCCAACCTTAAACATAGAAATAGACCCCAAAATTCACAGGTCACAGTACTAGCAGGGAAAAAATTTTAATCTGCTGTAGCCTTAGACTGCAGCTAGAAGCCTAGTCCTGGAGTAATTTTAAAGGCAAGAGTGACCTCAAGGCCACTTGTAGGTAAGAGTGACCTCAAGGCCACTTGTAGGTAAGAGTAACCTCAAGGCCACTTGTAGGTAAGAGTGACCTCAAGGCCACTTGTAGGTAAGAGTGACCTCAAGGCCACTTGTGAGGTAAGAGTGACCTCCAAGCCACTTGTAGGTAAAGAGTGACCTCAAGGCCACTTGTAGGTAAGAGTGACCTCAAGGCCACTTGTAGGTAGAGTGACCTCAAGGCCACTTTTAGGTAGAGTGACCTCAAGGCCACTTGTAGGTAAGAGTGACCTCAAGGCCACTTGTAGGTAAGAGTGACCTCAGGGCCACTTGTAGTAAGAGTGACCTCAAGGCCACTGTGTAGGTAGAGTGCCCTCAAGGCCACTTGTAGGTAAGAGTGACCTCAAGGCCACTTGTAGGTAAGAGTGACCTCAAGGCCACTTGTAGGTAAGAGTGACCTCAAGGCCACTTGTAGGTAAGAGTGACTTCAAGGCCACTTGTAGGTAAGAGTGACCTCAAGGCCACTTGTAGGTAAGAGTGACCTCAAGGCCACTGTAGGTAAGAGTGACCTCAAGGCCACTTTGAGGTAAGAGTGACTCAAGGCCACTTGTAGGTAAGAGTGCCTCAAGGCCACTTGTAGGTAAGAGTGACCTCAAGGCCACATGTGGTGAGGCTAAGAGTGTGACCTCAAGGCCACTTGTAGGTAAGAGTGACCTCAAGGCCACTTGTAGGTAAGAGTGACCTCAAGGCCACTTGTAGGGAAGCGGACCTCAGGGCACTTGTAGGTAAGAGTGACTTCAAGGCCACTTGTAGGTAAGAGTGACTCAAGGCCACTTGTAGGTAAGAGACCTCAAGGCCACTTGTAGGTAAGAGTAACCTCAAGGCACTTGTAGGTAAGAGTAACCTCAAGGCCACTTGTAGGTAAGAGTAACCTCAAGGCCACTTGTAGGTAAGAGTGACCTCAAGGCCACTTGTAGGTAAGAGGGACCTCAAGGCCACTTGTAGGTATGAGTGACCTCAAGGCCACTTGTATTGAGACTGCATTTTCCCTTTTTTCCCTCTTACCTAATCACAAAAATGTGACAGAAATGTTGCTAATTAAATGCTACATGGGAGATTCGCCAAGAGCCACTATCATTAAGTCTCGATTTAGATGGAATTTTAGAATGGAATAAGGTGTGGACTACATGCGTTTAATTATTGCAATTGTGACATTTTGCTTACCAATTTAAAAGTCAGCAAACAGCTCTCATGCAAAACTCCAAAACAACACCGAAACACCAAGGAAAATCTATAACAGCTCTTGGTAAACTTCTCCGTGTCTAAAAATTCTGGGACTGATGTTTTTTGCGGACATCAATTTCATTGGCACATGTGCTCAATGACAAATAAATATATCTGTATCTGTTATTGTCCTGAGAAGGAATCTAACAACGATTAAAGACCTTGTTATTTACAGGTTCCTCTTTCAAAGTGCACGCCAAGCTGTCCTGTGGGGTATCAGAAAGCCATATTACCAGGGAAACCAACCTGCTGTTTCGGATGCATTCCATGCCCACAAGGAGAGATTTCAAACCAAACTGGTAAACCAGCTGTGACAATTAAAGTGCTAGTCCTGCTGTATCATAACTCTCCACTGTGCATCACTTCATTTGCTTGACTGTATCTGTACTGGTATGAATCTGCTGTCTTATCTCATAGTCTGGTCTGGTTGTTTATTGGGGCATTCTCCATTTGTTTGATACTCACCCTGTTTTCATTTAATTTGTCAGTCTCCCCTTAGCCCCTCCCACACCCCAGCTAATTGTAGTTGTAATAAGGCCAGTTATATCAGTCACATTCCGACCTTGGTCACATTCTGCAGCCTTTTCTAAGTGCAGCATTTTCTAAGTGTCGGGCTGAATTAACACCAGAATAAACCTGAAGTGACTGACACCGAACTCTGCTTATTTGGATCAGACCATTGAACCCTTCCCATTGTGTTATTACCCATCATCATGTTCCATATAACCTTGCTCCTTACCTGCCTGGTCACCTAACTACTCAGCTCCATCACCTCACTGTATCACCCCACTGTTGGTAAGTCTATTTACATAGCACCCTCCATTCTATCCTCTTCCCTCCTTACCCACCATGAACTCCTTTCCATTGTCAAACACCCCCCAGCTTCCTCCACTACAAGACAAACACATGATCCATTTATCAACCCATCCCCACCCTAATGTCTACTGCCCGTAACTCTCCTTTATCCATTAGTACCCTAAACACACACAATATCACTAATGTACCTCTCCTTTCCCTTCCCCCTGCTCCTATATCTGGGGTCTGTTTGTAATAAACTTGCACACGTACACGACCTATTTATCTCTAACTACTTTACATTTCTTGGTCTTACCGAAACATGGCTGTCATCCTCTGACTCTGTCTAACCTGCCGCGCTCTCATATGGTGGCCTACACTTCAGCCACACCACTAGGCCCGATAATAAATGTGGTGGGGGAGTTGGTATTCTTCTCTCTGAGCGCTGTACTTTCATACCTATCACACCCTTACCAGCCCTTTCCCATCTATCTTTTGAGTTCCACTCAGTCCGTGTTTACTCTCCCACACCCCTACAGATTGTGGTTACTTATCGACCACCCGGCCGACCACCACTTTCTTCGACCACTTCTCTGCTTGGTTGTCCCACTTTCTATCCACTGACATCTCCTCAATTATCTTAGGGGATTTCAATATCCCCATCGATACCAACACCTTTGCTGCCACTAAACTTCTCTCTCTTACCTCCTCCCTTGGCCTTACCCAATGGTCCTCTGCTCAGACCCATTGTAATGGACACACACTGGATCTGGTCTTCACCCGTCTCTGCTCCTTATCTAATTTCTCCAACTCTCCCTTTCCTCTGTCCGATCATAATCGTCTCAAATTTAATCTTGTGTCATCTGTCCCGACCGTAACCCCTAACAACCAAACGTACAGATGCAGAGACCTGCATAATCTCGACCCCCATTCGCTCTCTTTCCCTCTCCAACAATTTAACTCTATACCCTCCTTCTCTGACCCTAACCTTGCTGCTGTCCACTACCATAACACTGTTTTTTCGATGCCCTCGACTCTGTTGCTCCCTTATCCACCGGTCGTCTTGGTCGCAAGAACCCACAACCATGGCTTACGGACCAGATTAAAAAGTTGAAAAGGCAATCCCGTATAGCCAAGCAAGGCTGGCGCAAGAGTAACAAAAATATTGACTTACTCAAATTTAAAAGTGCCCTTTGTCGGATCAGAGGTGCTTTGTCCTAAACAAAATTGTTTCTCTTCACTCATATCCACCCAATCCCATAACCCCAAACAGCTCTTCAAAGTATTCAACTCCCTGCTCTATTCGTCACCTCCTCCACCTACCCCCTGTTTATCAGCTGATGAAATAGCCTCATATTTTACAGAGAAAATCGAAAACATCCGAAGTGGTTTTCCTGTGCGCCCTAGCTCCTCCCTACAGCTTCCAACCACTACCATTGCACTTCGTTGCTCACCCCCTCCATCTCTACCCCTACCGCTGCACTATCTAGCCTCCCTTCATTGGTTAATCCCTTTACTTGCCCCCTAACGAGCTTCACCACTATAAAAAAACTTGGACTTTCATTTCTCCTATCCAGGACCCATCTCACCACCTACCCCCTCGACCACATTCCCTCTCATCTTATTCCCCCACTCTCCTCTTTATTCCAGCCCTAACCTCTCTCTTTAACTTGTCCCTATCCACTGGTATTTTTCCCTTTATATTTAAACATGCCGTTGTATCCCCTATACCTAAAAAAACCTCCCTTGACCTGTCTGCTCTTTCCAGCTACCGGCCCGTCTCCCTTCTCCCCTTCACTTCCAAACTACTGGAAAGACATGTCTATGCTGACCTGGTTAGTCACCTGTCTGCTAACTCTCTCTTAGACCACCTCCAGTCAGGCTTCCACCCTAACCACTCCATGGAAACTGCCCTCACTAAAGTGAACAATGATCTACTTAGTGCTAAATCTAAAGGTCACTGCTCTTTGCTCATTCTTCTTGATCTGTCCTCTGCTTTTGATACTGTTGATCACCCTCTACTTCTTAAGATCCTGGCCTCCTTGGGTATCCAGGACACTGCACTTTCTTGGCTATCCTCCTATCTCTCTGGTAGGACATTTAGTGTTTTCCACTCTGAAATTAACTCCACCCCTCGCCCCCTCCCTGTGGGGGTCCCGCAAGGCTCGGTACTTGGCCCTCTTCTTTTCTCCATCTACACCCATGGCCTTGGACAACTCATTAGTTAATTTGGGTTCCAGTATCACTTGTATGTGGACAATACCCAAATTTACACCTCTGCCCCAGATCTCCCCATGCTGACATCCCAGGTCCCCGACTGCCTTAGTGCCATCTCTGCTTCATGTCCTCCCGCTTCCTCAAACTTAATATGGACAAGGCTGAATTTGTCCTTTTCCCACCCTCACAATCTGTTCCCCTACCTAGTCTTACTATTAATATTAACAACACACCCATATCCCCATCTCCTCATGTCCGCTGCCTGGGAATAACGCTAGATTCCGATCTTTCCTTCAAACCTCATGTTAATTTGCTTGCCAACTCCTGTCAACGCCAACTCAAAAACATCTCCCGCATTCGACCCTTCCTCTCGAAGGAAGCTACAAAAATCTAAGTCCATGCCCTGATCATATCCCGGCTAGACTACTGCCTGGTATACCAAACAACCGCCTGGCTCTGCTTCAATCCATCCTCAACTCTGCTGCCCGGCTTATTCATTTTTCTTCTCGCTTCTTTAATGCCTCTCTTCTCTGTCAGTCCCTCCACTGGTTGGCCATCACGCAAAGGATCCAGTTCAAACTTGCTTACCTTATCCTATAAAGCACTATCCAACACAGACCCTCCATATATCTCAGAGCTGATCCAGCAATACCATCCCAGGCGCTCCGCAAACGGTACCCACCTCTCATGCACCCTGGTGACTTCTTCCCATGCCCGCATTCAGGACTTTACTCGTGCTGCCCCTCTGCTCTGGAACTCCCTTCCTCAGTCTGTCCGTCACTCACCATCCCTTAACACCTTCAAACATAACCTTAAAACCCATCTCTTTAGGCAAGCATATAACCTGTCCTAAACATTACCCCTCTTACTACCCAATATGATCCAACCCGCCTTTCACACTCCACTGCCGATTAATTTACAGCCTACCGATTCCCGCAACCTTATGTCTCACCCCCATATCCTCTAGTCTGTAAGTTCTTTGGGCAGGGTCCTCTCTCCTATTGTACCATGGTATTGCTGTAAGAAACTCAACGCTTTGTTTACTTATATTATGTATTTCCTATGTATGTTATAAGTATGATTTTGTATAACATGCATTACCCTGTATGTAATGTATGACTATGTGATTGCCACGGAAGATGTTAGCGCTATATAAATCAATAATAATAATAATAATAATAATAATAATAATAATAATAGTCCACCTCCCATATAAATATTTAAATTTCCCCACTGCTGAAAAGTCCCAGACCTCAAAAGCTGCTTCCCTTCCTGAAAAAACATATTCCCTCTGATATCTGCCCTCTAAAAGCTTGCACATGCACAAATAAGGAAACTCAGTCAAAAGAAGATAGTTGTTAGCTGTGACATCATCTCCTATACCTTACCAATGATATCTGTCTAACAGTTACATAGTAACAAAGTATTGGAGGCTGTATAAAGACATACTTCTATCTAGTCCAACCTTTATACCCAACCTATAATGCCTGTCTAACAGTTAAATAGTAACATAGTATCGGAGGCTGTACAAACACATCCATCCATCTAGTCTTACATTTATACCCTACACATAATGTTTATCTAACAGTTCCATAGTAACATAGGATTGGAGGTTGTATAAAGACATACGTCCATCTAATCCAACCTTTATACCCTTCCCATAATGTCTGTATAACAGTTACATAGTAACATAGTATTGGAGGTTGTATAAAGACATACGTCCATCTCACTTTATACCCTACCCATAAGATTCTTATAACATTACATATACAACGTATTGGAGGTTGTATAAAGACATACTCCATCTAGTCCAACCTTTATACCCTACCCATAATGTCTGTATAACGTTACATAGTAACATAGTATTGGAGGTTGTATAAAGACATAGTCCATCTAGTCCAACCTTTATACCCTACCCATAATGTCTGTATAACAGTTACTAGTCTGTATTGGGGTGTTGTGTCCTTCCCCTTTTTCCCCTCCCTATGTCTGTATAAGTTACATAGTAACATAGTATTGGAGGTGTATAAAGACTACGTCCTCTCCAACCTTTAACCCTACCACTAATGTCTGTATAACAGTTACATAGTAACATAGTATTGGAGGTTGTATAAAGACATACGTCCATCTGTCCAACCTTTATACCCTACCCATAATGTCTGTAACAGTTACATAGTAACATAGTATTGGAGGTTGTATAAAGACATACGTCCATCTAGTCCAATTTATACCTACCCTAGTCTGTATAACAGTTACATAGACATAGTATTGGAGGGTATAAAGACATACGTCCATCTAGTCCAACCTTTATACCCTACCCATAATGTCTGTATAACATTTACATAGTAACATAAGTATTGGAGGTGTATAAACATACTCCATCTAGTCCAACCTTTATACCCTACCCATAATGTCTGTATAACTTTACAAGTAACATAGTATTGGATTTTGTATAAAGACATACTCCATCTAGTCCAACCTTTATACCCTACCCATATGTCTGTATAACAGTTACATAGTAACATAGTATTGGAGGTTGTATAAAGACATACGTCCATCTAGTCCAACCTTTATACCCTACCCATAATGTCTGTATAACTTTACATAGTAACAAGTATTTGAGGTTGTATAAAGACACTAGTCCATCTATCCAACTTTTATACCCTACCCATAATGTGTGTATAACAGTTACATAGTAACATAGTATTGGAGGTTGTATAAAGACATACGTCCATCTCAGTCCAACCTTATATACCCTACCCATAATGTCTGTATAACAGTTACATAGTAACATAGTATTGGGAGGTTGTATAAAGAACATCTTCCACTAGTCCAACCTTTATACCCTACCAATATGTCTGTATAACATTACATAGTAACATATATTGAGAGTTGTATAAAGACATAACGTCCATCTAGTCCAACCTTATAACCCTACCCATAATGTCTGTATAACAGTTACTAGTAACATAGTATTGGAGGTTGTATATAAGACATACGTCCATCTAGTCCAACCTTTATACCCTACCCTAATGTCTGTAAACAGTTCTAGTAACATAGTATTGGAGGTATATAAAGACTACTCCAGCCATCCACCTTTAAACCTACCCATAATGTCCTGTAGACCCGTTTGGAGTCAGGAAGGAATTTTCCCCCCTTTTTTAGCTGGGGTTTTTTGCCTTCCTCTGGATCAACTGTTAGGTAGGGTTAAAAAATATATATATATATAAAGAGGGTGAATAGGTTGGACTTGATGGACGTATGTCTTTATTCAACCTTAATTACTATGTTACTATGTTACTATGTTACATAGAGTGTGAGGTTAGTGAGATCTGCTAATAAAATGACAGTATCTGAATTCCCCCAGTGGTGTCGCTGTTGTATAACAGACTCCTGTACCAAACCTCAGACCAGTCCTTATAATAATCATTCTAATCTTCCATTAGTCTCTGTCTTGTTGTAATTGACTTATCAATAGAGGGAATGGTAATTAGTAGCAGCGATAAATATTTCTACTGTGAGTAGACCATCTCTGCCATATGCAACGCATTTCAGGCTGGAGCAACAGATATACTATAATAGTTACATAGTAACATACTATTGGAGGTTGTATAAAGACATACGTCCATCTAGTCCAACCTTTATACCCTACCCATAATGTCTGTATAACAGTTACATAGTAACATAGTATTGGAGGATGTATAAAGACATAGGTCCATCTAGTCCAACCTTTATACCCTACCCATAATGTCTGTATAACAGTTACATAGTAACATAGTATTGGAGGTTGTATAAAGACATACGTCCATCTAGTCCAACCTTTAAAAACCCACCCCCTGACCCATATAACTGATAACAGTTACATATAACATAGTATTGGAGGTTTGTATAAAGACATACGTCCATCTAGTCCAACCTTTATACCCTACCCATAATGTCTGTATAAAGTTACATAGTAACATAGTATTGGAGGTGTATAAAACATTTGGACACGTTTTTGACAGTGGTATCATGTTTACATCACTTTACTTGGCTTTTAGATTTCCTCTGAAAAGTATTTTCCTGTAACTCTTCAACTGGCTAACATGGTATATTAATAACTATTATCATTAAATAGGGAATGTTCACTGCCGTCTTCTTCCAATGCTTGCTTCTTTCTGGTTACACGTTCTGACACAATGTCACCAACACCAGACATTACCAGTCCAAGAGGACCATGGAGTAGAATGAATTGTTCCTTAGGGAAATAAACTAATTATCAAAGGAAACGAGTAGATTATTCAATTACCTTTTACTCCCCTGAACATTTATTGTATCTTAATTAAATTAAAAATAAAATAATTTTATCGGTTATGCCAACCCCAAGGGTACTTGTATGCACTGACTGAGAGTGAATGGAATCATAAAGGGTTTGAGGTGAGATATAAAGAGACCAACTAGCACTGACTGTGTGTGGTGGTGCGTTAGACTGAATTCTGTCTCCTCGTGTGACACTGACAGATTGGGGGACCCTCTCCATCAGGGACCTTCTATTGTGACATTGACAGAGACATTGACATTCTCTTGCTGTGAAGTCAAAATAGAAATTGGAAAACCTGCTCTAAAGGAGATGATTAAATTGTGTAAGAGGAAAGAGACCTATCTAAATAACAGGACTGTTCAATTTGTGGCTGTCATTCTATATACTATTCTACTTGGCGTGTTCATTCCTGGAGTCTGATCCAGTTTGCAGTCTGTCTATTGGGATCACCATGGCTTCCTGGGTCATCCCGGAGACATTATTATAGGGGGGACATTTCTGGTCCATGCCAATGGAATCCAAAGCAAATTCTCTTTACCGCCCCAAACCAACAGAACTCACATGGTATAAGTAAGTTGTGAATCTTAGTAAAACAGATTTCTAAAGATGCTGGAAATATCCCTGTTAAAATCCTTGGCTATCAATAATAAACATATAATTATTATGTAAATTCCTGCCATACAGAGGTTATTATATTAATATGATTTATATAGCGCCCAACATCTTCCGTGGCGCTTTACAATTCCTTAGTACACATTACATACAGGAGATAATACATGTTTATACAAAGTCATACAAATGACATACACAGGAAACATAATATAAGTAAACAGAGTGAGGAGTATCTTACAGCAATACTGTGATACAGTAGGAGAGAGTTTATATAAAAGAAATGTGTTCACAGCCTGAAATGATTATATTGTATTTTAGATATAGTACCATTCGGGTTTCTAGAACAGGCAGTATTCCTTGTATTCATTTTTTTGTTAGTATTGTGGAGTAAACATATTTGTATTTACTGTTACATGTATACATTCAAATCAGGCCCTGCCCCTAGGAGCTTACAATCTACAGTAAGCATTTTATTTCATGCTTACAAAGTATGTGGGGAAATAGGATTGTCTATAGGAAACCCACAATTCAGCCTTGAAAGTCGATTAGACTTTATTGCTATGTCCCTTTAAAGCTACCATAATGTAATGTAATGGGACATATACAGTTATTCTTAAACAAAACTGGTCGTGAATAAAGTAGAGTACGTGATACATTATGGATCAATAGTTTATTCTATTGGACAAGCTTTCGATAGATCTACCTTTTCATCAGGTCATAGCAGTACCAATTGAAACAAAGGTAAACAGAAAGTTTAATCTACATACCTTAAGAAACAAGATAACCACATAAGAGAAGTGGTGGAAATAAAATAGAGAGGATAACAGAAGGTAGGGTGGGCAACAGACTGGAGAGAGGGGGGGAGAGGGGGAAGAGAAGAGGGAGGGGGTTCAAAATTAGGGTTACAATGCTAGGTAAGAGAAAAAAAAAGAGAATATGCACCCCCAAAAAGGTGAGTATATGACATATTAATATACTTGCACAATATATATATATGAATACATGCATAAATACACACCAGAAACATACACAATACCCCCAACAACACACACATGTATTCAACATTTATAGTGAACACAGAAGATTACACATGGCTACCACAAAACATTGCTACACATGTATTTAATTGTCATATCTATAGGGAAAAGCTGGTACTACTTATTTGTCTGAAAATGTAAAACAGGTCCAGTTAGTTGTAATTGTATCTAAAACAGAATTTATTAAATGTTTCCTATTCTGGAGGAAAAAGGGGGTTATTAGAATGCACAGAGCAAGAATTAACTAACCCATATTATATAAAACCATATATAAATACCCATATATAAACACCCATATATAAATACCCATATATAAACACCCATATATAAATACCCATATATAAACACCCATATATAAACACCCATATATAAATACCCATATATAAACACCCATATATAAACACCCATATATAAATACCCATATATAATGAGGTTTATCTGACAAGCTGTAAAATGATTCTAGTTTTACCACATTTGAATATAAAGATTTGAAGTACGTACTAGATACATTTGCATGTTTTTGTGTTGACTCTATATAACATATCTGTTGTATTCAGTTAGATCAACTGGACTTAAAGTTTAGTTCTTGAAGACGTTTCGCTAGTCATCCGACTTGATCTCTCAATTCAGAATGACTTGTACAAGAATCTGCGGCAATTATGTACCCTGTAAAGTCCCAATTAGCATATCACAGCCAGGTATAAGGGCCTTCTGAATGCAAGGTGTTGATTGCATTGAGGAATTGGTAATGCTCATGGTAATGTGTCAAAACAGCATTGTACATGTCAGACAGTTGTGTCGAACCCCCCCACACACACACACCTCTATCAGGCTTTATTTCTTTATTTTCATATAAATGGCCTCCTTGACAACTCTTTTCACCCAACCCTTTTCCTTTGCCAAGATATTGATATTACAATCTTCAAAGGTATGTGCTTTTTCCTTAAGATGCATGTACACAGCTGAGTCCTGACCCGAGGAATTGGCTCTTGTGTACTGGGCCATACGTTGGTGCACTTGCTGTTTGGTCTCCCCCACATACAGATCATGGGATGACTAGCGAAATATCTTCAAGAACTAAACTTTAAGTCAAGTTGATCTGACTGAATACAACAGATATACCATGACCTGGATGAATGAGAACCTTCACAAGCAGATTCTATATAACCCATTTTCTATACTGTCCTCCTATTAGATTGGCATTTGACTATTACCAGATGATGCACACATTTCTATTTGCTATTGAAGAGATAAATGCAAACCCTGATCTCCTTCCTAATGTCACACTTGGCTATCAGATTTTCGAGACCTGTGCAGTCTTTAGGCGAGCAGCACAAGGAACTATGTGGATGTTGACTGGAGGACCAGATATTATCCCTAATTATCACTGTAATAAAAAGGCACCTCTTGCTGGTATTATAGGTGACTCTGGTTCCACAAAATCCATTTTTATGGCCCAGCTCTTAGGATTGAACCGTTACCCTCAGGCAAGTCATAAGTACTCAATTTTATTTTCCATTCTAACCTACTTCCATAAACATCTTCTTATACAGCGCATAGAGGAACTTGTCAAGAAAATGGGTTGGTCAAAAAGTAAAGTTTGATAATGCACCAAACTTTAAACTACTGTAGTATTACAATAGCAAAACCATAAATGCCTATCACACTATTATAGCAAGGAGAAAGGCAAGTTTGTAAATGTTCATAGTTTTTTCAACAGCTGTTATTCTTATATCAGTGGGGACATTTGGCTGCAAGGAATTTAACAAAACAGCTTTTCAGTTTTTTACAATCAGATATTTTATAGGAATTCACCTGTAGACATGTTTAAATGTTTCAACGGCACACTGTAAGTGCAGTACACACAGGACAATATCAGCCAACCACCCAGTTTGACCCAATTGACTGGGCCAATATATTGGCAAGAGAATTTGCAGCAACTACATTTTTAAAAAGATTTTTCTCCAACATCTGTAGGAAAAATTGACATGTCTGTTGGGAGAAATATTTTGCAGCATAATCCTTTACACCTAGCCAAAAGCCTGATGCCACCATGTGCATTTATCTAGACAATGTTGATGTAGTGGGATGCTAGATGTATTGGTTTATAGAGAGGATGATGATCATATTTGGATCATATTTGGAAAAAAAATTATTAAATTTTTAATCATATACAGGGAGATTCAATAAAAGTTCTTATCGTTTAAAATGGTGCTAATTTTGCCCCAACCAATCAGAACTTATGTAACATTTGAAAGCTAACATCTGATTGGTTGGGGCAAAATTAGCACCATTTTAAACTATAAGAACTTTTATTGAATAACCCCCATAATGTACAAACAATTTTTCATTTAAAAATCACAGGAAAAAGTATTCATCACATCTTCTTTATTAGGATCAATGTACCCAATTTGAAATACAAATTATTACAAAAGTAATAGTTACATATCGTTAAACCAATTGCTAACTGTTTGCAGGTAAGTTATGCATCAACCAGCCCCGTTCTCAGCAGCCGAGATCTTTTCCCTTCATTTTTCAGGACCACACCAAGTGATGAGTTTCAGGCAAGAGGTCTTTCCCAGTTGGTCTCATATTTTGGTTGGTCTTGGATTGGAATCCTGGCAAATGATAATGATTATGGTCAATATGTAAGTCAAGAGATTATGCAGGAAATACTGAAGTCTGGGGCTTGTGTGGCATTTGTTGAAGATATAGTGACTAGTGTACCCAACAGGAATGCTCCTCACATTGCCCAGGTCATTAACAATTCAACAGTAAATGCTATAGTTGTGATATCTCATGTTTCTGAGTTCATCGTTGTGGTGGAAGAGCTTTTAAGAAAGAACGTGACTGGAAAAGTTTGGGTAGCCAGTCATGGTTGGGCAACTTCTGATTTACTCTCTATCAAAAGATTTCAAACTGTTTTAGCTGGCACGATTGGTTTTACAGTCCATGGTGGCCAGATATCTGGGTTTGGTGAGTACTTTAAAAACCTTTCACCCTCTAAAGATCTTCATGATCCTTTCATAAGGGAATTTTGGGAAATGGAATTTTCTTGTAAATGGCCTGAACAAGGTAAGATAAATTCCAATGTAGGTAACACCACAATATGTACAGGAAAAGAGACACTGTGGAATTTGATGCTGAAAACAGACTTTCCATTTAATATCAATGTGTACAATTCAGTTTATTCACTGGTATGGGCCTTACATAATTTACTTAACTGTCAGTTTGGATCTGGACCATTCCATCATGAAACCTGTCCTAAAATTACGTCATTTCACCCTTGGCAGGTAGGTTATTGGTAATTATTTTTTTGGACTCTACTTTGTATCCTTTGTATACTGAGCTTAATTCTCTATACTCCTTCTTCATTGTCACAGCTTCTTCACTATGTTAAATCTGTTAACTTTAATACAAAAGGAGGGATGATTTATTTTGATGATAAGGGGAACCCCCCTGTATTTTATCATATTGTAAACTGGAAAGTGAGCTCATCGGGAATATTGGAGCATGTTGTGGTTGGGGATTTTAACCTAAGTGCTTCTGAAGGGAAGAATTTAAGAGTAAATCATTCAGAAATAACGTGGAACAATGGGGAAACAAAGGTATATTCAAAACTACAAGACTGTGGTCGCACTATGTGACATTAAAAATACATACTGCATTTATATTAATATTTAAAATTTCCCTGTAATACAGGGTCAACATTTATGCTAAAACTGGCTGTAGTTAGATATAGAATAGGACACACTAGGGGAGATTTACCCAGGGCCACAGCTGCTCTACATATTACGGAAATTCATTTTTTTAATCACAGCAATATATACTAAAACCCCTTTGTTTACTTTGGTGAATATTTAATGTAAGTTAAATATATGTACCCACACAAATTGGTAAATATAAATGCCCACGCAGACTTGTACATATAAGTGCCCACACAGACTAGTACATATAAGTGCCCACACAGACTAGTTAAAATAGTTTGCCCACGCAGACTGGTAAATATAAAATGCCCCACAGACTGGTAAAAACAAGATTCCCACAAAGACTGGTAAATATAAGATGCCCACACAGACTAGTAAATTTAAGATTTTCACACAGATTGGTAAATATAGTTTGCCCACACAGACTGGTAATTATAAGTTGCCCAAACGGACTGATAAATATAAGATGCCCATACAGACTGGTAATTATAAGTACCAACACAGGATGGTAAATATAAAATAGCCACACAGACTGGTAAATATAAGGTATCCACACAGACTGGTAGATATAAGGTGCCTACACAGACTGGTAAATATAAGTTAACCAAAGTGACTGGTAAATAAAAAATGCCCACACAGATTGGTAAATAAAAGACACCCACACAGACTGGTAAATAGAAGATGCCCACACAGTCTGGTAAATATAAGATGTCCACACAGATTGGTAATTATAATTGCAGCAACACAGGCTGTTAACTAACTTGTGGTGATCTGATTCCTGAAGACCAGGAAGGAACTTAGAGATACTACAGTTCAGCCACCCCATCTACACTTAACCCCCTAAAGTGAGAAATGTCCTGTCCAGTTTTAAAAACAGGTGTGAGCAATATTATAAAGATGGAAGGAACGAGTCTTCAACCCGGTGCAAAATAGATCCTTTATTATATCACATGGCCAACATATGTGAGGAAAACCAATACAGGAACCTGTCCCTGACGCGTTTCGTGACAGTGGTCACTTCATCATAGCCTAATTGTGCAAGTTTAAGGGCTCAGTGTGTCCACAATTGTACAGATTAGAAAAAACATTTATCCAATCACAAACTCACTGTTAATGAATGGTCACACCTGATACTGCAGGTTTATCAATAATCCTCATTATTCCCATAGCTGTGAGCTAACATAATGGACATGTTTCATTAAATTCTGTGCAAATAAGATTGAGACTGCAAATCATTATATAATACCAACTGTTGTTTCCTACTCAGGTCCCCCTTTCAATGTGCACCCCAAGTTGTCCTTCCGGGTATCACAAAGTGACATTACCTGGTAAACCAACCTGCTGTTTCGGATGCAATCCATGCCCACAAGGGGAGATTTCAAATCAAACTGGTAAAGGCATTGTGACATTAAAAAGGGGAACTTAAAGGGCATGTCCACATTAAAATTTTAATTTTGCTATATAGTAGGGGCCCCTTGCCCTCCCCCAACCGCCTGGTCCAAATGTTAAAAATAGTTTTAGAACATTACTTACAGCCCTCTAGATTCTCCGGTGCATTGATCCGGCTACCTGCTTGCCGGAACTTGCAAGCAGGAGCCGGACCAGCAGCCGCATCTGTGATTGGCTAAGGGTTTTTGATTGTGCCATCAATGGAGACGCCGTGGGAATGAAGGTCTGTAAGTAGCGATCTGAACTTTTTTTAAACATATAACCCAGCGGATAGGAGAGGGCAGAGGGCACCTACCAACATGGCCAAAGGATTTCACACTAGGTACAATGGCTGCAGAAGATGGATTCGGATGGAGGGAGGGAGCAGGGCTCCCCTGCACATGTCACCATGGACAGGAGGCAGAAACATTTGGAAAGGAAGACAGCCACTACTCTTCAGTTTCCTGGACTTTTGACATGCACTGCAGGAGAACCATAAGAAACAGGAATGTAAGGTTGCTTTTAAACTACACAGTGGGGCCAATATGGGGTTAAATTAAGTTTTAGGTTAGTTTTGGGGGTGCACATGCACATAAGAAATAAATTCTGGGTACGGTAAGTAGTTTTACATGCAGATCAGTGCCATACAAATAGAATTTAACTAAATGACATTTTCTTCTTCTCCAGATTCTCTAATTTGCCATCAGTGCTCCTGGCATACATGGCCTAATCCTCAGCAAGACAGATGCCTCCCAAAGACCATAGATTACCTTTCCTATGATGAACTACTGGGTATATGCCTTGCAGCACTTTCCATCTTCTCTGCAGTTGCCCCACTTGGTATTCTGGGTATATTTGTCCTCCACAGATCCACACCAATTGTCCGAGCCAACAACCGTTCCCTCAGTTGTCTACTCCTGATTTCCCTTTCTCTCTGTTTCCTGTGTTCTTTAAGCTTTATTGGTTACCCACAATCGGAAAAGTGTCTTCTGCGCCAGGTGACATTTGGGGTGGTTTTTGCTCTCAGTGTCTCCAGTGTTTTAGCAAAAACCCTCCTTGTTGTCATAGCTTTCAGGGCAACTAAGCCTGGAAGTAGGTTACACAAATGGACAGGGGTTGAGCTGTCATACACTGTCATTGTCTTTTGTGTCCTCTCACAGTTATGTGTGTGTGTGATGTGGCTTTCATTATCTCCTCCATTTACTGAGAATGACATTAAATCCCGGCCAGGGGTCATCATCATTTGTTGCAATGAAGGGTCAACCATGGCTTTCTGGTGCATGCTGGGATATCTTGGCCTCTTGGCCACCATCAGTTTCATTGTTGCCTTCCTAGCCCGGCATCTTCCTGACAGTTTCAATGAAGCCAAATATATCACATTCAGTATGTTGGCCTTTCTCAGTGTCTGGGTGTCCTTTATCCCAGCCTATCTCAGTGCAAGTGGCAAGTATACTGTAGCAATGGAGGTCTTTGCCATCCTGTCTTCCAGCTGGGCCATTGTGTTCTGTATATTTATACCTAAATGTTACATTATATTATTCCACCCTGATTTAAATTCACGAGAACATCTAATGGGAAAAAGTGTGAAACAGAAAATTTAAAAAATTAACAAGTTCAAGCGCTATCTATCAATACATTATGGTAGGTATCTCAATACAAATAAAGCTCAAAGAGGAGAGGTATTTTGTGTAATATACTGCAATACCATTGACAGTTATGGAATTTTCATTTTTTTTCCCCGAAATTTAAATTTTCTCACAAGATGTAGCAGAGCTCTAATTCAGCATTTATTTTTAAAAACACGAAAATATAACAATAAAAGGAAGATGCATTACCAGACTGAACATCTACAGACAAGATAATAAAACATCCATTGGAATGTAAACTGGGGGTCAGGTTGACACAAAAGACCTTGAATATGCTGGAAAATAAAATGAAAGAGAACATTGAGAAACAAAACTTCTGCTAATAATATATATATATATAATAATATATAATATAAGACAAAATAGAGGCAGAAAACAAAATGCATTCCATAAGACTATATGAATATAAGAATATAATAAAAACCTACATCCATTGCTATGCCAGAATCCAGATTCTTACTCACTTGACAAAGTCAAGGATATGATTCTGTAATAAAGTTTCCAGCACCTTCCCTACCAGTGATGGTAGGCTTACAGGTCTATAGTTACCAAGCTGTGAATGAATACCTTTTTTTAAATATTGGTATTACATTGAATTGTGTGCAACGGCACATCACCAGACAAAAGTAAATCTGAAAAGATAAGAAACAGTGGTCTAGATACAACTGGACTAATCTCTTTTAAGATCCAAGAATTTATTTAATCTGGTCCTGGGGATTTATCGATATTAATTTTGTCAGCCAGAGTGAATTTATACCTTTCAGGATTCTCTATAGTGAATACAGAGGGGGGAAAACAGTTTAGCACATTAGCCTTTTTGGCATCCTCTATAACCAACTATTATTTAATGGTCCCACATTCTCAGTCCTTATCTTTTAACTATTGATAAAGTTAAAAAAACATTTTGGGTTTGGAATTGCTTTGTTCAGCAATCTGTATTTCATTTTCGATTTTATCTAGTTTAATTGCTTTTTTGCACTCCTTATTACAGCTTTTATACTCCCTGTAAGCCTGTTCTGTTCCCTCTGTTTTCAAAATGTTAAAAGCTATTTTTTTTTTTTTTTCTATTTCAATTTTTACCTGATTATTAAGCCAGGTAGAAGTGAACTAATCTTTTTTTACACTTGCTCACTAAAGGTATAAATTTAAAATTGTAACAGTTAAATACCAGTACACTTCTGTTCAGTATCCCTACTGAAGAACAAACCCTCCCAGTCTATCAGCAGGAGTGATTCCTAAAGCAGTTTAAAATTAGCTTTCCTAAAAAAAATTCTGTTAATCCAATACGCTACAACCTATATTAAATGACACTATATACAATTCCCTAAGCTTCCCATTTCCTTCATATCCAAAATGAGCTCAGGGTTATTAGATATCACCAGATCCAATAACCAACCTGTCTTGTAGGAACTACAAATCTGTGAAAGAAAATGTTTATATAGAAAATTTCATGAGAATGTGATGTGCTGGCAGTTCCCCTACTGCAATCTTTGTAATTGAAATCCCCCATAACACGAACATGCCTCATACCAGCAGCCCTCACCAACTGCATTTGGAGATTAATTTCCACCTCCTCACTGGCATTTGGCAACTTATAACAGACACCAACAATTTACCCTCCTTCTTGCTTCCTGTACACATCTCCACTTGTATTGTTTATGCCTTATCATTTATACCCCCATCTATTCCATCTTTCAGATTTGTTTTTAATTATATATACAGTCCAGTTTATTAAAACAGCGATAATAATGCTATTTGCCATTGCGTAATCGAGTTTTAATAAAATGGGAAACATATAAATAAATGTGCCACATAGAAACAAATCCACAAACTAAACTGCAAATTTTACTCTTTAATAGTAACCCACAGTAATTAAAATGTTAGTTTACATTAGCCTTAAGCTGGCTATACATGGCTATCAATGTTTACATCCATAATAATAAAAGAATAACATTTCTAAAGAAATCCCATTATTCAAGAATTGCACTGTGATGCCCTAGTCCCCGACTATACCTTCAGTGCCTATACCCCAATCTACAGCCACTGTCTTTACCTATAGACAAGCCCCCAGTCATCAGGAGACTTGTCACACCTCTCTGTACACGGTTACCCCCAGAGCGCAAGGTATAGACGCTGAGGCCGGGTATACTCTGGAAAACCGGAACACCAATGGATCAAAACAGGAACTGGAAGACAAGAAAAGGACAATAATACAAGGATAACAATGAACGATGAGAAGAGCAATGATAAGAAAAGACAAGGCTAAAGTTTGGCTAAACCAAAACTATAACAGGCAAGGTAGAAATGGCAGGGAAGGGCATAGAGTATTTAGAGCAGAGGAACCAATGGGGAATGGAAATGGAGAGAGTCAGATGCAGATTGGTTATTTTAAACTAAATTGGATATCCTCCATCCAATATATGACTTGCAGGGATAGAGGAGATAAAGAGAGGTGCCTGCACGAGGCACTTGAAGAGAACTGAATAGACGCGCGAGAGGACAAGGATGCTTACGTGCACGAAGCAGCCGGCCATGAATTGATGATGTCATCCCCCCAACAGACACCGCAGGGGATTCCCAAGGATCCCATCTACCGCGGGAACAAGGACAAGGTAAGTGTGGAGTCCTGACATTACCCCCCCCCTCTCTCACGGGGGGCCACTGGACCCTTCAAGGTAGGTTTTTCTGGATTATTTTTATGGAACAGATTGATAAGTCCTTGAGCATGGACGCGATGATGAGGAACCCAGCATCTTTTTTCAGGACCGTAACCTCTCCAGTCAATAAGATACTGTAAAGAATTTTGGAGCCAATGTGAGCCCAAAATTTTGTCAACCTCACATTTTGTTTCTCCCTGGACTTCAACAGGAGGAGATGGTTCAGATGTAGCAAGAGCAGAGGCAGATGGTTTTAGTAATGAACAACATGAAATGAATTGGTACTTTTGTTAGCTAGAGGTAAAGCCACTTTGTAGGTTACCCTGTTAACCTTTTAAAGAATAGGATATGGACCAATGAATTTAGGACCCAAGTTGGAACAGGGTTGACGGAGTGGAGATCCATACAAGATCACCAGGGAAAAAGTCCAGTGTCTGCAAATTTTTTTTTTTGTAAATTCTTTATTGATTGATCACTTTTTAGTTTGTTTAATTTAAAGGGCATCTATAGTGAAAAAAACTCATTGCCCCTTTGCAAAGTTAAATTCATGTACTCTGTGCTGCCTTAATCCTATCTCTGTCAGTGACTTTGTTTAACCATGGTGTCAGATCTCTGTGCAGCACTCCCCACTTCCCCCTCCCCTCTGTTACCTCCTCCATGTCTCAACTCCGGCTAACCGACAAGCTTATCATGTGCAGTAGGAGTTAAAAGTTCAACATCCTGAAAAACACACCCACACACAGTGGCCAAAAGAAAGCAAGCTGTCCTGGAGACACGGAAGAAGAAGGAGAACAGTACAGTTTACATCTCTCACTTTGTGACCCATCATCAACCAGTGAAAGCTATTAAGAAGGGGGGTCAAGTGCAGTCTTATATCTACCATCAAAGCTACCTCTCTCCCCCTGCTAATGCTCTTATCTCTATGTTTATTACAGAGCAGGGAGGGGGGATCAGTCACAGGGATTTGATTGACAGTCCAAGTAGGAGTAGAGGAATGCAATCACGTATTCTTCTAACTGGTGTATCTCAGGACAGAGAGGGAATCTGAAAAAAGTGAAGACACTCTGGGGTTTGTGGGGAATTATTGAACACATGGAAAGAAAGAAAAAAAAGTTCATTTTCCCACTATAGATGTCCTTTAACTGGGGAATCGCAGAATCTTTATATGAAAAAGTATTAGATTGCATACATTGTTTGGTTTTTTTAGGGATAGAATGAAGAGAGTAGAGAAAAAAAGGAAAGATGGGAAAGGTTGAGCTTTAGCTGTACACAACATTATTGTATCTACAGTTACAATATAACATTTGGGTAACATTTTTCAGGGTGTATGTTAAGCCTTATTGTTTGGTATTTGACTGCTTACTTTAGGAATATTGGTTTTGTTCTTGAGGTGGATGTTAAGTGATTATCAGGTCTTTATAGGATCTGTTTCCATGAATAGGGTCCAAATAGTCCAGGTTTCAAGGAATCTCCCTTGAGTGTCATTTATGGAGGATGTGAGTTCTTCCGTTCTCATAATGTGTAGCAAGCCTCGAATTTCGAGGTCGTCTATCTGGTTTAATAGGGTTCTAATTGTGGCCAGGTGTGAGTTTTGATGGGTATGTTGGGTATAAATGGTGGATTCTTGTTGCTCATTCCTTTGTTCGAGATCCATTACTCGCTCAGCCACCTCTCAAAAGTCTTATCTGAGAGACAAAATCTCCGCTTTACAGGTGTGCTCCACTCTTGAGACCAGGTCCTCGAAGTCTCGTTTGGTGGGCAGAGCCCTGAGGTAAGTTTTTATGTCTGGCGCCATGCTTTCAGCTTCCGACTCCTCTGGTGAGTTGGTATTTTGTTGTTCAGGGTTGGCATTGTAGGCCTCTGCCTCTCTGCTGTTGCACGCCAGGTGTGGGGTACCGCTGGTCTGCGATCTTCCTGACAATCTGAAAAAAAACAATGGTGATATTGTTCTAGTGATTGGTTGGTTCTCTCTGTCCATTTGACTGAGGATGGAAGGAGGAAGAAAAAGAGATATCCAGCCGAGTACAAGAGGAGCACCAAAACTGTGCTATAAATTGGACCCCTTTATCCCATGGAGATGAAAAATGTGTTTGATAAATAAAAGATACAACTCTTTGGCAGATGGAAGTTTGTTAAGTGGGCCAAAGTGGGCCATCTTACTAAAGCAATCAACTACCACCCAAATAACAGTTACCCCAGAGAGACAGACAGGTTGACTATAAAAGCCATGGAGATCTGGGAGCATGGAGTGGTGGGCACAGACAGGGGCATTAAAGTACCATGAGGAGAATTTCTAGGCGTCTTACTGGGTGCACAAACCACACAGACTTTAACATAATCTTGAGCATCTCTGGACATAGAAGGCCACCACACATGACGGGACAGAAGCTCGCAGGTCTTTTTCTCCCCAGGATGCCCAGATAATTTAGAATTATGGAACTGCTGAATGACCTAAAAACGGAGATTAGGAGGAACAATCAAACAGAAGGTTTACCAGGAGGAACATCGGACTGAAAAGGACGTAAAAGATCGGAAATATTAGGAAATAACTGAGAAGTAGACAAGGCATTTACAAAACAAGTAGGAGGAAGAATGGGGTTTGGCACAGTTGCAGAATTGGAAGGTGAATCAGAAAAACTACTAGACAATGCGTCTCCCTTTACATTTTTAGAAGCTGGTCTGTATGTGATTCTAAAAAAGAAGCCTGGAAAAGAAAAGAGCCCAACGTGCCTGTCTAGAGTTTAACCTCTTGGTACTTTTGATATACTTGAGGTTCTTGTGGTCAGAATAGACCGTGATTTGGTGAAGTGCCCCCTCTAGCCAATGTCTCCACTCCTCAAAAGCTACCTTCACAGATGGTTTTCTCTAAATTTTTTCAGGACCAGCTTCTCATGGAGACGATGTTGCTCTAGAGAAGAAGAAAAGATTAGAATATCATCAAGATGTACAATGACAAATTTGCCTAGGAACTCACGAAGCACATCATTGATGAAATCCTGGAAGACTGCTGGGGCATTACATAGGCCAAAGGGCATGACTAAATACTCTTAATGGCCATCCTTGGTATTAAAGGCAGTCTTCCATTTGTCTCCTTGGTGTATTCTAATCAAATAATAAGCTCCTCTCAGATCTAACTTACAAAAAAACAAAGCTCCAACTATCTGGGAAAACATATAATCAATTAAAGGCAGGGGTTACCTATTCTTGATGGTAATTTTGTTAAGGGCACAGAAATCAATGCATGGCCTCAGACTCCTATCCTTCTTCCCTACAAAGAAAAAGCCTTCCCCGAAAGCGAGGTGGAAGGCCGAATAAACCCTTTCTCCAGGTTTTCTTTAATATACTCTCTCATAGCAAGAGTCTCGGGGCCGGTGAGGTTGTAAAGATGTCCCCGTGGGGGCCTCATACCAGGCAATAGATCTATTGGGCAGTCGAAAGGCCAGTGTGGAGGGAGTTTATTTGCAGCTTGTGGGGAAAAACACATCAAGATAATCATGATAACATGTAGGTAGGACTTTATGATCAGTAACAGAAAGAGGAAGAGGAGCCATGTTTTCATGATTAAGTCCCCACCTGATAATCTGACCAGTGGGCCAATCTATGACTGGTTATTCTGCCGAAACCAAGGTAAACCAAGGATGACGGGGTTGGATGGAATATCTAAGAGGAAGAATGCTAAGCCTCTGTATAACCCGATTCAACCTGGACAGTAACCTCTGGTGTCATACATACAGGACTGCTGGAAAGAAGGGGGGTATCATTAATGGCCAAAACTTGAATGGGGTTAGGAAGAGTTTGGGTGGAATACCAATGAATTGCCAGAGATTGGTCCATGAAATTTCCAGCCGCTCCACTAACCTGAGAATGGAAAACGCTAGAACCTCAAGATATTTTAACAGGTAACAGAATTTTATTGGGTTGGACATTGGGAGGAATTATCTGATTGCCTATGTAGCCCTCCTCTAACTCGCCTAGGTGCTGAAGTTTCCCGCCTTCCTGGATACCTTTTTAGGACACACCTTAGCCCGCCCTGTCACAGTAAAGTTTGGACATACTCAATTGCATGGGTTCCTCTGGGGAAGATGGAAAGAGAACAGAAGGGGTCAGAGATGACCTAGAAGGCCCTGGAGTAACTATTAATTTCTCTTGAGAACGTTCCCCGAACCTACGATCAATTCCAATGGCCAACGCCATGTATTTGTCAAGGGAATCATTAAGTGGGTAATTTAAGAGAGCGTCTTTAATGGACTCCGAGAGGTCAAAGACAACTGATTGTTTAAAGCTGGATCATTTCATTGGGTACTCACCGCCCAGTGCCGAAACTCAGCCACATACTCCTCGTCAGAACGTTTGTCCTGATGAAGGCTCCTAATCTTGGCCTCAGCAGTGGCGGTATGATCAGGATCTAAGTAGAGAAGGGCGATGGCGTTGAAAAAGCATCACAGATACCAAGGGCATCAAAATGGTTAGAACAGGCCCTGATAATAACCCTCCCCCAATAACTGACTCCTCCCATTTTCTAACATTGGTAAAAATATGGTAATGAAGGTGAGTGAAAAATGAGGAGTGGCTCTGGCTCTCCTCTGCATCTATCCAGTTTCTGCATGAGTATTGTATCCTTTTAAGGGTAACTGTGGTCCTCATCAAGTTAAGGTAAAGTTAAATGCTACTGTATTCCAGTACCTTCTAAACATGCTACTGTATTATAGTAACTTTTAAGCATGCTATTGTATTACATTATCCTCAAAAAATGCTACTGTATATAGTACCTGCAAAACATGCTATTGTATTATGGTATCTTCAAAACATGCTACTGTATTATGGTATATTCACAACATGCTACTGTATTATGGTACCTCCAAAACATGCTACTGTATTATAGTACCTTCAAAACATGCTACTGTATGTATGTATAATTTTATTTATAAAGTGCCACTTGGGTACGCAGCGCTGTACATTATAAAATACAGAGTATAAAACAAGGGAATGAGTGCCACAGATAGATAAAAATTAAGTTAAATATAATTTCATACATCGGTTAAGAAAGCATATATATATATTATGTATAAATTGATATAAGTGCAACAAGCCTTGACACATTAGGAATGAGATCCCTGCCCGGAAGAGCTTACAATCTAAGTGGGGGGGACAACATACAGGTACAAGTGGGGCAATGGGTACAAAGTGCTTAAAAAGGCTAACAATCATTTGTTCTGCTGATGCTGTATTATAGTACCTCCAAAACATGCTACTGTATTACAGCAAAAAAAAAATGTCACTCAAATTAACTGACTACTTTGTTTTGCTTCAGGCTGGCAGTAATTTTAACTTGCTGAAAAATAAACTTTAGGTGAACAAACAGCTATTAAAGTATAGACAATACTCTTTACATAGTCTTTAGGCTTTTAATACAATCAGTAATCAGTGTCTCAGCTCTAATTTTAATATAGTTGTTGAGAAATTGAACTTTCTAACATGAGGTATGTGTCTTATTTCCCAGTGTTCCAGTATCACACAGTGTGGTCACTGACCATTATGTTCTTTACACATGCTCAGTTCTAAGATACTGCAGGAACTTGTTACAGTTGGTCACACCCACTAGTAGCCTTTAACCAATCATTTTACAGGACAGATTAGGTAAGGGAGCATGTGACTGAGATCAGGGATGTGGTCAGTCCTTGAACATACACACAGTTATTTCATCCAGTTCAAGTGGTAACATTTACTTTATTGCTATTTACTGAATTGCTCCAGTTCAAGTGGTAACATTTACTTTATTGCTATTTACTGAATTGCTTTTTTACAGTTTATTGGTGTTTTTAGAGGGGATATGTTCAGATTCTGGAGTCTAAAAATGTGGGTTTAGTTTCCTTTAAGAGTAGCTCTTCAGAATGTCAACTGGGATAATGTATTAACAGGTAAAGGTACTGAACAGAAGTGGACTGTGTTTAAAGGGATTTTAAGCCAGTTCACATCTAAATTTAACCCTTGGGAAAAAATGTAAAAAAATAAATCCACACCCATGTGGCTGAATTCAGATGTAAAGAGGGAAATGGAAAGGAAGAAAAGGCATTTAAAACCTTTAAGTCAGGGGAACGGAAAGAAGGCCTTAGGGAGATAAAAACTGTAACAAGGAGTGTAAGAAAGCAATCAAACAGCTAAAATAATAATGAAGTTAGGATAGCTGAAGAAAGCATGACTAAGAGCTTAGGCCACACTGCTACAATTTTCTGCGTTCGCGTTGCTTTTTTTTTTTTTTCCGAATCATTGTTACGGAGCAAAGTCTTGAATACTTTTCCCCTCTATTACACTATAGAAGATCCAAGTACAATATCATAGAGTATAGTAGCAATAATTGTATAAAGATTCAAGTGCACTTTGGTTAACCGAGGATATGGTACAGAAAGAACTAATAAGGTTAATATAGTAAATCTCTGGACGGATAAATACATCCTCGGGTATTAGGGAGCTAAGTTCAGTTATCTAGGCCATTGTTTCTTATTTTTGCTGATTCCTTCATATCCGAAGGTGTGTCTCTGGATTGGAAAAAGGCTGATGTTATTCCAATATTCAAAAAGGGTAGTCGTTCACAGCCGGGTTATTACAGGCCTGTAAGTTTAACTTCAGTGGTGGGGAAGATCCTGGAAAGTTTAATAAGGTAACATGTTCTAGAGTATGTTTGTCTGGGGAGACACATTTGTACATAGATAGAAAATTGGTTAATGAATAGGATGCAGAGAGTAGTTGTTAATGGGGCTTCCATATATGGACCTAAAGTGCTAAGTGGGGTGCCACAGGGTTCTGTGGTGGGGCCGCTTCTATTTAATCTATTATTAATGATTTGGAAGTGGTTTCAGCAAGGTTTCTGTGTTTGCGACGACACAAAACTTTGTCGACCATTAAAAACTTCAGAGGATGTGCAATCGTTACAGGGGGATCTAGATAGATTGTCACATTGGGCTGCTAAGTGGCAGATGAGATTCAATGTTGATAAATGTAAGGTGATGCATTTTGGACTTAAAAATCCTTTCTGCTGCTTATACTATAAATGGCTCTGTGTTAAGTGAATCCCTGTTGGAAAGGGATCTTGGAGTTTTGGTGGATAACAAACTTAAAGGAAGCAAGCAGTGTCAGGCGACAACAGCCAGAGCCAGCATGGTATTGTCTTGTATAAAGAGAGGTATGGATTCAAGGGAGGAAAATGTTATTCTCCCTCTTTACAAAGCATTGGTAACGGCTCATTTGGAATATGCAGTGCAATTTTGGAATCCTGTGTACAAAAAAGACATCTTGGAAATGGAAAGGGTTCAGAGAAGGGCAACTAAACTAATAAGGGGATTGGGGGAGCTTGAATATGAAGAGAGATTGGAAAAGTTATGTACGCTGGAGAAAAGGCGCTTGCGTGGGGATATGATTACTGTGTATAAATACATTAACGGGCCATACAATAAACTATCCAATAGAACATGTCAGAGGACACGTGGACATGCCTTAATACTTGAAGAAAAAAGGTTTAGGCTTCAATTTCGGAAAGGCATTTTCGATTTTTATCAAACGTTTCAAGCTAATTTCGGAAACTTTTTGTGTTTCCATCCATATTTTAAATTTTTAACGATAAGAACTTTTATTGAATTTCTCTGATAGTTTATTAGTGTTGCTTATGACATTTTTATTTGATTGAATTTGATGAGGTTTGATTTAATGGTCACCCATGCATTGTAAGATAATTAACCAGCAAATTGCATTTACATACATGTATGAAGTGGATTCTGTAACTAAGAAGATTTCTTTGTTTTTGCCAGTACATGTCTCTGTCCGTGTAGTCTTAAAAAAGCTTTGTGGGCATGTTCACCAATTGCACATGTCCTCTGACCCTACTGTTCAAAAAATCTTAATCTGCAGCAACCAATCAGATGTTAGCAACTGATTTCTAACTTCAGTAGGCCAGTAAAAGTATATCATCTGATTGGCTGAGGCAAATTAACAGCTTACATTTTTGCACCTCTTATTGAGGAGGTTTCTAAATGTACCAGATAACCACATGTTAGCTCTGGTGTGTTAGTGGACTAATGCTCTACTTTAAGAAAAAGGATTTGTTATTGTTAGGGGCAAGAATATTTTCAATAGCAAGCACACTACACTTGAAATCTCTGTCCTTTTTCTGAGAGAGACAGGATCTCTGTGCTATAACATGATTGAAGGTCAACTTCTTAAAGGCAAAAAGAGAAAATGGCTGCAAGGTAAAGGTAAAATCAATCAGTAGATTCTGGAAAATAGTCTAACACCTCCTGGACCCTTATTAGTATTGAGAAACACTCCACAACAGGCAGGCTACATATATGGGCACTAATTCACCACCTCAGACTTAAGGATTTTAAAAACTTAACACAGGAGACTTGTGAAGATTCTCATTTACCCATAACACAAGAAAACCTTTATCATCATTTTAGAAATACAATCGAACACATGACTTTTTGCCACATGTTATTGCTGCTTTATAAATTGGGAAAATTAACAATTAAAATTATGCTAGGTGATCAGCTTCAAAAAGCAATTATCATGAAAATTTGCTATGGTTATTATATAAGATAGTTGGTGCCGTATTAGTCCAATTGAATATAATAGAAAGCTGAGTTCTGTGGTGTATAGGTCATTTTTACAGACACGTTTTTGACAGTGGTATCATGTTTACATCACTTTACTTGGCTTTTAGATTTCCTCTGAAAAGTATTTTCCTGTAACTCTTCAACTGGCTAACATGGTATATTAATAACTATTATCATTGAAATAGGGAATGTTCACTGCCCGTCTTCTTCCAATGCTTGCTTCTTTCTGGTTACACGTTCTGACACAATGTCCACCAACCCAGGACATTACCAGTCCAAGAGGACCATAGGAGTAAGAATGAATTGTTCCTTAGGGAAAATAACTAATCTATCAAAGGGAACGAGTAGATTATTCAATTACCTTTTACTCCCCTGAACATTTATTGTATCTTAATTAAATTAAAAATAAAATAATTTTATCGGTTATGCCAACCCCAAGGGTACTTGTATGCACTGACTGAGAGTGAATGGAGATCATAAAGGGTTGAGGTGAGATATAAAGAGACCAACTAGCACTGACTGTGTGTGGTGCGTTAGACTGAATTCTGTCTCCTGCGTGTGACACTGACAGATTGGGGGACCCTCTCCATCAGGGACCTTCTATTGTGACATTGACAGAGACATTGACATTCTCCTTGCCTGTGAAGTCAAAATAGAAATTGGAAAACCTGCTCTAAAGGAGATGATTAAATTGTGTAAGAGGAAAGAGACCTATCTAAATAACAGGACTGTTCAATTTGTGGCTGTCATTCTATATACTATTTCTACTTTGGCGTGTTCATTCCTGGAGTCTGATCCAGTTTGCAGTCTGTCTATTGGGATCACCCATGGCTTCCTGGGTCATCCAGGAGACATTATTATAGGGGGGACATTTCTGGTCCATGCCAATGGAATCCAAAGCAAATTTCTCTTTACCGCCAAACCAACAGAACTCACATGTGATAAGTAAGTTGTGAATCTTAGTAAAACAGATTTCTAAAGATGCTGGAAATATCCCTGTTAAAATCCTATGGCTATCAATAATAAACATATTAATTATTATGTAAATTCCTGCCATACAGAGGTTATTATTATTAATATTGATTTATATAGCGCCAACATCTTCCGTGGCGCTTTACAATTCCTTAGTCACACATTACATACAGGAGATAATACATGTTATACAAAGTCATACAAATGACATACACAGGTAATACATAATATAAGTAAACAGAGTGAGGAGTATCTTACAGCAATACTGTGATACAGTAGGAGAGAGTTTATATAAAAGAAATGTGTTCACAGCCTGAAATGATTATATTGTATTTTAGATATAGTACCATTCGGGTTTCTAGAACAGGCAGTATTCCTTGTATTCATTTTTTTGTTAGTATTGTGGAGTAAACATATTTGTAATTCTACTGTTACATGTATACATTCAAATCAGGCCCTGCCCCTAGGAGCTTACAATCTACAGTAAGCATTTTATTTCATGCTTACAAGTTATGTGGGGGAAATAGGATTGTCTATAGGAAACCCACAATTCAGCCTTGAAAGTCGCATTAGACTTTATTGCTATGTCCCTTTAAAGCTACCATAATGATAATGTAATGGGACATATACAGTATATTCTTAAACAAAAACTGTGTCTGAATAAAGTAGAGTACTGTGATACATTTTATGGATCAATAGTTTATTCTATTGGACAAGCTTTCGATAGATCTACTCTTTTCATCAGGTCATAGCAGTACCAATTGAAACAAAGGTTTAACAGAAAGTTAATCTACATACCTGTACAGATAACAAGATAACAAACATAAAGAGAAGTGGAAATAAAATAGAGAGATAACAGAAGTGTAGGGTGGGCAACAGACTGGAGAGGGGGGAGAGAAGAGGGAGGGGGTTCAAAATTAGGGTTCAAATGCTAGGTAAGAGAAAAACACAGAGAATATGCACCCCCAAATAGGCTGATATATGACATATTAATATACTTGCACAAATATATATATATGAATACATGCATAAATACACACAAGAACATACACACATACCCCCATACAACACACACATGTATTCAACAGTTATAGTGAACACAGAAGATTACAACATGGCTACCACAAAACATTGCTACCACATGTATGTAATTGTCATATCTATAGGGTAAAAGCTGGTACTACTTATTTTGTCTGAAAATGTAAAACAGGTCCAGTTAGTTGTAATTGTATCTACTAAACAGAATTTATTAAATGTTTCCTATTCTGGGATTTAAATAAGGGGTTTATTAGAATGCACAGAGCAAGAATTAACTATACCCATATATAAACAACCATATATAAATACCCATATATAAACACCCATATATAAATACCCATATATAAACACCCATATATAAACACCCATATATAAACACCCTAGATAGAAACACCCCATATTATAAATACCCATATATAAAACACCATAAAAACACCCATAATAAATACCCATATATAATGAGGTTTATCTGACAAGCTGTAAAATGATTCTAGTTTTACCACATTTGAATATAAAGATTTGAAGTACGTACTAGATACATTTGCATGTTTTGTGTTGACTCTATATAAATATCTGTGTATTCAGTTAGATCAACTGGACTTAAAGTTTAGTTCTTGAAGACGTTTCGCTAGTCATCCGACTTGTCTTCAATTCAGAATGACTTGTACAAGAATCGCGGCAATTATGTACCCTGTAAAGTCCCATTAGCATATCACAGCCAGGTATAAGGGCCTTCTGAATGCCAGGTGTGATTGCATTGAGGAATGGTAATGTATGGTAATGTGTCAAAACAGCATTGTACATGTCAGACAGTTGTGTCGAACCCCCACACACACACACCTCATCAGGCTTTATTTCTTTATTTCATATAAATGGCCTCCTGACAACTCTTTCACCCCAAACCCTTTTCTTTGCCAAGATATGAATTACAATCTTCAAAGGTATGTGCTTTTTCCTTAAGATGCATGTACACAGCTGAGTCCTGACCCGAGGAATTGGCTCTTGTGTACTGGGCCATACGTTGGTGCACTTGCGTTTGGTCTCCCCCACATACAGATCATGGGATGACTAGCGAAAATCTTCAAGAACTAAACTTTAAGTCAAGTTGATCTGACTGAATACAAAAGATATACCATGACCTGGATGAATGAGAACTTCACAAGCAGATTCTATATAACCCATTTTCATACTGTCCTCCTATTAGATTGGCATTTGACTATTACCAGATGATGCACACATTTCTATTGCTATTGAAGAGATAATGCAAACCCTGATCTCCTTCCTAATGTCACAATTGGCTATAGATTTTCGAGGACCTGTGCAGTCTTTAGGCGAGCAGCACAAGGAACTATGTGGATGTTGACTGGAGGACCAGATATTATCCCTAATTATCACTGTAATAAAAAGGCACCTCTTGCTGGTATTATAGGTGACTCTGGTTCCACAAAATCCAATTTTATGGCCCAGCTCTTAGGATTGAACCGTTACCCTCAGGCAAGTCATAAGTACTCAATTTTATTTTCCATTCTAACCTACTTCCATAAATCTTCTTATACAGCGCTAGAGGAACTTGTCAAGAAAATGGGTGGGTCAAAAAGTAAAGTTTGATAATGAACCAAACTTAAACATGTAGTATTACAATAGCAAAACCATAATGCTATCACACATATAGCAAGGAGAAAGGCAGTTTGTAAATGTTCATGTTTTTCAACAGCTGTTATTCTATATCGTGGGGACATTTGGCTGCAAGGAATTTAACAAAAACAGGCTTTTCAGTTTTACAATCAGATATTTTAGGCATTTCACCTGAGACATGTTTAAATGTTTCAACGGCACATGTAAGTGCAGTACAAAGGACAATATCAGCAACCACCCAGTTTGACCACAATTGACTGGCCAATATATGGCAAGAGAATTTGCAGCAACTACATTTTTAAAAGATTTTTCTCCAACATCTGTAGAAAAATTGACATGTCTGTTGTGAGAAATATTTTGCAGCATAATCCTTTACACCTAGCCAAAAGCCTGATGCACCATGTCATTTATCATAGGACAATGTTGAGGTAGTGGATGCTAGATGTATTGTTTAGAGAGGATGATGATCATATTTGATCATATTGGAAAAAATAAATATTAAATTTTTAATAACTACAGGGAGATTCAATAAAAGTTCTTATCGTTTAAAATGGTGCTAATTTTGCCCCAACCAATCAGAACTTATGTAACATTTGAAAGCTAACATCTGATTGGTTGGGGCAAAATTAGCACCATTTTAAATACTTAAGAACTTTTATTGAATAACCCCATAATGTACAAACAATTTTTCATTTAAAAATCACAGGAAAAAGTATTCATACATCTTCTTATTAGGACATGTACCAATTTGAATACAAATTTTACAAAAGTACTAGTACATATCGTTAAACCAATTGCAACTGTTTGCAGTAAGTTAGCATCAACCAGCCCCGTCTCAGGCAGCACGAGATCTTTTCCCTCAATTTCAGGACCACAACCAAGTGATGGTTTAGGAAGAGGTCTTTCCAGTTGTCTCATATTTGGTTGGTCTTGGATGGAATCCTGGCAAATGATAATGATTATGGTCAATATGTAAGTCAAGAGATTAGCAGGAAATACTGAAGTTGGGGCGGTGTGGCATTTGTTGAAGATATATGACTGTGTACCACAGGAGCTCCTCACATTGCCCAGGTCATTAACAATTCAACCAGTAATCGATATTGTGATCTCTCATGTTTCTGAGTTCATCGTTGTGTGGAAGAGCTTTAAGAAAAGAACGTGACTGGAAAAAGTTTGGGTAGCCAGTCTGGTTTGGGCACACTTCTGTTTACTCTCTATCAAAAGATTCAAACGTTTTAGCGGCAAGATGGTTTTACAGTATAGGTGGGACCAGATATCTGGGTTGGTGGTACTTTAAAACTTTCACCTCTAAGATCTCATATCCTTTCATAAGGGAATTTTGGAATGGAATTTTCTTGTAAATGCCTGTGCGCTGAACAAGGTAGCTAAATTCAATGTAGGTAACACACAATATGTACAGGAAAAGAGACACTGTGGAATTTTGATGCTGATAAACAGATTTCCATTTAATCATTCAATTGTGTACAATTCAGTATTCCATGGTAGGGGCTTCAACAGATTTTACTTAAACTGTCAGTTTGGAAATCTGGACCATTCCATCAGTGAAACCCTGTCCTAAAACTTAACGTCATTTCACCCTTGGCAGGTAGTAGGTGGTATTGGTAATTATTTTTTGGTGGACTCTAACTTTGTATCCTTTGTATACTGAGCTTAATCTCTATACTCCTTCTTCAGTGCACAGGTCTTCCACTATGTTAAATCTGTTAACTTTAATACAAAAGGAGGGATGATTTATTTGATGATAAAGGGAACCCCCCTGTATTTTATCATATTGTAAACGGAAAGTGAGTCATCGGAATATTGGAGCATGTTGTGGTTGGGGATTTTAAACCTAAGTGCTTCTGAAGGGAGATTTAAGAGTAAATCATTCAGAAATAAAGTGGAACAATGGGAGGGGAAACAAAGGTATATTCAAAAATACAAGACTGTGGTCGCACTATGTGACATAAAAATACATACTGCATTTATATTAATATTTAAAATTTCCCTGTATACAGGTCAACATTTGATGCTAAAACTGGCTGTAGTTAGATATAGAATAGGAACACTGGGAGATTTACCCAGGGCCACAGCTGCTCTACATATTACGGAAATTCATTTTTTAATCACAGCAATATATACTAAAACCCTTTGTTTACTTTGGTGAATATTAATGAAGTTAAATATATGTACCCACCACAAATTGGTAAATATAAATGCCCACGCAGACTTGTACAGTAAGTGCCCACACAGTGCTAGTCCACACAGACTAGTTAAAATAGTTTGCCCACGCAGACTGGTAAATATAAATGCCCCACAGACTGGTAAAAACAAGATTCCCACAAAGACTGGTAAATATAAGATGCCCACACAGACTAGTAAATTTAAGATTTCACACAGATGGTAAATATAGTTTGCCCACACAGACTGGTAATTATAAGTTGCCCAAACGGATGATAAATATAAGATGCCCATACAGACTGGTAATTATAAGTACCAACACAGGATGGTAATATAAATAGCCACACAGACTGGTAATATAAGGTATCCACACCGAATGGTAGATATAAGGGCCTACACAGACTGGTAAAATATAAGTTAACCAAAGTGACTGGTAATAAAAAAATGCCCACAAGATTGGTAAATAAAAGAACCCACACAGACTGGTAATAGAAGATGCCACACAGTCTGGTAAATATAAGATGTCCACACAGATTGGTAATTATAATTGCAGGCAACACAGGCTGTTAACAACTTGTGGTGATCTGATTCCTGAAGACCAGGAAAGGAACTTAGAGATACTACAGTTCAGCCACCCCATCTACATTAACCCCCTAAGTGGAGAATGTTCTGTCCAGTTTTAAAAACAGGTGGTGAGCAATATATAAGATGGAAGGGACGAGTCTTCAACCGGTTGCAAAATAGATCCTTTATTATATCACATGGCCAACATATGTGAGGAAAACCAAACAGGAACTGTCCCTGACGCGTTTCGTGACAGTGGTCACTTCTCATAGACCTAATTGTGCAAGTTTAGGGCTCAGTGTGTCCACATTGTCAGATTAGAAAAAACATTTATCCAATCACAACTCACTGTTAATGAATGCACACCTGATACTGCAGGTTTATCAATAATCCTCATTATTCCCATAGCTGTGAGCTAACATAATGGAATGTTTCATTAAATTCTGTGCAAAAATAGATTGAGACTGCAAATCATTATAAATACCAACTGTTGTTTCCTACTCAGGTCCCCCTTTCATGTGCACCCCAGTTGTCCTTCCGGTATCACAAAGTGACATTACCTGGTAAACCAACCTGCTGTTTACGGATGCAATCCATGCCCACAAGGGGAGATTTCAAATCAAACTGGTAAAGGCATAGTGTGACATTAAAAAGGGGAACTTAAAGGGCATGTCCACATAAAAATTTAATTTTGCTATAGTAGGGCCCCTTGCCCTCCCCCAACCGCCTGGCCCAATGTTAAAAATAGTTTTAGAACATTACTTACAGCCCTCTAGATTCTCCGGTGCATTGATCCGGCTACCTGCTTGCCGGAACTTGCAAGCAGGAGCCGACCAGCAGCCGCATCTGTGATTGGCGAGGCGGTTTTTGATTGTGCCATCAATGGAGACGCCGTGGAATGAAGGTCTGTAAGAGCGATGATACTTTTTTTAAACATAAACCCAGCGGATAGAGGAGAGGCAGAGGGCACCTACCAACATGGCCAAAGGATTTCACACTAGGTACAATGCGGCAGAAGATGGATCGGATGGTGGAGGGAGAGCAGGCTCCCCTGCACATGTCACCATGGCAGGAGCAGAGAAACATTTGGAAAGGAGACAGCCACTACTCTTCAGTTTCCTGGACCTTTGACATGCATGCAGGAGAACCATAAGAAACAGGAATGTAAGGTTGTTTTAAACTACACAGTGGGCCAATATGGGTTAAATTAAGTTTTAGGTTAGTTTTGGGGTGCACATAGCACATAAAAATAATTCTGGTACGGTAAGTAGTTTTACATGCAGATCAGTGCCATACAATAAATAAATACATTTCTTCTTTCTCTAGATTCTCTAATCTGCTATCAGTGCTCCTGGATACATGGCCTAATCTCAGCAAGACAGATGCCTCCCAAAGACCATAGATTAACTTTCCTATGATGAACTACTGGGTATAGCCTTGCAGACTTTCCATCTTCTCTGCAGTTGCCCCACTTGGTATTCTGGGATATTTGTCCTCCACAGATCCACACCAATTGTCCGAGCAACAACCGTTCCCTCAGTTGTTACTCCTGATTTCCCTTTCTCTCTGTTTCCTGTGTTCTTTAAGCTTTATTGGTTACCCACAACCGGAAAAGTGTCTTCTCGCCCAGGTGCAGTTTGGGTGGTTTTTTGCTCTCAGTGTCTCCAGTGTTTAGCAAAAACCCTCTTGTTGTCATAGCTTTCAGGGCACACTAAGCCTGGAAGTAGGTTACACAAATGGACAGGGGTTGAGCTGTCATACACTGTCATTGTTCTTTGTGTCCTCTCACAGTTATGTTGTGTGTGATGTGGCTTTCATTATCTCCTCCATTTACCTGAGAATGACATTAAATCCCGGCCAGGGGTCATCATCATTTGCAATGAAGGGTCAACCATGGCTTCTGGTGCATGCTGGGATATCTTGGCCTCTTGGCACATCAGTTTCATTGTTGCCTTCCTAGCCGGCATCTTCCTGACAGTTTCAATGAAGCCAAATATATCACATTCAGATGTTGGCCTTTCTCAGTGTCTGGGTGTCCTTTATCCAGCCTACCTTAGTGCAAGTGGCAAGTATACTGTAGCCATGGAGATCTTTGCCATCCTGTCTTCCAGCTGGGCCATTGTGTTCTGTATATTTATACCTAAATGTTACATTATATTATTCCACCCTGATTTAAATTCACGAGAACATCTAATGGGAAAAAATCCAAAGCCAAAAAAAGAATTAATTACAATACTAAACAGTTACTGATATTGACTAGAATGTTCATTCAGGCAATGTTCGTCACAAATGCCTCTCTCCATCAATTGGTCATCAATATTTGATCACAAAAAGAATGGACCTGAGATAAGACTGTATGTAGACATTAGATTCAACACTTGAACATTCTATCTGTGTAATACTATAAAAGTGGACATACACATGGCCAATTTTCAGCAAATACCATCAGATCAGACGATAATCGGGCATGTGTACCGATAGGTTCAGATGCCGATTAACTACAGCTGTTGGCATTGTATCCTTATTGGCTCCCTATACTACAGTAAAAGGAGCTAATAACATTGTTGCCATCTATGCATGAAGCAATTATTTCATATAAAGTATATAGATAAATATATATATGTATATATGTGTTTGTATAGCAAGTAATACAATTGGAGGTGCACTCTTGTCCAAACTTTGGGTTCAGATGCCTTAAATGGTTTTCCATTCAACCATAACTGTTGCAGCACCTGAAGAAGGGGGCACGTTATTCCCCCGAAACATTGTGTTTGTGATGTGTGGTTCTCAATAAAGACTTAAATTAACTGATATGTGTTTGTATGCCTTCACTGGCAATCGTATGTACATGGGCACCTTAAGTGTTTGGCCAGCATTACTGTAGTTGACAGATAAATAAATGTCTTAAAATGTATTGTCTGCTTGTATTGCATCAATGACCTTTAATATTCTATTTGCAATTTATAAAAATGTGAGAAAATATCTGATTGTGGATTCCCCAGAAATGTTCCATATTAAGAATATACTAATGATTTTTCGTTGGAGAGGTCAAAGATATATAAATACTGTAGATACTGTACCTTCTTTTATCTGGCGGTAGGCAACCATACAGCTATGTACTCAGTAGATATCTATGGCTCCCACAGAGTTTAATTTAAAGGGCATGTCCACCCCCAAAACTTTAATTTAACCCACTACTAAACCCATTGTATAATAATAAAAATCCTTTCCTTACACATGTGCTCCAAATGGTTCTCCTGCTGTATCTAGTCAAAGTCCCAGAAACTGAAGAGTAGGAGCTATCTCTGCGTGAAAAGGTTTCTGTCCTTTAACTGTCCTCCGGGAGGTACTCAGGCATGTCAAGCATGTCTCTGCAATGCCCAACTGGCTGAATAAAATCCTATGTTAAGGATGCCCAACTACAATTCCCAGCATTCACCAACTACAGAGGGAAGCCAGGGATAACTGGAAGTTTTTGAACATTTGGAGGGCCTATGTTGTTATAAACATGTAAGATAGCTGTAATATTTCTTTATTAGCTTGTCCAGTCAAGCTCTGACACCTCCCCCAGTTTTGGACTTGTCCAATGGAAATGTGCGCTTCTTGCAGAGTGTTTTTTCACAAAGTTCAGGTCCTGGACACAAGCAGAGGGAAGGCCAGACTGGCAATCACAACTGTAGGTAAATAATACAAGGTACAGGACTGAGACCTGATCCGATTTATTACCTCATTCTAACTTGAGAAAGACGGATGACTAATTGGTCTGAATTGAATTCCATAGGTATACAGATACCTCAGATATTTTCAAAACAATGAAATATCGTAATATAGAAATTCAGGCGGAAATGTGATTTAGAGATCCTACATATGTAACCTAAACATTTTATATTTCATAATTTAGCTGCCCCTTAAATTTTTCTTAAATATCTAACATTTTTGAAGGATAAATGGTCCTATTGGTCTTTTTCCCATCTGTGATTTTCTTCTGTAATTTCTTTAAATCTATCAAGAGTCCAAATAACTTTTTCAATTTGATTGATGGATAGCTCTTCTTAGTTTCCCTTGGTATTTTTAATTAGATAATTGACAATACTTAATGTCTCGGATCCCAAAGGCCTTTAACCTACATTGAGCATTGTCTTTGAATCCCAATGGCTGTTGGTGGATATAACCAGCTCAGAGAGTTGTAGGATAGTTATTGGCATCTTAGTGACATAACAATGCTAAGAAAACTATATTATTGTATATATGAGATGATTCTCTGTGACAAACAGGTGTGTGCTCCTACCAAACTATGGGTGGCTTGTCTCATCACACTAGAGCTTTGTACATGTGTAGTCTCGGAATTTAGATGTGACTTGCCTAAGGAGACCATTTCTGGAACTCTGAGTCGTCCGGGAGACATTGTTATAGGGGGGACATTTCCCGTTCATTTGGGCAGAATTTACAATGACATAAATTTCACTATAAAACCCACGGAAATTAAATGTCAGAGGTAAGTGACATTAGTAAGTAAGGTAAGTGGTTGTAGGGCAGCTATATAGCTGATATGACGTTGTTTTTTTCCAGACATATGTCTGAAGAAGTTGCCATTTTGTCACTGAAATGTCACACATGTTTATAAAACACTGTTTGCTACAAGTCTGGTGTTAAATTGAGAAAGGCAGTTGGCCCATTATATATGTTTATTTATGACGTAGTATCTCTGTAGATGACACACGCAGATATTATTGGCCGAATTTACCTGCAGTCGCAGGTTATAAGTTGCGTTGTACAATTCTAGATCGGTTAGCACGGCTTGTTGCGCTGGCTGAGTAGGTTTTGCAAATGACGTTTTACGGGACTTTTTAATGCCAGCTAATACCTTTCAGGATTAACCCACAACAACAAACCCTAAATTAAACTTGTGCAGGAAAATGTACCCGGAGCAACAGCGGCTCTGGGCAAATCTCCTAATATATGTCAACATTTTATTGAGATTATTTTCCATTTGTTTTAAAACACCACTTGGCCTTTCATCCTAACTAATCAGACTATTAAAGGGCCTGTCCACCCTTCTAAAATTTTAAATTTTTTATATAATATTCTCCCTGTCCCCCCAGCCCCAACCGCTATAGTTCTAATATCAGAAAGTGGCCCAAAAGTACTCCTGGTGGCCATTTTTTTGGACTTTAGGGGGGATAGCAGAAGAACCAGATGGAGCTGGGATGTGAGGTAAGGATTAAACTACACTACATGGTGGGGCCAGTAGTGGGGGGATTATAGTTTTGGGGGTGGACATGCCCTTTAATATACTCACACTGGAATATTAAAAACATACTTATTGATCCCATTGCCTAGATACACAGAATTATACTCAATGTACACTTCATCCTCAAGAAAAAGCAACATTGAGATGTTTTCCATTACGGGAGAGAGAATTAGTGGTACCTACCTGGACACCTCCAAATTAAACTCACCATGGAAATGCATTATGGGATACTATTTTTGTGTTACATAGTATGAGACAGAAACCCAGAGATATCAGGTAATAATTTTAACATAGGAACATCATTGAAATGTCTTCCCTCTAGATTTGGTACTGACCATTATAAAAGTATGCACGCCCTAATATTCGCTGTGGAGGAGATTAATTTTGACCCTGAATTTCTTCCAAACATTACATTGGGCTTCCAGATTTTGGACACGTGCACTGTGTTAAGACGAGCGGCCCAGGGAACTCTCTGGATGTTGACAGGAGGAAGAGAAATAACTCCAAATTACCAATGTCACAAAGGAAACCTCTTCGCTGCTGTCATTGGAGACTCTGGGTCCTCACAATCCATCCTAATGGCTCATATTCTGGGATTAAAGCAATATCCACTGGTAAAGGAACATCATTGGGAGGATGTAGAGAGAAATTATAAGGATTAGGGTAGTGATTCTGCAATAAGCATTGTTACAAGGAACCCTTAACTGAATGGGCAGATATACAGGGAGATTCAATAAAAATTCTTATCGTTTAAAATGGTGCTAATTTTGCTCCAAAATATCAGATCTTATTTAACATTTGAAAGCTTACATCTGATTGGCTGGGGCCAAATTAGCACCATTTTAAACGGTAAGAACTTTTATTGAATCTACCTGGTAAACAATTATTGGATTAGCATGACAAATATCAAACTGAATAGTTTTTTATCAAGTGAAAGAAATGCAACCAAATTAACCATTTATAGAGCATGGCATGGATATCTTTTTACTATACAAGGCATGGATATCTTTTTACTATACAAGGCAGGGATATCTTCTTACTATACAAGGCAGGGATATCTTTTTACTATACAAGGCAGGGATATCTTCTTACTATACAAGGCAGGGATATCTTCTTACTATACAAGGCAGGAATATCTTCTTACTATACAAGGCAGGGATATCTTCTTATTATACAAGGACAGGTTAATTCTTATTATACAAGGCAGGGATATCTTCTTATTATACAAGGCAAGGAGATACTTCTTATATTACAAGGCAGGATATCTTCTTACTATACAAGGCAGGATATCTTCTTACTATACAAGGCAGGGATATCTTCTTACTATACAAGGCAGGGATATCTTTCTTAGCTATACAAGGCAGGATATCTCTCTTACTATACAAGGCAGGATATCTTCTTACTATACAAGGCAGGATATTCTTATTTATTACAAGGCAGGGATATCTTCTTACTATACAAGGCAGGGATCTCTTCACTATAAAGGCAGGATATCTTCTTACTATACAAGCAGGGATATCTTCTTACTATACAGGCAGGGATATCTTCTACTATACAAGGCGGAATGGGAATACTTCTTATTATACAAGGCAGGGGATGGGATATCTCTTATAACAAGCAGGGAATCTTCTTACTATACAAGGCAGGAGATAGCTCTTCTTACTATACAAGGCAGGATATCTTCTTACTATTATAACAAGGCAGGGATATCTTCTTACTAACAAGGCAGGGCTATCTATACCATACAAGGCAGGAATATCTTCTTACTATACAAGGCAGGGAAACTCTTCTTACTATACAAGGCAGGATATCTTCTATTATACAAGGCAGGGATTTCTTACTATACAAGGCAGGGATACTTCTTACTATACAAGGCAGGAATATCTTCTTTACTATACAAGGCAGGGATATCTTCTTACTATACAAGCAGGAGGATTCTTCTTACTATACACAAGGGATATCTTCTATTATACAAGGCAGGGATATCTTCTTACATACAAGGCAGGAATCTTCTACATACAAGGCAGGGATTTCTTACTTACAAGCAGGGATATCTTCTTACTATACAAGGCAGGGATATCTTCTTACTATACAAGGCAGGGATATCTTCTTACTATACAAGGCAGGATATCTTCTTACATAACAAGGCAGGATATCTTCTTTACTATACAAGGCAGGAAGATCTTCTTACTATCAAGGCAGGGATATCTTCTTATATACAGGCAGGGATATCTTCTTACTATACAAGGCAGGGATATCTTCTTACTATACAAGGCAGGGATATCTTCTTACTATACAAGGCAGGGATATCTTCTCTTATACAAAGGCAGGGATCTTCTTATATACAAGGCAGGATATCTTCTTACTATACAAGCAGGGATATCTTCTATCTATACAAGGCAGGGATATCTTCTTACTATACAGGCGGGATATCTTCTTACTATACAAGGCAGGGATATCTTCTTACTATACAAGGCAGGATATCTCTTACTATACAAGGCAGGTATCTTCTTACTATACAAGCAGGGATATCTTCTTACTATACAAGGCAGGATATCTTCTTACTATACAGGCAGGGATATCTTCTTACTATACAAGGCAGGGATATCTTCTTACTATACAAGGCAGGGATATCTTCTTACTATACAAGGCAGGGATATCTTCTTACTATACAAGGCAGGGATATCTTCTTACTATACAAGGCAGGTAGGGATATCTTCTTACTATACAAGGCAGGATATCTTCTTACTATACAAGGCAGGGATATCTTCTTACTATACAGGCAGGAATCTTCTTACTATACAAGGCAGGGATATCTTCTTACTATACAAGGCAGGAATCTTCTACTATAACAAGGCAGGGATATCTTCTACTATACAAGGCAGGATATATCTACTATACAAGGCAGGATATCTTCTTACTATACAAGGCAGAATCTTCTTACTATACAAGCGATGGATATCTTCTTACTATACAAGGAGGGATATCTTCTTACTATACAAGGCAGGGATATCTTCTTACTATACAAAGGCAGGGATATCTTCTTACTATACAAGGCAGGGATATCTTCTTACTATACAAAGGCAGGGATATCTTCTTCTATACAAGGCAGGATATCTTCTTATATACAAGCAGGGGGATATCTTCTTACTATACAAGGCAGGATATTTCTACTATACAAGGCAGGATAATCTTCTTACTATACAAGGCAGGGATATCTTCTACTATACAAGGCAGGATACTTCTTACTATACAAGGCAGGGAATCTTCTTACTATACAAGGCAGGGATATCTTCTTACTATACAAGGCAGGGATATCTTCTTACTATACAAGGCAGGGATATCTTCTTATCTATACAAGGCAGGATATCTCTACTAACAAGGCAGGATATCTTCTTACTATACAGGCGGGATATCTTCTTACTATACAAGGCAGGGATATCTTCTTATATACAAGGCAGGGATATCTTCTTACTATACACGGCAGGGATATCTTCTTACTAACAGCAGAGGGTATCTTCTATTATCAAGGCAGGGATATCTTCTTACTATACAAGGCAGGGATATCTTCTTACTACAAGGCAGGATATCTTCTTACTATACAAGGCAGGGATATCTTCTTACTTATACAAGGCAGGGATATCTTCTTACTATACAAGGCAGGAATATCTTCTTACTATACAAGGCAGGGATTTTCTTACTATACAAGGCAGGAGATCTTCTTATACAAGGCAGGGTATTCTTACTATACAAGGCAGGGTATTCTTCTATTATACAAGGCAGGGATATATTCTTATATACAAGGCAGGGATATCTTCTTACTATACAAGGCAGGGATATCTTCTTACTATACACGGCTTGGATATCTTCTTACTATACAAGGCAGGGATATCTTCTTACTATACAAGGCAGGGATATCTTCTTACTATACAAGGCAGGGATATCTTCTTCTATACAAGGCAGGGATCTTCTTACTATACAAGGCAGGGATATCTTCTACTATACAAGGCAGGGATATCTTCTTACTATACAAGGCAGGAATATCTTCTTACTATACAAGGCAGGGATATTTTCTTACTATACAAGGCAGGGATATCTTCTTATTATACAAGGCAGGGATATCTTCTTACTATACAAGGCAGGATATCTTCTTATTATACAAGGCAGGGATATCTTCTTACTATACAAGGCAGGGATATCTTCTTACTATACAAGGCAGGGATATCTTCTTACTATACAGCGGGATATCTTCTTATCTAAAAGGAGGGATATCTTCTTACTATACAAGCGGGATATCTCTTCTATACAAGGCAGGGATATCTTCTTACTATACAAGGCAGGGATATCTTCTTACTATACAAGGCAGGGATATCTTCTTACTATACAAGGCAGGGATATCTTCTTACTATACAAGCAGGAATATCTTCTTACTATACAAGGCAGGGATATCTTCTTACTATACAAGGCAGGGATATCTTCTTACTATACAAGGCAGGGATATCTTCTTACTATACAAGGCAGGGATATCTTCTTATTTCAAGGCAAGAGGATATCCTACTATACAGCGGATACTTCTTATACAAGGCAGGGATATCTTCTTACTATACAAGGCAGGGATATCTTCTTCACTATACAAGGCAGGATACTTCTTATTACAAGCAGGGATATCTTCTTATATACAAGGCAGGATTCTTCTATACAAGGCAGGGATATCTTCTTACTATACAAGGCAGGGATATCTTCTTACTATACAAGGCAGGGATATCTTCTTACTATACAAGGCAGGGATATCTCTTATATACAAGGAGGGATACTTCTTACTATACAAGGCAGGGATATCTTCTTACTATAACGGCAGGGATATCTTCTTATTATACAGGCAGGGATATCTTCTTACTATACAAAAGGCAGGGATAGGGATATTCTTCTTACTATACAAGGCAGGGATATCTTCTAAACTTACAAGGCAGGGATATCTTCCTACTATACAAGGCAGGATATCTCTTATTTACAAGGAGGGATATCTTCTTACTATACAAGGCAGGATATCTTCTTACTATACAAGGCAGGGATATCTTCTTACTATACAAGGCAGGGATATCTTTTATTACTAACAAGGCAGGAGGATATCTTTCTTACTATACAAGGCAGGGATATCTCTTATTATACAAGGCAAGGGATATCTTCTTACTATACAAGGCAGGGATATCTTCTTATCTATACAAGGCAGGGATATCTTCTTATTATACAAGGCAGGATATCTCTTTATATACAAGCGGGATCTTCTACTAACAGGCAGGGATATCTTCTTACTATACAAGGCAGGGATATTCTTATATACAAGGCAGGGATATCTTCTTCTATACAAGCAGGATTTTCTATACAGGCAGGGATATCTTCTTACTATACAAGGCAGGATATCTTCTTACTATACAAGGCAGGGATATCTTCTTACTATACAAGGCAGGGATATCTTCTTACTATACAAGGCAGGGATATCTTCTTACTATACAAGGCAGGAATATCTTCTTACTATACAGGCAGGGATATCTTCTTACTATACAAGGCGGATATCTTCTATATACAGGCAGGGATATCTTCTTACTATACAAGGCAGGGATATCTTCTTACTATACAAGGCAGGGATATCTTCTTACTATACAGGCAGGGATATCTTCTTACTATACAAGGCAGGATATCTTCTTACTATACAACGGCAGGGATATCTTCTTACTATACAAGGCAGGGATATCTTTCTTACTATACAGGCAGGGATATCTTCTTACTATACAAGGCAGGATACTTCTTACTAACAAGGCAGGGATATCTTCTTACTATACAAGGCAGGGAATCTTCTTAACATCGATATTTACTATACAGCAGACTCATACAGCGGGATATTTCTTATATACAAGGCAGGATATTCTTTTATACAGCAGGGATATCTTCTTACTATACAAGGCAGGGATATCTTCTTACTATACAGGCAGGGATATCTTCTTACTATACAAGGCAGGGATATCTTCTTACTATACAAGGCAGGGATATCTTCTTACTATACAAGGCAGGGATATCTTCTTACTATACAAGGCAGGGATATCTTCTTACTATACCAAGGCAGGGATATCTTCTTACTATACAAGGCAGGGATATTTCTACTATACAAGGCAGGGATATCTTATTACTAACAAGAGGAATATTCTTACTATACAAGGCAGGGATATCTTCTTACTATACAAGGCAGGGATATCTTCTTACTATACAAGGCAGGGATATTCTTCTACTATACAAGGCAAGTATCTTTTATATACAGGCAGGGATATCTTCTTACTATACAAGGCAGGGATATCTTCTTACTATACAAGGCAGGGATATCTTCTACTATACAAGGCAGGGATATTTTACTATACAAGGCAGGGATATCTTCTTACTATACAAGGCAGGGATATCTTCTTACTATACAAGGCAGGGATATCTTTATATACAAGGCAGGGATATCTTCTTACTATACAAGGCAGGGATATCTTCTTATTATACAAGGCAGGGATATCTTCTTACTATACAAGGCAGGGATATCTTCTTACTATACAAGGCAGGGATATCTTCTTACTATACAAGGCAGGGATATTCTTCTACTATACAAGGCAGGGTATTTCTTATTATACAAGGCAGGATATCTTCTTACTATACAGGCAGGGATACTTCTTATATACAAGGCAGGGATATCTTCTTACTATACAAGGAGGGATATCTTCTTATTTACAAGGCAGGGATATCTTTCTTACTATACAAGGCAGGGATATCTTCTTACTATACAAGGCAGGGATATCTTCTTACTATACAAGGCAGGATATTTCTTATATACAAGGCAGGAAATCTTCTTACTATACAAGCAGGATATCTTCTTACTATACAAGAGATAGCTTCTATATCAAGGGGATATCTTCTTACTATACAAGGCAGGGATATCTTCTATTTACAAGGCGGGATACTTTACTATACAAGGCAGGCGGTATCTTCTTACTATACAAGGCAGGGATATCTTCTTATTATACAAGCAGGGATCTTCTTACATACAAGCAGGGATATCTTCTTACTTATACAAGGCGGGATATCTTCTACTATACAAGGCAGGGATATCTTCTTATCTATACAAGGCAGGGATATCTTCTTACTATACAAGGCAAGGGATATCTTCTTACTATACAAGGCAGGGATCTTTCTTATTATACAAGGCAGGGATATCTTCTTATATACAAGGCGGATATATCTACATACAAGGCAGGATATCTTCTTACTATACAAGGCAGGGAATCTTCTTATTATACAAAGGCAGGATATATCTTCTTACTATACAAGGCAGGGATATCTTCTTATTATACAAGGCAGGGATATCTTCTTCTATCAAGGCAGGATATCTTCTTATATACAAGGCAGGGATATATCTTATTATACAAGGCAGGGATATCTTTTTACTATACAAGGCAGGATATCTTCTTATTATAAACAAGGCAGGATATCTTCTATATATACAAGGCAGGGATATCTTCTTATCTATACAAAGGCAGGGTATCTTCTTATTAACAAGGCAGGGATATCCTTATTATACAAGGCAGGGCTATCTTCTTACTATACAAGGCCAGGGATATCTTCTTATATACAAGGCAGGGATATCTTCTTACTATACAAGGCAGGGATATCTTTTCTTATATACAAGGCAGGGATATCTTCTTACTATACAAGGCAGGGATATCTTCTTACTATTACAAGGCAGGATATCTTCTTTATACAAGGCAGGAATATCTTCTTACATAAAAGGAGGGATATTTTACTATACAAGCAGGGATATTTCTTACTATACAAGGCAGGGATATCTTCTTACTATACAAGGCAGGATATTCTTATTATACAAGAGGGTTCTTACTATACAAGGCAGGGATATCTTCTACTCTATACAAGGCAGGGATATCTTCTTACTATACAAGGCAGGGATATCTTCTTACTATACAAGGCAGGGATATCTTCTTATTATACAAGGCAGGGATATCTTCTTACTATACAAGGCAGGGATATCTTCTTACTATACAGGAAGGGGATATCTTCTTACTATACAAGGCAGGGATATCTTCTTACTATACAAGGCAGGGATATCTTCTTACTATACAAGGCAGGGATATCTTCTTACTATACAAGGCAGGGATATCTTCTTTATACAAGGCAGGATATCTTCTTACATCAAGGCAGGGATATTTCTTACTTACAAGGCAGGGATATCTTTTACTATACAAGGCAGGGATATCTTCTTACTATACAAGGCAGGATATCTTCTTACTATACAAGGCAGGGATATCCTTACTATACAAGGCAGGGATATCTTCTTACTATACAAGGCAGAGGATATCTTCTTATTATAACAAGGCAGGGATATCTTCTTACTATACAAGGCAGGCAGGGTATCTTCTTATATACAAGGCAGGGATATCTTCTTACTATACAAGGCAGGATATCTTCACTATACAAGGCAGGATATCTTCTTATTATACAAGGCAGGAATCTTTACACAAGGCAGGGATATCTTCTTACTATACAAGGCAGGGATATCTTCTTCTATACAGGCAGGGATATCTTCTACTATACAAGCAGGGATATCTTCTTATATACAAGGCAGGGTATCTTCTTACTATACAAGGCAGGGATATCTTCTTACTATACAAGGCAGGGATATCTTCTTACTATACTCAAGGCAGGATATCTTCTTACTATACAAGGCAGGGATATCTTCTTATATACAAGGCAGGGAGAGGGATATCTTTTACATAAAGGCAGGATACTTCTTACTATACCAAGGCAGGGATATCTTCTTAATATATACAAGCAGGGATATCTTCTTACTATACACGGCAAGGGATATCTTCTTACTATACAAGGCAGGGATATCTTCTTACTATACAAGGAGGGATATCTTCTTACTATACAAGGACAGGATATTCTTACTATACAGGCAGGTATATCTTCTATTTACAAGGCAGGGATACTTCTTACATAAAGGAGGATTCTTACATACAAGGAGGGATATCTTCTTACTAACAAGGCAGGGATATTTCTTATTATACAAGGCAGGGATATCTTCTACTATACAGGCAGGATATCTTCTTACTATACAAGGCAGGGATATTTCTACTATACAGGCAGGGATACTTCTTACTATACAAGGCAGGGATATCTTCTTACTAAACGGCAGGGATATTTCTTACATACAATGCAGGATATTCTTACTAACAAGGCAGGGATATCTCTTACTATACAAGGCAGGAAATCTTCGTACTATACAAGGCGAGGAAATCTTCTTATATACAGGCAGGGATATCTTCTTATATACAAGGCAGGGATATCTTCTTACTATACAAGGCAGGGATATTTCTTACTATACAAGGCAGGGATATCTTCTACTATACAAGGCAGGGGATATTCTTCTTATTATACAAGGCAGGGATATCTTCATGGATATCTTTATACAAGGGCAGGGATATACTTCTTACTAACAAGGCAGGGATATCTTTTTTTCTTCATACAACGGCAGGCATATATTCTTATTATACAAGGCAGGATATTTCTTACTATACAAGGCAGGGATATCTTCTTACTATACAAGCAGGGATCGGGATATCTTCTTACTATAAAGGCAGGGATATCTTTCTTACTATACAAGAGGATAATCATATTTCGTCGGCAGGGATATCGATATCTCTATACTATACACGCAGGGTACTATACACTGGCATTAACTTCTTATATACAAGCAGGAATATTTCTTACTATACAAGCAGGGATATCTCATTATACAAGCAGGATATCTTCTTACTAACAAGGCAGGGATATCTCTTATATACAAGGCAGGGATATCTTCTTACTATACAAGGCAGGGATATCCTTCTTACTATACAAGGCAGGGGATATTCTTCTTATATAAAGGCAAGGATATCTTCTACTATACAAGGACAGGATATCTTCTTACTATACAAGGCAGGGATATCTTCTTATTATACAAGGCAGGGATAATACTTCTTACTATACAAGGCAGGGTATATTCTTACAACAAGGCGGATTCTTCTTACTATACAAGGCAGGGATATCTTTTTCTTTATACAAGGCAGGGATATCTTCTTACTATACAAGGCAGGGATAATTCCTTACTATACAAGGCAGGGATATCTTCTTATTTACAAGGCAGGGATATCTTCTTATATACAAGGCAGGGATCATGCGTATCTTTACTATACAAGGCAGGGATATCTTCTTACTATACAAGGCAGGGATATCTTATTACATACAAGGCAGGGATATCTTCTATTATCAAGGCAGGGATATCTTCTTACTATACAAGGCAGGGATATCTTCTTACTATACAAGGCAGGGATATCTTCTTACTATACAAGGCGCGGGATATTTCTTACTATACAAGGCAGGGATATCTTCTATATATACAAGGCAGAGGATATTTCTACTATACAAGGCCGGGATATTTCTTATTATACAAGGCAGGGATATCTTCTTACTATACAAGGCAGGGATATCTTCTTACTATACAAGGCAGGGATATTTCTATTATACAAGGCAGGGATATATTCTTACTATACAAGGCAGGGAATATATTCTACTACAAGGCAGGGATACTTCTTATTATACAAGGCAGGATATATCTTTACTCTACAAGGCAGGGATATCTTCTTACTATACAAGGCAGGAAGGAATATCTTCTTACTATACAAGCAGGGATATCTTCTTACTATACAAGGCAGGGATATCTTCATTACATAAGGCAGGGATATCTTCTTACTATACAAGGCAGGATATCTTCTACTATACAAGGCAGGGATATCTTCTTTACTATTACAAGGCAGGGATATACTTCTTACTATACAAGGAGGGAGGGATATCTTCTTACTATACAAGGCAGGGATATCTCTTATTATACAAGGCAGGGATATCTTCTTATATACAAGGCAGGGATATCTTCTTACTAGGACAAGGCAGGGATATTTCTTATATACAAGGCAGGGATATCTTCTTATTATACAAGGCAGGGATATCTTCTATTATACAAGCAGGGATATCTTCTACTATACAAGGCAGGGATATCTTATATTATACAAGGCAGGGATATCTTCTACATACAGGCAGGGATATTTCTTACTATACAAGGCAGGGATATCTTCTTACTATACAAGGCAGGGATATCTCATTACTACAAGGCAGGGAATCTTCTTACTATACAAGGCAGGGATATCTTCTTACTATACAAGGCAGGGATATCTCTTATATACAAGCAGGGATATATTCTTATTATACAAGGCAGGGATATCTTCTTACTATACAAGGCAGGGATATCTTCTTACTATACAAGGCAGGGATATCTTCTCTATAACAGGCCGGGATATATTTCGGTACTATAAAAGGCAGGGTATATTTCTTTTACGCATTATTTCTTCTTCTATCTTGTTTGGTCAGAATGTTTCAGGCTTACCAATTGTTTTTTATCTATCTATCTATCTATGCGATCGTTAGCGATCTATCTATTAGTATATCGATCGATCTTATCGTATTGAATCTATCTCATCAATCTAGCTATCTATCAATCGATAGCTATAGATCTATATAGCGAGCGAGCATTGCTGAAGTTGAGCTTATGATTGAAACTTAATTGTAATTTTACAGATAAGTTATCTTTCAACCAACCCTATTCTAAGCAATCGTGATCTATTTCCTTCTTTCTTCCGTACTATACCCAGTGATGACTTTCAAATATGGGGTCTAGTCCATCTGGTTTCTCATTTGGGTTGGACTTGGGTTGGTATACTGGCCAGTGATGATGACTATGGTCAGTTTGGGCTTAATATGGCAAAGCAAGAGCTAATGAAAGTTGGAGTTTGTGTTGCCTACACTGAGTATATATTGACTGGTGTACCTAACAGGAATGCTCCTCAGATTGTCCAGGTAATCAAAGAGTCAACAGCAAAGGTTGTGATTGTGATCTCGACTGGTTATAACTTTATTACCATTGTTGAAGAGCTACTGAGGCAAAACGTTACCGGCAAAATTTGGGTAGCTAGTGAAGGATGGTCAACTTCTGCTTTGTTTTCTGAAAAAATATTTCAAGAGATTTTATTAGGCACCATTGGGTTTGCCACCCATAGTGGAGCAATACCACAATTTACAAAATATCTAAGAAACCTTAACCCATCTTTAGATCTCGAAAACGTTTACCTAAGTGAATATTGGGAGCAAGCTTTCTCTTGTTCATGGCAAAATAAGGATACATGGTCAGATAATGGTTCAATCAAAGCATGCACAGGAAATGAAAGCACAGACCATCTTTTGACAGAAATAGATTATCGAGTTCCTTTAAATGTTAACAATGCTGTCTATGCCACTGCATGGGCCCTCCAAGATTTGATTTTTTGTCCTATGGGATATAGACAATTTTCTTATGCAATGTGCGCCAATAGCTCTTCATTTCAACCATGGCAAGTAAATAACTATTTGGTTTTCTTTTTTTTAATTTACTTGTATTAAATAATAAAAATACTAACAAAGAATAAGATTAGAAATTATTTATGTAATATGTAATACAGTGGTCATTGTACATTATCACATTATTGCCAAGACTGTGGCCTTGAAGATGCCTCCTCTAGATGTCTTCCTGTTTTTATCCTATACAGTGTACCTGTATGGTGGATATTCCAATAAGAGGTAGGGGGCTAAACAAACAATAGGCAAAATAGTATTTACTAAACTTGCACAGCTTATAAGTGCCTCTCTGTTCAATCCTAATGCACATAATGTTTGACCTTTGAATCAGATGAATAGTCAATGTCTATATAAAATATCTGACAGTAGGTATAACTAAAAACATAAGTTTCATTCAAGATATCCCATAATACCATCAGTATCTGTATCACAATAAATATCTAAAGAACTTTCTAACTATTATTACACATAACTCATCACTAGAGATGAAAAACCCTGTCTAAAATAATAATAATAATAATAATAAAAGATAATACAGTACATGGTGGAATCAATACACTTCTTTAAGGGGAAGTAAAGTCTCCAGACATTATCCCAATAGACAGAACACATTAACAAAGACACAACAAGCTGTGTCCTACCTTAGCCATACATACCTTAGGGGGCAGCTCCCATAATCCACCTCTTTGTTTTGGTGGAAGTGCACAAAAGTTTAAAACAAGGAAGCCAGAAGGTTTTATTGGTGGTTCACGGGTGATATTCAAATGAGTCAGATCCACGGAACAACCAATAAGTTTGCTTCTACTGCAGAGGAAAGTTTACCTACTTAGCACCAGGGTCATCAGGTCAGCCATGAAACTTGATTGCTAGTCCAGTTCCATTATGTCCATTATTAAACCATAGGTTCACAAGCTTCTTGTAAAGTTGGAAAAACCACTTTTTCAGAAGGAAAATCCCTTTTATAATTAAAATGCATTTTTGATAAGTGACCTGTAATGTTATCGCTAATTCAGGTAACGGATACTTTTCACCAGTATCATGTATTTCACAATTTTCAGCTTCTTCACAGCATTAAAAAGGTAAAATTCAAGAGCAAAGACGGAAGGGAAATATTTTTTGACGAAAAAGGAAATTCGCCAGCCATATACGACATTGTAAATTGGCGACTTAGTTCCAAAGCTACAACGGAACAGGGTAAAATGGGGACGTACATCTTCAATGTTTCTGGTGGAGATGCTTTGGACATGGATCTTGATAGTGTTGTATGGATGGACAATACCGCTCAGGTAAATTGAGATAAAGTTAATACTGTAGATATGCAGGGGCGTGTGCAGGGTGAGCAGCCGCAGGGGGGCTTAGGACCGAAGACGGCCTTCTCTTCTTCAGATACAGTATAGCTTCCTCCTAGAAAACCTCTGGTTGGATGGATAGGGGCCCAATGATTCCTAGTTACGCCACTGTAGACATGGGATAATCTAACTATGGAGATATTTTAGTTCTTCTATAAATAGTGTGTGTTAAGGTTCAGTTTTTGTGACATCTGTGGGATCCAGTGTCAGTTGTGTTTCTGGGGATGACGCTGCCTCTGGTGTGTCACCTCTACTGCCCCTACTGCCTGATTGAGACCTGCTTGTAAATATCCACGCACCATTAGTTCATTATTATTTATTTCCTCATTAGGAAGACACCTTTCTTAAAGGGCATGTCCACCCCTTTTGTAAACTTTTTATATGCGGTAGGGCATGCTCTCCCAGCCCCAACCGCATTAATATTATTGTTAGAAAGTCCCCCGATTCTTACTTACCCTCCCTCTTTCCTCCGCTGCACTGTACAGGCACTCTGCCTGCATGGAATTGTAAGCAGGGGGCGGGACCGGCAGCCGCGTCCGTGATTGGCTGAGAGGCAGCCAAACACGGTCGTGGCTGCCGGGAGTTCTGAACAGCAGGGGAGAGAGGGAAGGTAAGTAAAGATTGGGGGACTTACTAACAATAATATTAATGTGGTTGGGGCGGAGGGGGGGCATGTCCTACCGCATACCCAGAGGTTTTAATTTGCCTTGGCTATGTGGGTGGTTTTTGTGATAACAAGTGTGACTTTAACACCATTTATTTTTCTTACCATCTGATGGTGTATGGCCCTGTATGAATTCTGCTGAATATTCCTTCCCACAAATTCTTCTGTTCGGCCTTGATAACAATTGATTTCCCCTTTCCCCTGAGAAGCTGGTGTTCATACATATGATACTATATATAGTACACTTTTTATGTACTCCTTTGCTTTGTTTCACACTACCATACCTCCCGATATGGTAGATAAAATAAAAGGGCACATCCATGACAAAGTGACAATGCTCATTTCAAACAGTGATTGCCTCTTATGTAGTTTGTTCAAATCTTATGCTAAATGTTTTGGAAAAAATACCTGGTGGTGACAGATTTCATTTCAAAATTCCAATTGTATTTCATTATAAAAGGTTCCTGTTTCCAAATGCAGTCCAATATGTCCTTCAGGGTTCAGGAAGAAGGTAGAGCCAGGCAAAGCCCCTTGCTGTTATGGATGTACAAGGTGTCCACAGGGGCAGATTTCAAACAAAACAGGTAATGTAATAATTATTTCAATGTTCTGCAAGATACACCACGCATTTCATTTGTCAAGAATTTGATATGACTGTTACTTTCCAGATGCTGTAGAATGTCATCCATGTTCCTGGGACATGTGGCCTCATCTGCAGCAGGACAGATGTTTGAACAGAAATACAGAGTTTCTCTCCTATGAAGAATCTTTGGGTTACAGTTTAGCAGCCACTGCTATTGTCTCTTCACTAATCCCACTTGTTATTCTGGGAATTTTTATCCATTATAAAAACACACCAGTTGTCCGAGCCAATAATTACTCCCTTAGTTGTCTTCTCCTGGTTTCCCTGTTCCTCGGTTTCCTTTGTTCTTTAGGTTTCATTGGATATCCAGATCCTGGAAAGTGTCTCCTACGCCAGGTGGCCTTTGGGGTGGTTTTTACTCTCTGCATCTCCTGTGTCCTGGCCAAAACCATCACTGTTGTCATTGCCTTTAATGCAACCAAACCAGATAGCAGGTTACGGAAATGGACAGGTATAAAGTTGTCCTACTCTGTCATTGTATTGGGTGTATTTATTCAGATCACTGTGTGTGGAATGTGGCTGACATTCTTTCCACCTTTCCCTGAAATGGATACTAGCACAAAATATGGAGTCATCATAGTTAATTGCAATGAAGGATCACCCACTGCTTTCTGGTGCATGCTGGGATATCTTGGATTATTGGCCACCATCAGTTTCATTGTTGCCTTCTTAGCTAGGAAGCTCCCTGATAGTTTCAATGAAGCCAAATTTATCACATTCAGTATGTTGGCTTTCCTCAGTGTCTGGGTGTCCTTTATCCCGGCCTATCTCAGTGCGAGGGGAATGTATATGACAGCAATGGAAATCTTTGCAATATTATTCTCTAGTTGGGCTGTGGTGGGCTGTATCTTCCTTCCAAAATGTTTCCTCATATCGTTCAGACCCAACATGAACTCCAGAGAACATCTCATGGGAAGAAACACTAGAGCAGGATGAACTAATAGAATTTTTAAAGCCCAACACTACTGACAATTACTATAAAGTACAAAGAATAACAGCAAATAAAATGACACAATGTTTGGTATGTGGTATCAGGTGCTGAAAATATTGCAAATCTGTGATACTTCCATGGGGAAAAAATTATCAGTGTTGCTATTTTACAATGCACCCAAACACCAGCACCCCCACACACACATAATTGGTTGTGAGTGTAGGGAACTAATAAACTAGTTACCCTTTAGTCTTTTTGTTCTGGCAGTTCAGGATTTGGCCATTAGAGGTCACTGTGTAAAAGTATAAAAAGGGAAGCAGACATGTGATCAACCTCTTTCTGACTATGAGTTTCCCCAGAGGAGCCTGGGACCTTAGATAACAGATATACCTAGTTAGTGAGAGATTGGTCCCTGTTATAGATCACTCCAGGAGTGATAGATAGGAGTAGGGTAGCTAGTGAGCAGCCTGAGCTCCAACAAGGAGATTTAGTAAGGACTAGAGTCCTGGGTATACCACCTAAGAATAGGGACATAGTGCCAGACATAGGGGTAGAAGATTCCACTACAGTGACCTGAGAGCTGGGGTGGCACTAGCAAGCTGATTTTTATTTATACTGTTTCTGATCCCTCTGGTTTTTGGGTATTAATGTGATGCTATGTCACATCTATTGCTATGTCACATCTATTGTGCTAATTACAATGCTTCATTAATATTGTTCTGTTAATAAATAAGATACTGTTTAAGTTCAAGAACCACTGGCGCCCATTTATTGCATTCTACCTAGAGTGGTAGTTCAGCAACACCCTGCCTCCAACATATGTGAGGGCCCAATCCTGATAAATAAGAGTCTTGTGCATAAGATTTGGGTAAGGCTGACAGTCTCTGGAGCAAATTAAGTACCCCTATTTCATTATCACCTTACATGAGTTTTTAAATAAGGCCCCAAGTATCACCAATGTACAACAACTTCTTATTGTACATTGGTGATTTGAGATAATTCAATTCTTCTTTAAAAAGCAGGGAACTGCCGGTTTCCATAATCCGCAGATGCAGTGCATTTTCAACATTTTCGAAACTCTGAAAACTTTTCATGAAAAATTCGAAAATCGGAAATACAAAAATGTCTATGAAAAATCTAAAGTGACTATCGAAAATGCTATTGAAAATTCAAAAAATTCCGATTCAATCAGATTTCCTAAATTCAATAGGAACTGATATCAGATTCAATCAGATTTCTTAAATTCAATAGGAACTGATATCAGATTCAATCAGATTTCCTAAATTCAATAGGAACTGATATCAGATTCAATCAGATATCCTAAATTCAATAGGAACTGATATCAGTACAAAACCAGTTTGGTTCTTCTCTAACCAGAAACTCCATCTCGGATGTTTCTAAGTTTCATGCGGACACTGCTCCACCCCACTGCAAATAAAATGCTAGTACCGGTAGGCTGTATATAGATGTTTACTACAGTATATGTCACCATTGGATACAGACATTATAATAGCCCTATAGTTTTCTGTACATTTTTTTATATTTGCTAATTGTGTTTGGGGGGAGGGGTTTCCATTACATTTCCTTCCTGTCTATATTCTGTGTACCGTATATACTCGAGTATTAACCAAGGTTTTCGGACTTTAAAATCAGTCTGCAAACCCGACCTCGGGTTTATACTCTAGTTCAATGATGGCGAACCTTTTAGAGGCTCAGTGCCCAAACTGCAGCAGTGACAGATACAGGGGATAGAAATGAATATTAATTAACATTGAATGTTGCTTGCACAATACATTTTTATACACGGATGTAGTGTGCTCCTCTCACTTTGATTTGCAGTTAGATTATTGGCCATTGCAAGCCTTGGCATGCTAGAGTGAATCTATACTTGTTTTCATCTCTCTTGTTACCAGAAAGGCCAGATCGCTCTACCTTTTTGGTAACCAACTCAGGTGAATTCTACTGTGCATGATTGCCCACGGAAAGGGCTATGAGTGCCACCTCTGGCAGGCATGCCATAAGTTCGCCACCACTGCTCTAGTCAGTCACTTACTTTGGAAATTCAGTCGCCGCTCTCTGCCCGTACTGGTACGCCAGCTGATGTCAATGCCCAACGCCGAGTAGTGACATCAGACGGAGCGTCAGTACAACCAGCGAGGGAGCGAGCAAGCGAGCCTGGGACCTGTGGCACCTGGGAAATGGTCTGACTTTAACTCCATATTAGCGTTGGATGCGGGGGTTATCACCTGCGCATCTGACGCTCACAATTCAATATCGTGTTTGTGCTAGTTTTAGCGCAGGATTAGAACGCCAGCAAATAGCTGCCATTAAAAACCCCCAGTGGGTAAATTCCTGACCGGGATCACGCAAACGTGATATTGAATCGCGAACAGGATATTTACCCACAGCGATAGGGAGGACGCACGTTCGCAATAATGAGCGATCATGCTCACTTACCCGTGCATGGGTGTTGCACCTACACAATTGGACCCTAGCAAAGCGCATGCAATACAGACCAAAAATGGTGATCGCATGCACTCCAATAGCACGCGGAAACGCATCGCATGTAGTGGGGCCGGTCCCATAGGCTATTACATGCCTGCACTCCCACTAGCACAATCAGATCACAAACCGCAATCCGCAGTAGAATTAAACTGACCACTTTACAAGGTTCACTTATATTAACAAAACAGCTCAGAGCTGCAGGTGCAGCATATTGACGTGAATATGGTCTTAGCACAGCTCTGTGCAGTGCATTTTACAGGGGAATGTTGGAGCCTGGAAGTAGTTTTGGAAGTAGTGTAAAGGCAAAGGCCACCTACTAATGCAGTACTAAGTACCATTGCATTAAATTCAAACTGTATCAGCCTGCATCAAGCTTCTAAAGAAAATACTGACAACCTTTTGTTGTGTAGATATTATCAGGCCTATGTAATAAAAGTTCTTATGCTAAAATCTGGTTGGGGCAAAATTTGGACCATTTTTGAAGGGCATCTATAGTGAAAAAAACTCATTGCCCCTTTGCAAAGTTAAATTCATGTACTCTGTGCTGCCTTAATCCTATTTCTGTCAGTGACTTTGTTTAACCATGGTGTCAGATCTCTGTGCAGCAATCCACCCTTCCCCCTCACCTCTGTTACCTACTGCATGTCTCAACTCTGGCTAACCGACAAGCTTATCATGTGCAGTAGGAGTTAAAAGTTCAACATCCTGAAAAACACACCCATGCACAGTGGCCAATAGAAAGCAAGCTGTCCTGGAGACACAGAAGAAGAAGGAGATCAGTACAGTTTACGATCTCTCACTTTGTGACCCATCATCAATCAGTGAAAGCTATTAAGAAGGTGGGTCAAGTGCAGCCTTATATCTACCTTGAAAGCCACCTCTCCCCCCCTGCTAATGCTCTTATCTCTATGTTTATTACAGAGCAGGGAGGGGGGATCACGTCACAGGGATTTGATTGACAGTACAAGTAGGAGTAGAGGAATGCAATCACATCTTCTTCTAACTGGTGTATCTCAGGACAGAGAGGGAATCTGAAAAAAGTGAACACACTCTAGGGGTTGTGGGGAATTATAGAACACATGGAAAGAAAGAAAAAAAGTTAATTTTCCCACTATAGATGCCCTTTTTAATACATAGGCCTGTATATGTATTTGGGTCTTAAAGGCAAAGGTGGGAACCCTAGTTGGAAGAGGGTTTTTGTTTATGCAAAACTTCCCACAGGCAGCCCACCTACTTAATTAATTTTATAGAACATGTTTGCATCCCTCTAACAGTGCCCCTGTCCTTACTGAGGTTAAGGAAGCAGCAGGGACCAGCTGACTCACTGACAGCTCCTAATTTTTTACTAATTTGAACAGGCACTGCAAGAAAACCATTTGGAGCAGAGGTGTAAGGTAAGGATTTTTGAACACTACACAGTGGGTCCAGTATGGGGTTAAATTTTAGTTTTGGGGGTGGAAATGGCCTTTTTTTTTTTCATTTGATTGGTTGGTGGGGCATCTGAAATGTAGCTATAGGGCCCTGTCATTTCTAAGCCTAGCTCCAAACTCCTTCAATCTGACTGTTGCCTGCTCTGAACACAGGGCGGGTGAATGTTTTGCTGCTATTAGCGAACTTCATCCTGTCACTAAATAGCATGGGTGAATTTGTATAAAGCAGCATTTGCCAAGCTTTATCTATACAAATGAAAGGCAAGGAAGAATTGTGCCTTAACATGGATGTGCAGGTCTCTTCATTGTAAAGAATGATTGTAATAAGCCCATCAAAGTTCAACAGTGATTGGCAACTTTTGCACATCTGGTTAATATTTTTGCATCTGCAACAAAATAAAAAAAATCCCCAAGGAAAGACTTCAAACAGTTTTTAAACAGCATTGTAAATAATTAACACAATGATTGAATCTGTTCCCACAGGGCCACTTATCTTTACAATATATATCCAGTCAAGGAATCACAGCCAATGGACAGAGATAGCTCAGTGACAGAGATAAACTGTGGCAACCACTAATTCCCTACAATGTTTATAATGGTTCTATGGATGGAGATTTTAGAACATTTCAGTTGCTTTGTCCTCTCTACAGCATGGATTATAGGCACCTTAACAGTTGGAGTTTGTGCTTTGCACTCCAATATAAGTTGCAACCTTCCTAGTGAAAAAACAAGTGGAAATATAGGTCAACCAGGAGATGTCATGTTAGGGGCAACTTTCCCACTTCATTTGGACAGAGTCATCAAGAACCTTCATTTTACCAGCAAACCTTCAGAGCTGCAATGTCAATTGTAAGTCACTTTGTTCTGTCTTTTCCACCAATCCTATCACTGCAATGCTTAGCCAGTCACTTCCTTAAATGAAGATATCAGCGTCAACATTTAATGGAAGTATAACTAAATTGCTGGATGGTGCCAACCACCCCGATACTTAGGGTCGTATTTATTAATCCTCAATAGGCAAGGCAGCTAAAAAGCTTAGGGAGAGGGGGACTAAAAGGAGCAAAAAGCCCTCCACTGAGCATAAAAATGGAGAAACACCTTCTTATAACAGAAGGCATCTTGCAATCTCATGCTATATGAATAGCATTGCCCACAAAATCTAAGAAACAAGAAGTAATTTCTTACTCCCAGGTTCCCCAGAGTAAGGGGCAGAGATATGAAAATACTCCTTTATGTCCCTTAATTTATGCATGTGTCCAGAACCGCTGGCTTAATAACTTGCAATATAGCCTAATATATAGAGCCAATCATCTGACCTGCAGACATGACATGTTTCGATCTTGTTAGATCTCGTCAGTGCAAGATATCACACAATCAAGATATCACACAATCAAGATATCACACAATCAAGATATCACACAATCAAGACACAATATCAGTCATAGTATCATAATGGATTTATATAGCGCCAACATTGGCTGTGATGCTTTACAATTACAGTGATACATACAAGCAACACATACAAGTTACATACAAAAATAGTAAATAAAATAAAAACTCATGCAGCACTCAAAATGTCAAGTAAATTTACAGCAATACCATGATACAATAGAATTTTTTTGTAATTTTTCAAAACTGAACTTTTCATTGAAATTTAAGAAATCCAAATTTTCGACAATCTAAAATTCCAAAATTCCATTAAAAATTAAAAATTCCATTCTAAAATTGAAAATGTCTATCAACAACTCTAAAATGATTTTGAAAAATTGTGAACCTTCAATAGCTTCCGCAGATCCTCTTTCGGGACAAAACTCTCCAGTTTTGTTCATCTCTACTATAGAAAGGTTTTTGGTTTTCCCGTGTATATATCGCTCTTTAGCTTTAGCACTCTGCCTCTGTGGTCTGCTTCCTACCTAGATTTAAGGTTTACATGTGACCTTTAAGAGTGCAGATACAAGAATTGTGATATATTCTTCTATGCTAAAGATCTGACCCTATATCCTCTTCTAACCTTTCATAATTAATGTTTTTCATTTTTCCTTTAATACCAGATTTAGCACTGAGCATTTCCAGAGTATGCATGCTCTTATATTTGCAGTGGAGGAAATTAATACAAATGATGAGTTGCTTCCTAATATTACTTTAGGCTTCCATATTTTTGACACCTGCATTACCTTGCGCCAGGCAGCACTAAGTGTCCTTAGGATAATGTCTGGAGGTCAAGAGATTACACCGAATTTTCAGTGCGGTAAACGAGGACCTCTTTTTGGATTTATTGGTGACTCTGGCTCTACACAATCTATCCTTATGGCCCAAATCTTGGGATTGTACCGATACACACAGGTAAGAACAAGATGCTATAGATAAATGAAATATCTTTGTACGTGACAATAAAATCCATGGATGCCTTCCTGGTGAATTATTTAGTGACTCAGTAGTACAGCTATTCAGACACCTGACCAAGGTTCTAACCAAAACACCTTGTTGCTGAGTCAATGTATAAATCCCTATAATTCACCAGTAAGGTTTTCATCTGTGGCTCCTCTTGTTGCTTATTATTGTGGTTCCATGTTGTGGAGCATGGTCAAATTAAACAGCACCCTTGTGGACAAGAAATTGTGTGTGTGGTGGAGCATTGACTGTGATAATTAATCTTGTATCTGGCTTTTTGACAGGTCTTCAATTGGAGGTAGAAGAGCAGTTGCCTATGCCTTGCTACATATAGTTTTGGTGGGATTGTGAGGTATAGTTTTTTTTTTTTTTTTTTAAATGTTATTTTATATTTTCTGCAGATCAGTTATTTGGCAACTAATCCTATTCTCAGCGATCGTTATCTGTTTCCTTCATTTTATCGTACCATACCAAGTGATGAATTTCAGATACAAAGTCTCGCTCAACTGATAATGTATTTTGGTTGGTCCTGGTTTGGACTGTTGGCCAGTGATGATGACTATGGTCAGTTTGGAACTCAGATGATAAAACAGGAGATATTGAAGGCTGGTGCGTGTGTTGCCTTTGTTGAAAATATCTTAACCGGGCAGCCAGATCGGAATTCTCCCCACCTTGCAAACATCATTAGAAAGTCAACTGTGAAAGTTATAGTAGTGATAGCCACAGATCACAACTTCTTTATTGTGGTGGAAGAGCTTTCGAGGCAGAACCTGACTGGATATACTTGGGTAGCTACTGAGGGCTGGGCCACCGCGGTAGTGCTATCAGAGGAAAGATTCCAACTAATTTTAAAAGGTGCAATTGGTTTTGCTATAAATGGAAGACGTATTCCGGAATTTACTAATTACCTACACAGCCTTCATCCATATAAAGAACCCCGTAATTCATTCATAAGGGAGTTTTGGGAGGCTACTTTTACCTGTAAGTGGCTAAACGAGGGTGTTAACATTCAACAAACTGGTAATGAGACAGTTCAGATATGTACAGGAAATGAAACACTAGAGAGTGTTTTCCCTGAAAAAGATTACAGAGTTGCCTTAAAAGTATACACAGCAGTTTATGCAGTTTCATGGGCCTTACACCAATTGCTTCATTGCAGCCCTAGAATAGGACTTCTCCATACTGGTGACTGCACTAAAATTTCTTCATTTCGCCCCTGGCATGTAAGCTCATTTTATTTTAATTAAATACAAACTGACATAAACCCTTCAACTAAATCTGTTTGTTGGGATTTGTTTTCCAGCTTCAACATTATATTGAAAATGTTCACTTTAAAACCAAAGATGGAAGTCAAGTATTTTTTGATGCGAAAGGCAATCCTCCAGCGGTCTACGACATTGTAAATTGGCGAGCGTCTGCGAAGGGCAAACTGGAGCAGGTTACAGTTGGAAATTATGACCTGAATGCTGTAGATGGGAAGACTCTAAAAGTGGATGGTACTGCTATTATATGGTACAATCATAAAACCCAGGTATGAAAGGGGAATTTCATGAACAAAATAAAATAAGTTGGTGATTGACAAATCCGGCGGGTTTCCAAAATCTACAATTTGCCTGAAAATGAGTGTATGGGAGGTGAAAATTCAGCACAATCTAACCAAAATATGTTATTGGTAGATGAGAAACGGTATGAGGAACATATACCTATGGTTAAATGTATAAGAAAAAAGGATTTTGGAAGTGCTATCTGTTCATGGGACAATGTGAATAAAGCTGTTTTTCAACCAAACTAACTTTGTGCTGAAACATCTCTAACCATATCTAGCCCATCTCCAAAGCTACAAACTTTAAAAATATTTAATATTTTTTTTCTCATGTTGCTTCTTCCTTTTACTGAAATATTTGTTTGTGAAATTGTGGACACCTGAATATTTTTTTTGTAAATCACAGCCTTTAATAAATACTGGACTTTGTTGTTGAAAGCTATGTAATTATTTATTCTATTAACTGCCATAGGTTCCTATTTCCAAGTGCAGTCCAAGTTGTCTTCCAGGATACAGGAAGGTCACATTAGAAGGAAAACCTCTTTGCTGTTATAATTGTGCCCAATGTCCTCAAGGTCAGATTTCAAACCAAACAGGTACTTTAATGAATATTGTCGTTCATTCGGTTGACGGTAAATGCCAAATGGGTAGAAATCTAGGATTTTTTTTATGGAAGAACCAGGAAAGACAGCAAATACATAAATATTCATTCATTAAGGCTGAAGCCGCGCTATACCAGACGGCATTGGGCAGAAAAGAGTTTTCTCTTGCTATCAGGGTTATTCAATAAAAAACCTATACAGATATAACAGGAGGTGATTACAGCATAGACAGTAGGATAATAATATTCCCCCCATTGGTAACAAGGGATATATATACAGAGCTAATATGATTTAAGTATTTTTGTACAGATTATGATTGTACTTTTGGGTCACATATTATAAGCTAAAACCATTTAAAACGAACACTGGAGTCCATTAGACATTAGTGCAACCTCTAATGAATATTGTGTTTTCTATTTAAGGATAATTAAAAACTGTACACAACCTTTGTGACTGATGAGGTGTAATCCTCCTTTATAACCTTAATCCCTTATACTAATTGTCTTTGATATTTAATGATTTCTATGTAGGGTCACCATTCTAATAAGGCATCCCACCCCATTTGGAGTCTTTCCAGACTCCAAATGGCAATAGGAAAAGATATCTGGATCAACAAAAACGAGTAAATAGGCTCCAACCTAGGGTTTAGCGTCATACCAACGATTCATAAACCGGTTAGCACACATTAACCCCCTTAAAAGAGTGCTGTGGCTCTGTAGCACCTCTCAGTAATATCTCCATGTATATATGTTAATACCAGTAATTTTCAATATTTTTGAATTTTAGAAAAGTAGCCAGCTCACTCTTGAAGCTATTTAATGAACTTGCCATTTCCATATCTAGTATAATATACTATTTGATGTTATATAAAGACATATGTCCATCGAGTCCAACCTACTCAATAATACCCACATTTCCTGCAGTTGATGCAGAAGAAGGCAAAAAAAAAAAAAATAAAGGAGAAAAAATTCCTTCCTGACTCCAAGAGGCAATTGCAAATATCACTGGATATCAATACCAGTAACCTGCAACATTGATAAAGATCGGTCCCTTTTCGAACTTTCGATCTTCAGTAAAAGTTTGAATGATTGAAACTTTGAATTCGGACCCATTAAAGTCAAAGGGAGAGTGATCGTTCAAAAAGTCTGTATAATTTACAGCTAAACTAACAATGGTAACTTACTATAAGTGGCTATGGCACCTGACACATGTCGCTATCACTTAAAAGTTAAACCAAAATTTAAGAAGTTAAAACAATTCTTAAACTCGAGTGGGCAATTGTCGTGTTTTGCGCAAGCTACATTCGAGGGTTACAGTCAATTCGAGGGTTACCGAACGATACTTTTGAGGGTTACCGAAAATAGAACCATAAATTCAAGGGTTACCGAAATCGAACAATAATTTCGAGGGTTACCGAAAATCAAAGGCTACATTTGAGGGTTAGTGAAACATACATTCTAGGGTTAGCGAACGGCTCGTAAATTCGATAATTATTGAATTTATGATAATTATCGAAAAAAACTGCTGTGAGTCTGGAAAGTCCGAGAAATCTGGGTCCGGGATAGTTTGAGAAGTCCGAGTCCATTCAGACTTGTAAAGTTCGACTCAAACTCGGGTTCCAGTTCGAGTCCATCTCTAATCAAGATGTCTTCACTTTCATCATTGGCTAACAGTACAATTTTCTACTACTAACCTGAAATTGAAATTTATTTTCCTCTATTCTTAAAGAAGTCCTCTCAAAGTGCTTCTATTCAGCCATAAAATTATAATAAAACAATTAAGCTCTTCATTTTGACCTAAAAGCAGCCATTTGTGAACATAATGAACATAGATGGTTTAAACATTGATTAGGACCATTTATGCCACTTTTTCCACCATTCAGAATGCCACATAAGTGTAGCTTTAAAGACCCTAAAATAAAAAAATCTATTTTGGTTAAACCCCCACACACCCCACTTCCAACTCCAAAACAGCAATAGTTAGAGAGTTGGGAGCTGTAAGACAAACCAGAAATGATGCCCAGTGTTCTGTTACCCTTCTTTCTAATTCCTGGTTCTTCTAGTTAGCAGCAGTTAGACATGAACATGACAGGTGAAGAGGAACATTTTGCTGCATAAAAGGTAAGTCCTACATCTGTCAGCTTTCTAACTTTTGCAGATTAAGGATTTTGGAGTTGACTTGCTTCTATTATTTTTTTTAATTAAAGGGGTGAACATGCCCTTTCATTATTAGTTAAACAATAATTGGTTAGTGTTGTGTAAATTGTTACATTGTAAGCAGTTAATTGTCTACCGTGTGCATATTTATTTCTACACTTCATTGTGACAGTTTCTCTCACCTGACTATTGCCATGGTTCCATATGATTTGTGTACCATCTAGATTCAAGGTCTTGCCATCAAGGACATTTAAATCATAGCTGCCAACTACAACCTGCTCCAGTGTTCCCTTGACACTTAGATGCCAATTAACAATATCATATACCGATGGAGGGTTTCCTTCTCTATCAAAGAACACTTTCTTCCCATCTATGGTCCTGAAGTTTACATTTTTGATATAGTGGAGGAGCTTGAAAGATAGAGTGTATAGTATTTATTATTTGTACATAATTATAATGTAAATTCAAGAAACTCTATAAACTATAATGTTTACTTGCCTCCCAAGGTTGAAATGAAGAGATGTTGGCACAGGTGTGTTGATTGAATGGCCCAGTGCCAGGGATACAATGAAACAAATCCTGTAGGGCCCATGATATAGAGTATACAGCATTGTAGACATTGATAGATAATCTATAGTCTTCATTTAACTGGATCTTCTCATTCCCATTGCATTTATTTATTGTGTCATTTTTTATCCAGGTAGAAGCATTGTCCTGAAGGATCCATTTGCAAGAGAAGGCTTGCTCCCAGTATTCCTTCACAAATATATCAAAACTTGGATTTGTTGAGTTTAGGCTTTCCAGATACCTACTGAACTTTGGCATTTGCAACTGAGGAATAGCAAAACCAATGGTGCCTAATAATATTACTTTAAACTGTTCCACAGAGAGTAAAGCTGAAGTAGCCCAAGCTTCACTGGCCACAAATATATTTCCAGTAATATTTTGTTTTAACAATTCTTCCACAACAACGAGAAAACCGGCGGCTATCACAACCACAACCTTTGCAGTTGACTCTTTAATAACCTTGGCAAGCCGAGGAACATTCGTGTTGGTTTGAGAAAACAAAATAGTCTCAGCAAAGGCTACACAGGCTCCCCCTTTTATTATCTCTTTCTTTGCTACTCGAAGTCCATATTGCCCATAGTCATTGTTACTGACTAGAAGACCAACCCAAGACCAACCAAAATGAGATACCAGTTGTGCTAAGCCAATCATTTGAATGTCATCACTAGGTATGGTACGAAAAAAGGAAGGAAACAGATCACGGTTGCTGAGAATCGGATTGGTTGCAAAATAACTTATCTGCAAAAATAAAAAAAAAGGTCAATCATACAATAAGGAATTAGCTGAAGATGTTTAAAGATGTTTGGATGGCTCAGAATGTTCTGCCAAATTAATGATAAAAGTAGTGTGAAAATACTGTAAGTGCTGGATTGTACGTTTATTTACTGCATGTATATTTCACTTACCTGTGGATATCGATACAATCCTAAGATCTGGGCCATAAGAATGGATGATGTAGACCAAGAATCACCAACAAAACCTGCAAGAGGTGTGTCTGTGTGACAGTTATAATTAGGGATCATTTCCCTTCCTCCTGAAAGGATTGAAAGAGTCCCTTGTGCTGATTTCCTTATTGTATAGCAGGTGTCAAAAATGTGGAATCCCAGTGTAACATTAGGAAGAATATCAGGGTCTAAATTAATCTCCTTAATAGCAAATAAGAATGCATGCATATTCTGGTAGTACTCTAAAGCAAACCTGCAGAGAACAGAAAGAAATACATACAAAGTTATTATTTTGGGTTAAAAAAGACTTAAGTTCCTCAAGTCAACCCTTTCATCAAGAAAAACAGCACCCCCTACCCAACAGGAGAAAAGTTACATAAATACCCAACCCATATACACCAATCTGCAAAAAGAAAAAAAAAACAACTGAATATAATGTTATAACTGATACCATAAATATATTGTCTGTCCAAGGATATATCAGTCATATTTTGAGAGCATTCAGAGATTCTATCACCAAAACATTATTAGGTAGAGGATTCCATAAGAAATCTGTAATGCTCCAGATCCCCGAGTATTCCTTCAGCCCAGATACCCCAATCTAACACCACTTGCTTCACCAATAGACAAGCCGCCAAACTTATAATGCAGGTTGTGGATATCCAGAAAATAAAACTGTCTGAATAATATCCTGAGTGAATCTGAATGGTTCAGGTAAGGCCCAGGGGAAACTTTGGGACCAGGCTCGATTTGAGTAAAAGAATTTACTTAAATCCAAGAGGAACTTACTCATTGTAGGCGAGAATTTTATATCCTTAGTGGACTATAGAAGTATAGATTGACCACACAGGTTATTTCAGCTGAAAAATAATTGAAAAAGCTGAAGCTATACTGGCAGAGAGGGCTGGACTAGCAAGTGCACCAGCCAAAACATGGTACCAAGGGAGAAACCAAATCAGAGTCAGGAACAGAGCCAAGGTCGGTACACAGGTAATCAAACAGAAGAACAAATGTACAAGAGCGTAGAGAAATAGCGTTGTCAGGGTACGGCCCGAGGTCAGGGCAGGCGGAAAATGGTCACATGCGAAAACAGGCAGGAGTCAGGAACCAGAGAAATGACACCACAATTCAGGGCAAACCAATAACTATAACGGGCACTGGAACAAGGGAAAGCAGGAGGTTAAATAAGGAGAGGAGACCAATGAGAGGAGTGGCAAGATGAAACTAAGTAAAAAAACCTGTAAAAGTCAGGTGTTAGGGACCTTCTGATGCAAGGCTGCCATGTACAATGCTGTTTTGACACCTTACCCTAGGCAGTTCCTATAATACCCCTAGCCTCAATGCATCCACACATTGCATTCAGAAGGTCCCTAACACCTGGCTGTCATATGATAATCGGGACTTTCCAAGGAAAGGAGCAGGACCGGCAGCTGCTCCTGTGATTGGCTAAGGCGTAATGTCTTAGCCAATCACAGGAGTGGATGCCGGTCCGGCCCCTTCTGCTTGCTTCCATACATGGAAGACAAGCAGAAGGCAGCAAGGGAACAAAAGCTGGTAAGTACATTTGGGGACAGCTTTCACTGGTATAAAGCTTGCGAGGTTGAGGATTTGGTGGTTCCCTACAACATACACAATTTTTGTTTAGGTGTGGATATACCATTTAACGACTAACTTTGGTCTTGAATTCTTTCAGACTAGTAAGAATTATATAAAAATCCTTCCACCGAAAGGATACCAAAATAAAAACTAAATCACATTTATAGATAACATTTGTAAGTTATTGCTGGAAAGGTTCAGCATGTAACTTCCTGCTTGAACACTTCCTGTTTTCAGCCATGTGACCAGCTTGTAGTCATGTGACCAACCTCTGCCTGCATTAATAGGCCTATTTTCCCCCCCAGGTACGATTTCCCCATCATTAAGTCTTCACTGAACATGCTTCTCGCCCGGGGCAGAGGGGCAGGACAGAGGTTAGGTGATGTCATTCAACCTACTGAAAGCAGGAAGTTTTAACATTCACCCCAATGTAATTTCTCACAGACTCCAGCCAGAGATGTGATTGTCAGCTCATTTTAAAGGAAATACCGCAGGCTTTCATTTAACCCTAACTTGTTTTGAGACCACAGTTTCTCTTTAAGTCCAGTTGATCTAACTGAATATAACAATTATAAGTGGCAAATACTTACACAAGCTTACAGGGAAGGACCATTTACTTTGTTACATTTACACTGAAAAATAGGTTATTTTATATTGACCATAACTGGAAACTATAATTCTTCCCAACCACCACTGTATCATTTTTTTGTTGATCTGACCCCTATTTCTTTAAATATCCAAACTAAAACTTTTTATATTTCAGCTGTCAATCAAGTTCCTTGCTCTCAAAAACTATTCTTCTGTGAGCAGTTTTACTGTAGCTGGAATGGTGACAGAGTTTTGACCGTTGGAATGCTGTATGCTGTGTGCAGGCTTGACAGTTGGTTTGTGGGGATAAAGTCAGGTCGGATGGAAGTGGGAGTGGTTAAAAGATGGAGGGGGGGATACTGCTCCTAAACAAAATGTGTGCTGGATTGAAGGCATGCAGCAACACACGCAACTCAGAGAAAGTACATGTATTCAATTATAGATTAAGATGAGGCAAAGTCATTTTTTCACTATAGTGTCCCTTTAAGCTGAAATTGCATTTCCTTATGTCTGGAGGGAGGGGAGGCAGGTACCCCACACTAATTGAATGTAATGACCTCTTTGTTGACTTGTGCCCCAAAATGCACACCATACTAATGCTGAGGCCTTAAAAGAACAATTTTAGGAAATTATCGTGTATCAGAATCATTACAGAGACAGAATGATGCTTTACCCTGTGTTCCTTATACAGGAAAGTATTTTATTCCCTTACTGTAAGCAGACAATGTGTAAAGCAGCTTAGGGACACATTTCTAACGGAGCAAAAATGTTTTATTTTGCTTCTAAATACAATGCTGTAACTTACAGTATCTGCCTTTTTTAAAAAAATCCTCAACAAATGTTAAAAGTGATGAATGTATGGTAAAATGTGATACCTACATTTATTCCTCTATTTTAGATTATATTTAGGTAGCGACTGCATTGTTATTTTAGACAAGGGGACATACGGTTTATGATAGAGAGCAAAAAATTATGAATAAACCATCAACTGAAAGATTCCGCAATACAAGAATGCAAATCCAAAGAGTGTTCTTAACAAACATCATGCCAGTGTTTTGACGTTCCATATCAACTACCACCATCAACACATTTATACACAGAGCATACCCTTAAACACAAACATCGATATAGACCCTTACTGCCCTTTATTTCCAGAATTATTTGCAACCTTGAAAATGTCCCCACAACGTTTTAAAGGGAAGCGTATTTAAAATACTAAGAGGGTGAAGCAATTTGAGAAGCTGACCCAGCTTACCAGCCCAAGGTCCCATGATGAAAAAATCCCCGTGCGTGACTTAGTGCTTCGTTGGATCGCAGGCAGGTAACTGCGTTGGCTTACTCATATTCTCATATTCAAGGGCGTAAAGTTTTTAAACTTAACTGCACCTCACTATTCCCAAATATTTTCGGAAATGGCCCAGTCACCCTAGAGTTAGTTTAAAACCCATGCTAACCCGATAATATGTCGGATTGAGTGGGTTTTACACTGACTTAAGAATTTAGCACCCAATATTGCATCGCCCTCTAAATGTGACTAGAAGTTTACAAATAAACACAGTTGTGTTACTTACAATTGGCACTGGAGTTCTGTAGGGTTCCTGGTAAAACTAAAATCATTGGAAGAGCTTTTTAAAATGAACCATAAACGTTCCGCCAATAACAATATCTCCAGGTTGGCTCATATAACCATCAAGGGTCTCGCTGGATAGTCTACAACTCAGTATGAAGTGCAAACAGGCAAACAGTTGGATAGCAAGTGCATACACAATCCGCAGTGTAGAGAAGTGAAACCAAATACATCTGTGGTAGATTTGTCTATTGAGGAGGACCTGTCTAGGAGGGTCATTGGCATACGATGAATCCATCTTCCACAGTCATCATGACTTATTCTGATTTCATGAGCAGATTATATATGTTAAATTGAAAAGGATTATAAACCTAGGGGAACAGACATACTGTATCTGGGTAATTGTTCTAACTGCCCAGGGAAGCTATTGTCATGTCACAAGTTGACAAGCTCCACAGGTCCCCAAAGAGAACTTTGGAAAAGTTCGATAATGATGTTTCTGTCAATGTGTAAATGAATATTTCCTCAAAAGTACAACAAAACATTTTAAAATTGTAGACATGTTTTTATTTTTTATTAAACAAAAAAAGAGTAAATTAAATCTGTAATGGGAACTAGTCTCAATGTCAAAAATTCCATGTTAACATTTTCGACCATAGAAATATAAATAGGAGAACTGGTAGTTTTGGCTTGAAAACTTTGTTTTTTCCCTAATAACGGGTCACGTTTGTGATCCAATTAAAAGTTGTACCACCTGAAAAAAGTTAAGTTCCAATAATTTCATCCAAAAAATGATTTAAAGGCTTAGTTTAGTCAAAATATGCACCTTTTCCATGCAAATGAAAGACGTTTCATCTTCAGGTTAGGAAAGGTTCCTTTACAGTGAGAAGGGTACAAATAAGGAACAAAGACTTCTGGGAATTTAAAATGTTTCCATGGAAGCTCTATGGAAATCTATGTCTTTAAAAAGACTTCTAACGGCATTCCACAAGCAAAATGCAAAACCAGAGAACCAACTACAGGTTTTGGCTTTATTGAGCCATCATCAGTGTAGTGCAGGCCTCTGGTTTTGCAGTGTGGAGCGCCTATGGACAGACGTCACTAACACATCAAATAAGATAGGGCATCCTGGTTTCTATCCTATCTCTCTGACAGAACTTACTCTGTATCTTATGCTAGCAATACCTCTTCTCTGGTTCCTCTTGGTGTAGGGGGTCCCGCAGGGGTCTGTTCTTGGGCCCTTATTGTTCTCCCTCTACACTTTTTCCTTCGGAGATGTGTGTGTGAGAAGGGTAAAACTATGGAACTGTCTTCCAGCAGATGTGGTAATGATATTAAATTGCTATAAGAGGGGATACATTTCTTAAACTAAAAAACATTGAGAATTACTGGTATTAATACATATACTGTAGTTCTTGGTGGTAGAACTACTTATAGATTGGCGAATTACTAGTATTAATACATATACTGTAGTTCTGGTTGGTACGGGGATACTTTATAATATTGAGAATTACTGGTATTAATACAAATATTGTAGTTCTGGTTGGTACAGGGATACTTTATAATATTGAAAACTACTGGTATTAATACATATACTGTAGTTCTGGTTGGTACAGGGATACTATATAATATTGAGAATTTTCCATGGAAGCTCTATGGAAATCTATGTCTTTAAAAAGACTTCTACGGCATTCCACAAGCAAAATGCAAAACCAGAGAACCAACTACAGGTTTTGGCTTTATTGAGCCATCATCAGTGTAGTGAGCAGGCCTCTGGTTTTGCAGTGTGGAGCGCCTATGGACAGACGTCACTACACATCAAATAGATAGGGCATCCTGTTTTCTATCCTATCTCTCTGACAGAACTTACTCTGTATCTTATGCTAGCAATACCTCTTCTCTGGTTCCTCTTGGTGTAGGGGGTCCCGCAGGGTCTGTTCTTGGGCCCTTATTGTTCTCCCTCTACACTTTTTTCCTTCGGAGATGTGTGTGTGAGAAGGGTAAAACTATGGAACTGTCTTCCAGCAGATGTGGTAATGATATTAAATTGCTATAAGAGGGGATACATTTCTTAAACTAAAAAACATTGAGAATTACTGGTATTAATACATATACTGTAGTTCTGGTTGGTACAGGGATACTATATAATATTGAGAATTACTAGTATTAATACATATACGTATTGTTCTGGTTGGTACGTGATACTTTATAATATTGGAATTACTGGTATTAATACAAATATTGTAGTTCTGGTTGGTACAGGGATACTTTATAATAATATTGAAAACTACTACTGGTATTAACATATACTGTAGTTCTGGTTGGTACAGGGATACTATATAATATTGAAGAATTTTCCATGGAAGCTCTATGGAATCTATGTCTTTAAAAAGACTTTCTACGGCATCCACAAGCAAAATGCAAAACCAGAGAACCACTACAGGTTTTGGCTTTATTGAGCCATCATCAGTGTAGGCATGCCTCTTGGTTTTGCAGTGTGGAGCGCCTATGGACAGACGTCACTAACACATCAAATAAGATAGGGCAATCCTGGTTTCTATCCTATCTCTCTGACAGAACTTACTCTGTATCTTATGCTAGCAATACCTCTTCTCTTGGTTCCTCTTGGTGTAGGGGGTCCCGCAGGGGTCTGTTCTTGGGCCCTTATTGTTCTCCCTCTACACTTTTTCCTTCGGAGAGTGTGTGTGAGAAGGGTAAAACTATGGAACTGTCCTTCCAGCAGATGTGGTATGATATTAAATTGCTATAATGAGGGGATACATTTCTTAAACTAAAAACATTGAGAATTACTGGTATTAATACTTATACTGTAGTTCTGGTTGGTACAGGGATACTATATAATATTGTGAATTACTAGTAATTAATACATATACTGAGTACTGTAGTTCTGGTTGGTACAGGGATACTATATAATATTGAGAATTTTCCATGGAAGCTCTATGGAAATCTATGTCTTTAAAAAGACTTCTACACATTATCGACATTGATTTCTATATGTTACAATGTATCACATTATCTACATTGATTTCCATATGTTACAATGTATCACATTATCTACATTGATCACGTTATGTTCTGTATGAAACTAGATTTATTTACACACATCATAGACCTTCCGTAATGATCCCAACACAATATACAAGGTTTACTTGATAAGCCCCAGACTAAGTAGGACCCAGAGTGTTTTCCATATAGAATAATGTACATGTTAGTGGTTTTACCATGCACTTCATGTCTTATATAACACCAAACTGAATTCCTTCACATTAGGTCCTGTCTAAAGAATTTATACTTTAACTAATTACTGTTTTGTGCCCTTTGTCTACTTAACGCTGCACTGGTTCATATATAGAAGCGTTCACACAAATGTAGAGACTTGGCTACAAAACATGGTAAATGCACAAAACAGTGAAACAGTGCCCCCTGCAGGTTGCAGGGGCAACAAAGTAAATTCTAATGTCATAAGTAGAAAGGTAGGAGCAGCACATCAGGGGACCTTACCCCTAGATCTCAGTGGGATAAGAATTTGCCGCCTCCCAATGACCTTACCTTGCCCATTCAGCATTGTGTCTGTGTATAAATAAATGATTCTGAAATACTGACTTCTGTTTGCAGGACCCCTAATAGAGACCGTTATGGTCTTGCCCTTGACCCAGCACTTGGGTTGATTCAGTTGCGAAGTAGAGATCTGAGCATGTTTAACCCAATGAACAGCCAATCAGCAGAAATTACTGTTAGGGGCATTTCAAGGAAGTGGTGCATCCTGGAAAGAAGAAGGGTTGTAATGTCAACAGCAGGTAATAACGGGGGGAGATATAAGTTCAACTGATTTTTCAAAATGGAAGAGAATATGTAGAATAACAAGGTGTGTATAATACAAACTAACAATTTAAAAAACTAATTCTATTTTCCGCTGAACTTTCCCTTTAAGGTCCAAAGACATTATGCGTATGGGTTAGACTAGAGGGACTTCAACCTCCACCATTATGTTACTATGTAACTGTTATACAGACATTATGGGTAGGGTATAAAGGTTGGACTAGATGGACGTATGTCTTTATACAACCTCCAATACTATGTTACTATGTAACTGTTATACAGACATTATGGGTAGGGTATAAAGGTTGGACTAGATGGACGTATGTCTTTATACAACCTCCACCATACTATGTTTGCTATGTAACTGTATACAGACATTTGTAGGTATAAAGGTTGGCTAGATGGACTATGTCTTTACCACCTCCATCTATGTTACTATTTAACTGTTATACAGACAATTATGGGTAGGGTAATAAATGTTGGACTAGATGGAACGTATGTCTTTATACAACCGTCAATACTATGTTACATTTACTGTTTACAGACATATGGGTAGGTATAAGGTTGGCACTAGATGGACGCGTAGGTCCTTTAATCAACCTCCCATACTATGTTACTATGTAACTGTTAACAGACATTATGGGTAGGTGTATAAAGTTGGACGAGATGGCGTATTTCTTTATACAACCTCCCATACTATGTATGATGTAACTGTTATACAGTACGTATGGGTAGGTATCAAAGTGGACTAATGGACGTATGTCTTTATACAACCTCCATACTATTTTACTAGTAACTGTTATCCAGACATTATCGGTCGGTATAAAGTTGGACTAGATGACGTATTCCTTTATACACCTCCAATACTATGTTACTATTAACTGTTTATACCAGACATTATGGGTAGGGTAAAGTGGACTAATGGCGTATGTCTTTATACAACCTCCAATACTATGTTTTTTACTATGTAACTGTATACAGACATTATGGGTAGGGTATAAAGGTTGGACTAGCTGGTACGTATGTCTTTATACAACCTCCAATAATATTTATCGTAACTGTTATACAGACGTTATGGGTAGGGTATAAAGGTTGGACTACTTGACTATGTCTTTGTACAACCTCAATACCATGTTACTCTGTAACTGTTCATACAGAACATTATGGAGGTTAATAAAGGTTGGACTAGCTGGACGTATGTCGTTTAATATAACATCCAATAACTATTTGTTACTAATGTAACTGTTAGACAGACATTATGGGTAGGGTATAAAGGTTGGAACTAAGCATGGACGTATGTTCCTTTATAACAACCTCCAATACTATTTTACTCTGTAACTGTTATACAAGACTCATAGGGTAGGGTATAAAGGTTGGACTAGATGGACGTAGTGTCTTGTATAACACCCAATACTAGTTAGATGTAACTGTTATAACAGACATTATGGGTAGGGAGTATAAAGGTTGGACTAGATGGACGTATGTCTTTGTACAACCTCCAGTACTATGTTACTATGTTAACTGTTTCCGACATACTGGGTAGGGTTATAAAGGTTTGACTAGATGGACGTATGTCTTTATATCAACACCTCCAATACTATTTCTAGTTAACTGTTATACAGACATTGATGGTAGGGTATAAAGGTTGGACTAGACTGGACGGTATGTCTTTATATACAACCTCCATACTATTTTATGGTAACTGTTATACAGACTTATGGGTAGGGTAAATCAGGTTGGACTAACTGGACCGTATGTCCTTTTATACAACCTCAATACTATGTTTACTAGTACCTTGTTATACAGACATTATGGGTTAGGGTATAAGGTTGGACTAGATGGCACGTATGTCTTTATCAACCTCCAATACTATGTTACTATGTATACGTTATACAGACAATTATGGGTATGGGTATAAAGATTGGATAGATGGACGTATGTCTTTATATACAACCTCCATACTAGTTACTAATGTACCTGTTATACGACATACTTTGGGTGGGTATAAAGGTTGGACTAGATGGACGTATGTCTTTATCCAACCCTCCAATACATCATGTTACTATGTAACTGTTATACAGACTTATGGGTAGGGTAATAAGGTTGGCCTAGATGGACGTAATGTCTTATTGTACAACCTCCAATACCATGTTTAACTAATGTAACTGTTATCAGACATTATGGTAGGGTATGAAAGGGTTGGACTAGATGGACGTATGTCTTTATATATAACCTCCAATACTGTTTACTATGTACTGTTATAACAGAGCATTATGGGTAGGGATAAAGGTTGGACAGAACTGGGGACATATGTCTTTATATACAAACCTCCAATACTATGTACTATGTAACTGTTATACATAGACTTATGGGTAGGGTTAAGTTGGACGTAGATGGACCGTACCTGTCTTTATACCAACCTCCTACCTATGTTACTATGTAAGGTATATCCAGACATTATGGGTAGTGTATAAAGGTTGGACTAGATGACGTATTCTTTATAACAACTTCCAATACCATGTTTACTATGTAACTGTTATCAGCACAATTTGGTTAGGGTTATAAAGTTGGGACCAGAATGGACGTATGTCTTTCATACACTCCAATACTATTACTATGTAACTGTTAGTACAGACATTATGGGTAGGGTTAAAGGTTGGACTAGATGACGTATGTCTTTATACAACCTCCAATACTAAGGTTACATGATAACCTGTTATAAGACATTATGGTAGGGTATAACGGTTGGACTAGACGGGAGTATGTCTTTATATAACCTCCAATAACTATGTACTATGTAACGGTTTATACATAACCTTATGGGTAGGGTATAAAGGTTTGACTCACTACATATGTCTTTTACCACCCCAATACTATGTTACTATGTAACGTATACCACTATGGTAGGGTATAAGGTTGGATAGATGGACGTATGGTCTTTTCACAACCTCCAATACTATTTACTATGTCTGTTATACATCATTATGGGTAGGGTATAAAGGTGGCTGGACTAGATGGACTATGTTCTTTATACAACTTCCAATACTATTTACTTGTAACTGTTATACAACATTATGGGTAGGGTATAAAAAAGGTTGGACTAGATGGCCGTATGTCCTTATCTCAACCTCCAATACTATGTTACATGTAACTGTTAGAAACCAGAACATTAGGGTAGGGTATAAGTTGGACCTAGATGGACTTATGTCTTTATACAACCGGTCCAATAACTATGTACTATGTAACTGTTATACATACTTATGGGTATGTAACTGTTATACAGACATTATGGTGTAGGGTATAAGGTTGGACTAGATGACACTTGTCTTTATACACCTCCAATACTATGTCACTATTTAACGTTTACAGACTTATGGGTAGGGTATCAAGGTTGAACTAGATGGACGGCATGTCTTTATACAACCTCCAATACTATGTGTACTATGTAACTGTTATACATACATATGGAGGTATAGGGTTGAACCTATATGGACGGCTGTTTTATACAATCCTCCAATACTATGTTAACTATGTATGTTACATACATATGGTATGGTATAAGGTTGGACTGATGGACGTATGTCTTTTATACAACCGCCATACTATGTTTTACTATGTACCTGTTATACAGACCTTATGGGTAGGGTAATAAGGTTGACTAGATGGATGTATGTCTTACCCCACCTCCAATCTATGTTACCATGTACCTGTTATACAGACATTAGGGTATGTATAAATGGTTGACTAGATGGACGTAATGTCTTTATACACCTCCAATACTATGTTATTAATATAACTGTTATCCAGACTTATGGGTAGTAGAAAGGGTTTGGACTAGATCGACATATGTCTTGATACAACAACCTCCAATACTATGTTCCGATGTAACTGTTATCCAGACTTAATGGTAGTGTATAAAGGGGACTATATGGACGTCATGTCTTTATAACAACCTCCATACTATGTTACTGTGTAACTGTTATTCAACATTTGGGTAGGGTATAAAGGTTGGACTTATGGCTATGTCTTTTATACAACCTCCAATACTAGTTACTGTTCACTGTTAGACAGACATTAAGGTAGGTATAAGGTTGGGACCTGGAATGGGACGTATGTCTTTATACAGACCGTCCATACTATGTTACTTTGTAACTGTTAACCGCCATTATGGGTATGGGGGCGAGGGTATAAAGTTGACTAGATGACGTATTTCTTTATACACCCTCCAATACTATGTTCCTGTGTAACTGTTATAACAGACTTATGGTATGGTATAAAGGTTGGGAACTAAGGGACGTATGTCTTTAATACAACCTCCATACTATGTTACTATGTAACTGTTATACAGACATTATGGTTAGGGTATAAAGGTTGGACTAACGGACGTATGTCTTATACAATCTTCTCCAATACTATGTTTACATGTAACTATTATACAAAAGACATTATGGGTCGGGTATAAAAGGGTTGGACTAGGGATTAATGTCTTTTATACAAACCTCCAATACTATGATTCATGTACTGTTCTACCAGACATTATGGTAGGTATAGTGGACTAGAATGGACGTATGTCCTTTATACAACCTCCAATACTATGTTACTAGGTAACTGTTTATACAGACATTAAGGGTAGGGTATAAAGGTTGGACTAGAATGGACCGTATGTCCTTTATACAATCCTCCAATACTATGTACTAATGTAACTGTTATACAGACATTTATGGGGTATGGGGGTATAAGGTTGGTCTATATTGACGTAAGGTCTTTTACAATCTCCAAACTATGTTACTCTATGTAACGTTATACAGACATTATGGGTATGGGTATAAAGGTTTGGACTAGATGGCACGATGTTTTAATACATCCTCATACTATTTTACTATGTAACTGTTATACAGACATTCTGGTAGGGATAAAGGTTGACTAATGGACGGGTGTCCCTTTATACAACCTCCAATACAGTTACTAATGTAACTGTATACAAGACATTATGTGTAGGGTATAAAGGTGACTAGATGGACGTAATGATCTTTATACAACCTCCAATACTATGTTACTATGTAACTGTCATCGATACATTATGGGTAGGGTATAAAGGTTTTGGGCACTAATGGACGTATGTCTTTATACAACTCCAATACTATGTTACTATGTAAACTGTTATACAGACATTATGGGTAGGGTAATCAAGGTTGGACTAGATGGACGTATGTCTTTTACAACCTCCAATACTATGGCTTACTATGTACACTGTTTATAAACAGACATTATGGTGTAGGTATAAAGGTTGGTGGACAAGATGCCGTATGTCTTTATACAACCTCCCTACTATTTTAATGACCGTTATACAGGACATTATGGTGGTATAAAGGTTTGACAGATGATGTAATGTCTTTATACAACCTCCCAATCTAAAGTTACTATGTAACTGTATACAGACATTATGGGTAAGGGTTTTTTAAAAATAAAGGTTGGACTAGATGGACGTATGTCCTTTATACAACCTCCAATACTATGTTACTGGTTTGGGGTAAAGAACCGTTATCCAGACATTATGGGTAGGGTATAAGGTTGGACTAGAGATTTATGTTGTTATGTGATTTATGACACGATAAACATTTCTTGACCATTTAATTTAAATCCATATTTTGCTACAGGTTTTCTTTTTTTCTGAGTCCTTGCCAATGAATTTTTGTTGGTTTGTTGGTTTTTTATTTCTGTGTCAATGTGACCCAGTTGATTGATTGTTGAATTTAGTTGTCACATGATTTGAATGATGTTTTTTGCCAGCCTGAGACAAGAACGCTTTTGAATGCAATTAAAGACAAACGCACTGTGTATTGCCTTCTTTGGGAAATTGGCCGCAGTCACCCGACAATGACATTGACTGGGCAATATTCACCACGAACCACATTCTGCCGAGCCTGTTATAACACCCATGTTCAGGTGTTAATACTATGAGCAAGTCTTCTCAGATGCCTGGAAAACTCCTGCAACTCCATAATAATACAGATTAACACTGAACCCCCTACACATATATTAACAGACCCTACACACATATTAAACACTGAGACCCCCTACACACATCTTAACACGGCTGACCCCTACACACATATTTCTAACACTAACCCTACACATTTATACATATATAAGACTGACCCCTACCATATATATAACACGGACCCTACACCATTTAACACTAACCCCTACACATTTATACATAATAGACTGACCCCTACCATATATATAACACGGACCCATACACATATATATAACACAACCCTACACATTTATACATATATAAGACTGACCCCTTACGACATATATATAACACTAACCCTACACATTTATACATATATAATTACTGACCCCTACACATATATTAACACTAAACTAACCCCTACACATTATCCTATATAAGAACTTGACCCCCTACACAGTATATATAACACGGAACCCCTACACATATATATAGTACAACTAACCCCTACCCATTTATCATATATAAGACTGACCTACACATATATATAACAACACGGACCCCTACACATATATATAACACTACCCCTACACATTTTAAATAGTATAAGACTACCCCTACACATATATAATACACGGAACCCCTACACAAGATATAACATAACCCCTCACATTTATACATATATAGACTGACACCCTACACATATATATCACCCGACCCACACATATATATAACACTAACCCCTACCCATTTATTACATATATAAGACTGACCCCTACACATATATATAACACGGACCCCTACACATATATATAACACTGACCCCTACACATTTATACATATATAAGACTGACCCCTACACATCTATATCACACTGATAACCTGGAACCTGTCCTAGTAATTGACACTAGACCTAGACAGGGACAATACTACACAATCCTTGTACGATGACCAGAAAGACTGATGCTAGCTTAGAATTGGCCCGTTGGGCATTTTGGAAGGTTCCCACTCAGTGGGTAACTGGAAATCACTGGGCCCCAGCAAAACCATGATGGGGCCCATATCTCTGCTTAATCCACAGTGGTTTTCAAATATCTGTCATAGGAAAAATCAGAAATTGGGCCCCCTCTGCTCCCCTGGTAGTTATACGCCTGTTCCCATTGGCTGCTCCCCTGGTTTAGTTATCCCCCCTGTTCCCATTGGCTGCTCCCCTGGTAGTTATACCCCTGTTCCCATTGGCTGCTTCCCTGGTAGTTATACCCCTGTTCCCATTGGCTGCTCCCCTGGTAGGTTATACCCCTGTTCCCATTGGCTGCTCCCCTGTTAGTATACCCCTGTTCCATTGGGCTGCTCCCCTGGTAGTTATACCCCTGTTCCCATTGGCTGCTCCCCTGGTAGTTATACCCCTGTTCCCCATTGGCTGCTTCCTGGTAGTTATCCCACCCCGGTCCATTGGCTGCTCCCTGTAGTTATAAACGCCTGTTTTCCCATTGGCTTGCTCCCCTGGTAGTTTACCCATGTTTCCCATTGGCTGCTCCCCTGGTAGTTATACCCCTGTTCCCATTGGCTGCGGATTTTCAATGATCAAATTACCAGGAAATAGACCAAATTCCTTGATCCATGGTGAATTAACAAATGACCCCCATGGAAACGCGTACACGTGTACTATTATCTTTCAAAACGGCCATTCGCCAAGCGTGTGCACGCACTTGGGAGTTATCCGTCAACCATCAAAATCATACGTGTGTATGAGGCTTAAAAGGTGTGTTATTGTGTTAGCTACAGAGTTACAAAATAATGTAATGTGATGTAAATGTAACAGCTTTATTGTCTAGTGCAATGTAAATGATATAATTATACAGAACACCAATCAGCTCAAAATAGAAACACAATGTTTAATTAGCGTCTTATCCTACCCATAATGTCTGTCTAACACTTATATAGTAACATAGTATTGGAGGTTGTATAAAGACATACGTCCATCTAGTCCAACCTTTATACCCTACCCATAATGTCTGTATAACAGTTACATAGTAACATAGTATTGGAGTTGTATAAAGACATACGTCCATCTAGTCCAACCTTTATACCCTACTACCCCTAATGTCTGTATAACAGTTACTAGTAACATAGTATTGGAGGTTGTCTAAAGACATACGTCCCTGCTAGTCCAACCTTTATACCCTACCCATATTCTGTAATAACATTACATATAAACATGTATTGGAGGTTTATAAAGACTATGTCCCCACAGTCCCAACCTTTATACCCTACCCATAATGTCTTTATAACAGTTACATAGTAAACATAGTATTGGAGGTTTATAAAGACATACGTCCATCTGTCCACCTTTATACCCTACCCATAATTCTGTATAACAGTTACATAGTACCATAGTATTGGAGGGTTGTATAAAGACATACGTCCATCTAGTCCAACTTTTATACACTACCCATAATTGTCCTGTAATAACATTACATAGTAACATAGTATTGGAGGTTGTTATAAAGACATACATCCATCTAGTCCCACCTTATTTATACCTTACCACCCATAATGTCTGTATAACAGTTTACATAGTAACATAGTATTGAGGTTGTATAAAGACTCGTCCATCTAGGTCCAACCTTTATTACCTACCATAATGTTCGTATAACATTACAATTGTAACATAGTATTGGGAGGTTGTATAGACATACGTCCCATCGAGTCCAACTTTATACCCTACCCATAATGTCTGTAGAACAGTTTAAATAGTAACATAGTATGGAGGTTTGTATAAGACACAATACGTCATCTAGTCAAACCTTTATCCCTACCCATAATGTCTGTATAACAGTTTACATATAACCAGTATGGAGGTTTTATAAATACATACGTCCACTAATCCAACTTTATACCCTACCCCTAATGTCTATCTAACAGTTACATAGTAACATAGTATTGGGAGGTTGTATAAAGCCATACGTCCCACCTGTCCAACCTTTATACCCTACCCATAATGTCTGTATACCAGTTACATAGTTAACATATATTGGAGTTGTATACAAGACCTACGTCCATCTAGTCCAACCTTTATAAACCCACCCATATGTCTGTATAACATTTACATAGTAACATATATTGGAGGTTTTTGTATAAAGACATACGTCCACTAGTCCGCAACCTTTATAACCCACCCATAATGTCTGTATACAGTTCATAGTAACAAGTAATTGGAGTTATATCAAAGACTACGTCCATCTAGTCCCAACCTTTAATACCCTACCCATATGTCTGTATAGAAAGTTACATAGTACATCGTATTGGAGTTTATATAAAGAGCATACGTCCACAGGTCCAACCTTTATACCCCACCCATAATGTCTGTTATAACAGTACATAGTAACATAGTATTGGAGTTGTATAAGACTACTCCATCTAGGCAAACCTTTAATACCCCACCCATAATTTCTGTAAACAGTTTTACATAGTAACCGGTAATTGATGGTATATAAGCCTACGTCCATCTAGTTCAAACCTTTATACCCTACCCCTAATGTCTGTCTAACACTTATATAGTCACATAGTTTGGAGGTTGTATAAAGACATACGTCCATTCTATTCCAACTTTATACCCTACCCATAAATGTCTGTATAACAGGTCCATAGTACATAGTATTGGAGGTTGTATAAAAACAAATACGTCCATCTAGTCCAACTTTATACCCTACCCCATATTCTGTATAACATTTACATAGTAACATAGTATTGGGGTTGATAAAGACAATACGTCCCTCTAGTTTCCAACCTTATACCCTACCCATATTCTGTATAAAACAGTTACATAGTAACCTAGTATTGGATTGTATAAAGCAACCTCCTCTAGTCCACCTTTATACCCTAACATAATGTCTGTATAACAATTTACATAGTAACATAGTATTGGAGGTTGTATAAAAGACATACGTCCATCTAGTCCAACTCTTTATTATACCCGACCCACAATGGCTGTTATAACAGTTACATCGTAAACATAGTCTTTGAGGTTGTATAAAGGACATACGTCCATCTATTCAGCCTTTATACCCTACTACCCATAATTTCTGTATACAGTTACCATAGTAACATAGTATTGGAGGTTGTATAAGACACACGTCACCTAGTCAACCTTTATACCCTACCCATACTGTCTGTATAAACCATTTACCTGTAACATAGTATAGGAGTTGTATAAAGCATACATCCATCTAGTCCAACCTTTATAACCCTACCCATAATGCTGTATAACAGTTACATAGTAACATCTATTGGGAGGTTGTATAAAGACATACGTCCATCTAGTCACACCTTTATACCCTACCCATAATGTCTGTCTAACACTTATATAGTAACATAGTTCTTGGAGGTTGTATATAGACATACGTCCATCTATCCAACTTTATACCACTACCCATAAATGTCTTATAAACATTTACTATAGTAACATATTAATTGGAGGTTGTATAAAGACTACGGCCATCTTGTCAAACCTTTATCCCCTACCCATAATTCTGTCTACACTTATATAGTAACATATTATTGAGGTTGTATAAAGACTACTGTCCCTCTAGTCCCCCCAAACCTTTATTACCCTACCCATATGTCTGTATAACAGTTACATAGTAACATAGTTTGGAGGTTGTATAAAGACATAACTTCCATCTGTTCAAACCTTATTACCCTACCCTAATGTCTGTCTAACCCTTTATATAGTAACAATGCATGGAAAAAGGTTGTATAAAGACATACGTCATCTATCCACCTTTATACCCTACCCACATTTGTATAACAGTTACATAGTAACATAATTGGAGGGTGTAATAAAGACAACACGTCCATCTAAGTCCAACTTTAAGACCCTACCCATAATTCTGTATACATTTACATAGTAACATGTAATGGAGGTTGTATAAAGACATACTCCATCTAGTCCAACCGTTTAGACCTACCCCAGGAGGTCTGTAACAGTTACACAGTTTACAACATAGTAGGGGAGGTTGGATACCGACATACGTCCATCTAGTCCACTTTATACCCTACCGATCATGTCTGTATAACAGTTACATATCACATAGTAATGGAAGGTTGTATAAAGACATACGTCCATCTAGTCCAACCTTTTAACCTACCATAATGTCCTGTAATAACAGTTACAATAGAACATAGTATTGGAGGTTGTATTACAGACATACGCAATCAGTCCAACCTTTATACCGCCACCCATAAGTCTGTATAACAGTTACATAGTAACATGTATTTGAGGTTGTATAAAGATCGTCCGTCTAGTCCAACCTTTATACCCTACCTACCCATAATGTCTGTATAACAGTTACATCGTACCATAGTATTGGAGGTTTGTCTAAGACATACGTCCATCTAGTCCCCTTAACCCAACCCTACCCATAATGTCGTATAACGTTACATAGAACATAGTAATTGGAGTTTGTATAACGACATAAACTCCATCTAGTCAACCCTTATATCCCCTACCCATCATGTCCTGTATAACAGTTACTATTAAACATATATTGGAGGTTGTATAAGACATACGTCCATTGTTCTAGTCCACCTTATACCCTACCCATAATGTCTGTATAACAGTTACATAGTAACATAGTAATTGAGGTGTATAAAGACATACGTCCATCTAGTCCAACCTTTATAAATACCCTACCCATAATGTCTTTATAACCGTTACATATTAACATAGTATTGGAGGGTTGTATAAGACTACGTCCATCTAGTCCAACGCTTTATCCCTACCCATAAGCTGTATACCAGTTACAATTAACATAGTATTGGAGGTTGTATAAGACTACGTCCATTTTCTAGTCAACCTTTATACCTACCCATATGTCGGTTATAACAGTTACATAGTAACATATATTGGAGGGTTTTATAAAGACATCGTCCATCTAGTCCACCTTATACCCTACCCATATGTCCTGTAGAAACCAGTTTACATAGTACATAGTATTGGAGGTTGTATAAAGACTACGTCCATCTAGTCAACCTTTATAACCTCCCATAATTCTGTAGAGACGTACATAGTAACTTAGTATTGGAGGTTTGTAATAAAGACATCGTCCATCTAGCTAGTCCAACCTTTATACTCCGACCCATAATGTCTGTATCACAGTTTACATATTAAACATAGTATTGGAGGTTTTAAAGACATACGGTCCATCTAGTCCAACCTTATACTCTACCCATACTGTCGTATAAAACAGTTACATAGTAACATGGTATTGGAGGTTGTATAGATCTACGTCCATCTAGTACAACCTTTCTACCCTATACCCATAATGTCTGTATAACAGTTAACATAGTAACATAGTATTGGAGGTTGTATAAAGACATAGGTCCATCTAGTCCAACCTTTTACCCTACCCATAATGTTCTGTATAACATTACATAGTAACATAGTATTGGAGTTTGTATAAGACATACGTCATCTGTCCAACCTTTATACCCCTACCCATATGTCCTGTAAACAGTTACATAGTAACATAGTATTGGAGGTTGTATAAAGACATACGTCCACTATCCAACTTTTATACCCTAACCCTAACCCATAATGTCTGTATAACATTTTAGCATAGTAACATATATTGGAGTGTATAAAGACATACTCCATCTAGTCCAAACCTTTAACCCGACCCCTAATTTCTGTATAACAGTTTACATAGTAAACATAGTATTGGAGTTTGTATAAAGACATACGCCGGTCTAATCCAACCTTATACCCTACCCATAATATCTGTATAACTTTACCACATAGTAACATTGTATTGTAGTTGTATAAAGACATACGTCCATCAGTCCAACCTTTATACCCCTACCCAATAATGTCTGTATAAACATTTACATAGTAACATAGGGGTAATTGAGGGTTATAAGATCTAACATATAAGTATTAGGGTCAGAACATGCTGATTGTGAAGTGTCTATCACTGTTTGTTTGTATGTTAAAGAGTTAATCACTGATTGCATGTTAATTAATTGGTCCTGCCCACAATATGGAGGACACACTGGATAAATGTTGTGGTGACTTTCTGTCTAAGCTTTATTAAGGGTTGAGGTCCACCTGAAACGTTGCTGGAGGGATATCTCACAAATGGATGAATAAAAGGAATATTCATTTTTCAAAAGGAACTTTGGAGCGTCTTTTTGCATTTTATTGGTACCTATCTGATGGGCTGAGCTGCAGTCTTGGAGTAGAGTGTAGTTCAACAACCTGTGAGAAAAATATTAACAACATTCGGAATGGAAGATACTGAAAATGATCCATTATAACCCTCCAATGAGGGTTATATACTATATATATATAGAGATTCTGCTTGTTATCTCCCGTGTCCTGTCCCTTTAACACTGAAGATGGGTTTCTGTCTTCTTATCTCCGGTGTCCCTGTCCTTTAACACTGGGAATGGGATTCTGCTTGTTATCGTCCCGTTCCTGTCCCTGTCCCTTTAAAAAAAAACACTGATATGGGATTATTTCTGCTTGTTATTCCCGTGGTCCTGTCCCTTTAAACTGAGGATGGATTCTGCTTGTTATCTCCGTGTCCTGTCCCTTTAACACTAGAGATGGGATTCTCTTGTTTAATCCTCCCGTTGTCCTGTCCCTTTAACCTAAGATGGGGAGTTCTGCTTGTTATTCTCCCTTGTTCCTTCCCTTTAACCCTGAGATATGGGATTCGGCTTTGTTATCTCCTGTGTCCTGTCCCTTTAAAAACACTGATAGATGGGATTCTGCGTGTTACTTCCCGTGTCCTGTCCTTTAAAACACGGAGAGTATTTGATTCTGCTTGTTATCATCCCGTGTCCCTGTGCCTTTACACACTGAGAGATGGGATTCTGCTTGTTCTCTCCTGTGTCCTGTTCCCTTTAACACTGAGAGATGGGATTCTGCTGTTATCTCCTGTGTCGTCCCCTTTAACACTGAAAGCTGGGATTCTGCTTGTTATCTCCCCGTGGCTCCTGTCCCTTTAACACTGAGAGATGGGATTCTGCTTGTTAATCTCCCGTGTCCCTGGCCCTTTTAACAACTGAGAGATGGGATTCTGCTTTGTTATCTCCCGTGTCCCGTCCCCTTTAAAAGATAACACTGATAGTGGGATTCTGCTTGTGATCTCCCGTGTCCTGCCCTTTAACTACTGAGAGATGGGATTCTGCTTTTATCTCCGTCCTGTGTCCTGTTTCGTTTTTTTGGTTTTATTTTTTTGTTGTGTTTTGTGTTCCCTTTTTTAAACGATTCGGGCAAGAAGGAAATTTTATCCTTATTGCCAATCTACGTGAAGGACGTTTGGCCCAATTCCGTGTTGTTATAATTACCAGTCACTATTATTACTTATCATTACCACCAGTCACTATTATTAACTTACCATTACCTATCATTCATAGTATGACTTATCATTGACCTACCAGTCACATATTACTTTCCAATTTACCTATCATCACTATTATTACTTATCATTAAACCTACCATTCACTATTATAACTTACCATTACATACCATCAACTACTATTACTTAACCATTACCTATCATTCACTATTATTCTTACCATTAAGCCTACCACCTATCAGTCCCAACTATTATTACTTATCATTACCTACAGTCCCTACTATTACTACCATTACCTATCATCAGTCACATTATTACTTATACATTACATACCCACAAGTCACTACTATTACTTACCATTACCTATCAGTCACTATTATTACTTATCATTACCTATCAGTCACTATTATTACTTATCATTACCTACCAGTCACTATTATTACTTACCATTACCTATCAGTCACTATTATTACTTATCATTACCTACCAGACCCTATTACTACTTAACCATTACATACCAGGCACTAATTATTACTTACCATTACCTACCAGTCACTACTATTACTTACCATTACCTATCAGTCCTATTATTACTTACCATTACCTACCAGTCACTACTATTCTTACCATTACCTATCAGTCACATTTTACTTACCATTACCCTATCGTCACTATTATTATTACCATTACCTATCGTCACTACTATTACTACCAGTACCTATCACATCACTACCTATTACTTACCATTGCCTATCAGTCACTATTATTACTTATCATTACCTACCAGTCACTATTATTACTTACCATTACATACCATCCTACTATTACCTACCATTACCTATCAGTCACTACTATACTTACCATTACCTATCAGTCACTTCTATTACTTTACCATTACCTATCAGTCACTATTATTACTTACCATTACCTACCAGTCACTACTATTACTTACCATTACCTATCAGTCACTATTATTACTTACCATTACCTACCAGTCTCTAATACCTTACTTACCATTACTACCCCAGTCACTACTATTACTTACCATTACTATCAGTCACTATTATTACTTACCATTACATACCAGTCACTACTATTACTTACCATTACCTATCAGTCACTATTATTACTTACCATTACCTACCAGTCACTACTAATTACTTTCCAACATTACCTACCAGTCACTACTTTATTACCATTACCTATCAGTCACTTATTAACTTTTCATTACCTACTACCATTCACTATTACTACTTACATTACATACCAGTCACTACTATTACTTATCATTACCTACCAGTACCAGTCACTACTATACTACTACTACTTACCATACCTATCATTCACTATTATTCTTACCATTACCTATCAGTCACTATTATTACTTATCATTACCTATCCAGTCACTAACTATGACTTACCATTTTTTCTACAGCTCAGGGCTATTATTTAGCTGTGACCATTACCGTATCAGTCACGTACTATTGACGTTACCATTACCTATCATGTGTGCGGGACTGGGGTGTATTGACTTATCATGTACCGTACCGAGTCACTACTATTACTGGTGGGTACCGGGGGTGGGACCTATCTGTCACTAGTTGATTTACGTTACCGGGGAGTTGTGACCTACCTCACTACGATTACTTACCATTACCTATCAGTCACTATTATTACTTACGATTACATACCAGTCGCCTACTATTACTTACCATTACCATACTCACTACTATTACTTACATTACCTACAGTCACTATTATTACTTAACCATTACCTACCAGTACTACTATTACTTACCAGTACCTACCATCACTATTATTACTTACCATTACCTACCATCACTATTATTACTTACCATACCTACCAGTCACTATATTACTTCCATTACCCTACCAGTCACGACTATTACTTATCATTACCTACCTACCAGTCACTATTATTACTATCTTAACCTCCCCACAGTCACTACTATTACTTAACCATTCCTATCAGTCCCTATTATTAATTTATCATTACCTACCATTCCACTACTATTACTTTACCATTAACCTATCATCACTATTATTACTTACCAGTACATACCAGTCACTACTATTACTTATCTTACCATTACCTGATCATCACTATTATTAACTTACCATTACATACAGTCACTACTATTCCTTCCCATTACCTACCAGTCACACTATTACTTACCATTACCCCTACGTCACTATTTTACTTAACATTAACTACCATCACAGTATTAACCGATTACCCTACCAGTCACGACTATTACTTACCATTACCTACCAGTCACTACTATTACTTACCATACCTACCGCCGGTGGGGCATACATTGCTATGACTGTACCATTAACCTACCAGTCACTATTATTACCGTACCAGTACCTACCAGTCACTACTATTACTTACCATTACCTATAAGTCACTACTATTACTTACCATTACCTACCAGTCTCTCTCATTACTTACCATTACCTACCAGTCACTATTATTACTTCCCATTACCTACCAGTCACTACTATTACTTACCAGTACCTATCACAGTCACTATTATTACTTACCATTACCTATCAGTCACTACTATTACTTACCATTACCTACCAGTCACTACTATTTCCTTACCATTCCTACCATCACTAATATTCGTACCTCATTACCTACCAGTCACTACTATTACTTACCATTACCTATCAGTCCGACTTTACTTACCATTACCTATCAGTCACTATTATTACTTACCATTACATACCAGTCACTACTATTACTTACCATTACCTACCAGTCACTACTATTACTTACCATTACCTATCAGTCACTATTATTACTTACCATTACATACCAGTCACTACTATTACTTACCATTACCTACCATCACTACTATTACTTACCTTACTATCAGTCACATTATTACTTACCATTACATTACCAGTCCTACTATACTTACAATAACCTACCATTCTCTACCTTACTTACCATTACCTTATCAGTCACTAATATATTTCATTACCTATCAGTCACTACTATTATCTTTACCATTACCTACCATCACTATTATAGTTACCATTACCTATCATCACTACTATTACCTACCATAACCACCAGTCTCTACCTTAACTTACCATACCTACCAGTCTCTACTTTCTTACATTACCTACCCAGTCCTATTATTACTTACAATTAACCTACCAGTCACTATTTTACTTCCATTACCTACCAGTCACTATTATTACTTACATTACCTACCAGTCACTATTATTACTTACCATTAACCTACCAGTCACTATTATTACTTTACCATGACCTACCAGTCACTATTTTACTTACCATACCTACAGTCCCTACTATTCCTTACCAATTACCTACCAGTCCACTATATTACTTACCATTACCTACCAGTCACTACTATTACTTACCATAACCTACCAGTCACTATTATTACTTTTACCATTACCTACCAGGCTCTACCTTACTTACCATTACCTACCAATCTCTACCATTAACCTACCAGTCCTGACCATTCTTACCATTACCTACCAATCTCTACCCTTACTTACTAGTCATTACCATTACCTACCATTACTTACCATTACCTATCAGTCACTACTATTACTTACCATTACCTACCAGTCACTATTATTACTTACCATTACCTACCAGTCTCTAACCATTACTTACCATTCCTATACCCGTCTCTAACCATTACTTACCATTACCCTACCAATCTCTACCATTACTTACTAGTCATTATTAACCATTACCTACCATTACTTAACCAGTACCTTCAGTCACTACTATTACTTACCATTACCTACCAGTCACTATTATTACTTACCATTACCTACCAGTCACTACTATTACTTACCATTCCCACACCCATACCAGTCACTACTATTAACTTACCATTAACCTACCAGTCACTATGATTACTTACATTACCCTACCAGTCACTACATTACGTACCATTACCATACAAATCCTACCATTACTTACCTAGTTCATTACCATAACCCCTACCATTACTAACTTTACATTACCTACCCCTAACCAGTCCCTCGACCATTACTTACCATTACCTACCAGCACTACCTTACTTACCATTACCTACCAGTTTCTCTACCATACTTTTACCATTTTTTTACCTACCAGTCGTCCTCTACCATTACTTACCATACCTACCATCCCTATGATTATTACCATTACCTACCATCCACTCACTATTACTTACCATTACCTACCAAGCTATTATTACGTTCCCATTACCTAGCAGTCAATACCAATTACCGAACCATTACCCATTACCTACCAGTCCCTACCAATACTTACCAGTACCTACCAGTCACTACCATTACTTACCATACCTACCAGTCTCTACCATTACTTTTACCATTAACTACCAGTCTCACCATTACTTACCATTACCTACCAGTCCTACCATTTCTTTACATACCTACCAGTCTCTACCCTTACCTACCAGTCTCTATAATTACTTACTAGTCATTACCATTACCTACCAGTCACTACCATTACTTACCATTACCCACCTACCAGTCAATACCATTACTCTACCAGTCTCTATCATTACTTTACCATTACCTACCTGTCTCTAACCATTACTTACCATAACCACCTACCTGTCTCTACCATTACTTACCATTACCTACCATCCTCTACCATTACTTAACCATTACCTACCAGTCTCTATAATTACTTACTAGTCATTACCATTACCTACCATTACTTACCATCATAGAAATGAGCAATCAATATGCAACATTCCTATTCCCCGCATACCATATCATATTATCTGCACACGGCATACTTAATCAACAAAGGGTTTTAGTATACATAGTAGTATATTTAGTCTAACCATTACTTACTAGTCTTAACCATGACCCTACCAGCTACTTACCATTACTACCATCTCTACCATTACTTACCATTACCTACCAGTCACTACATTAATACTTAACCATTACCTACCATCCTCTAACCATTACTTACCATTTCCTACCAGTCACTACCCATTACTTACCATTATCTACCATCCAATGGTTTTACTTACCACTTCCCTACCAGTCACTATTATGTACTACCATTTACCTACCAGTGTCACTACTATTACTTACCAGTACTTTACCAGTCACTACTAATTACTTACCATTACCTATCAGTCACTATTATTACTTACCATTTACCCTATCATCACTACTATTAACTAATACGTTACCATTACCTACCATCACTACTATTACTTACCATTACATATCAGTCACTACTATTACTTTACCATTACCCTACCCAAATCACTACTATTACTTACCATTACCCTACCAGTCACATTATTACTTACATTACCACCTACCAGTCACTATTATACTTACCATTACCTACCACGTCACTATTATATACTACCATTCCTATCAGTCACTATCTATTACTTACATTACCTACAGTTCCTCTAACCATTACTTACTAGTCATTACCATTACCTACCATTCTACCATTATTACCTACCAGTCCCTCCATTACTTACCGATTAACCTACCAGTCCTCCATTACCTACCAGTGGGTCTACCATTTTTTTTACTTACCAGTCACTACCATTACCTACGCAGTGTCCTACATTACTCCAGTCACTACCCTTAACCTACCAGTGTCTACCATTACTTACGTCCAGTACCATTACTTACCATTACCTACCACACTACCATTACTTTGATTACCTACCAGTCCCTCTACTACCATTAAGTACCAGTCACTACCGTGTCTACCAGACTTACCAGTCACTAAACCCATTACCTACCATACTTACCATTAACCTACCAGTCACTATTATTATTCACCATTACCCTACCCCACTACCTATAACCTTACCAGTCCATTACCATTACTATAACCATTACCTACCAGCACTAACCATTACTTTTACATTACCTACCCAGTCACTACCTTCCTACCTCATTACCACTACTTACCATTACTTACCTTACATACCAGTCCTACCATTACCTACCAGCATTACCACTACTTTACCATTCCCCTACGTTCCACTACCATTACTTACATTACCCTACCAGTCATTACCACTACTTACCTTACCCTACCAGTCAACTACCAATTGTCCTACCATTCATTACCACTACTTTCCCATTACTTACCTTAACCCTACCATCACTACCATTACTTACCATTACCCTACTGTCCACTACCATTACCTACCAGTCACTACCATGATTACCATTTGCCCTACCAGTCACTAACCATTTCTTACCATTACGCCTACCAGTCATTAACCACTACTTCCATTACCTACCAATCCACGACCATTACTCCATCATTACCACTACTTACCATTACTTACCATTACCTACCATCCTACCATTA
>CM033471.1:273460736-273734910 GCA_019447015.1 Hymenochirus boettgeri
TATAAAGGTTGGACTAGATGGACATATGTCTTTATACAACCTCCAATACTATGTTACTATGTAACTGTTAGACAGACATTATGGGTAGGACATAAAGGTTGGACTAGATGGACGTATGTCTTTATACAACCTCCAATACTATGTTACTATGTAACTGTTAGACAGACATTATGGGTAGGGTATAAAGGTTGGACTAGATGGACATATGTCTTTACACAACCTCCAATACTATGTTAATATGTTACATCTTTAAATTGTGTGGACAGTTATCTCTCTCCCTGGGGGATTCACATCATTAATAAATTAAATTAGATATGGAGAGAATAAGGCTTCACAGCTCCCCTTCAGTATATGCAAATAAGTAACAGAGGTTTCTGGGCAATTTTCATATTTCTGTGGCAGCTCTCAGGAAAGCTATACCTTATAAAAGGTTTTTACAGCCATACAGCATGGGTGATTCACACTGAACTCTGCAGACTAGGGAGAGGGCAGTAACTCTAGGACTCTGTGTCTAATTTGATTAGGAATTGCATGAAAAGGCAAGAAATTGGTTTAATCAACAGTGTCTGTCCTTGAAGTTGAGGAGCCATTTATGGTGGAGATGGCGCTAAGATTGTTAAAATGCATCACCTTACATTTATCAACAAGAAATATAATAGACCACAAGGCAGGCCACCAGGAGCTCACAGAGTAAAAGTTTCAATCTTTATTCATATTAATTAAAATAAATGTATTACCCTGCAAGGTGAAGTACCATACACCTTCCCCTTTTACATTAGACATCACCCTGACAAGACTATTACTACCATATACCACATACACTACCTTATACAAGTATATCCCACACTGTACACCTCCCTTGACACTATGTAACCCTAAAATTTATACTCCACTCTATACACCACCCTTTACATTATACATCACCCTACGACTAGATACTACATAACACTATACACTACCTTAACAATATATCCCACACTGTACACCTCCTTTACACATATGTAACACCCTAAACTTTATACCCACTCTATACACCACCCTTACATTATACATCACCCTACAGACTATATACTACCAATACACTATACACTACCTTATACAATATATCCCACACTGTACACCCCCTTTACACTATGAAACCCAAACTTTAACTCCATCTAACACCAACTTCATTATACACACCCTACAGATATATACTACCATATACACTATACAATACCTTATACAATACTATCCCACACATGTAACCTCCCTTTACACATGTAAACACCTAAACTTTATACTCCACTCTATACACCAACTTTACATTATACAATCACCCTACAGACTATATACTACCATATACACTATACACTACCTTATACAATAATCCCACACGTACACCTCCCTTTAACATTATACATCACCCTACAGACTTATATCTACCATATACACTATCACTACCTTATACAATATATCCCACACTGTACACCTCCCTATACACTATGTACACCCTAAACTTTATACTCCACTCTATACACCCCCTTTACATATTACATCACCCTACAGACTATATACTACCATATTACACTATACACTACCTTATACAATAGCATCCACACTGTACACCTCCCTTACACTATGTAACACCTAAACTTTATACTCCACTCTATACACCACCCTTTACATTATACATCACCTACGACTATATACTACCATAACACATACACTACCTTATACAATATATCACCACACTGTACACCTCCCTTACACTATGTAACACCCAACTTATACTCCACTCTATACACACTTACATTATACATCACCCTACAGACTATATACTACCATATACAATAACACTACCTATACAATATCACCCAACTTACACCTCCCTTTACACTATGTAACACCCTAAACTTTATACTCCACTCTATACACCACCCTTTACATTATACATCACCCTACAGACTATATACTACCATATACACTATACACTACCTTATACAATATATCCCACACTGTACACCTCCCTTTACACTATGTAACACCCTAAACTTTATTCCACTCTATACACCACCCTTTACATTATACATCACCCTACAGACTATTATCTACCAATACACTATACACTACCTTATACAATATATCCCACACTGTACACCTCCCTTACACTATGTAAACACCCTAAACTTTATACTCCACTCTATACCACACCCTTTACTATTACATCACCCTACAGATATATACTACCATATACACTATACACTACCTTATACAATATATCCCACACTGTACACCTCCCTTTACACTAGTAACACCTAAACTTTATACTCCACTCCATACACCACCCTTTACATAACATCACCCTAACAGACTATATACTACCATATACACTATACAATACTATACATAACCCAACTGTACACCTTCCCTACACTATGTAACACCCAAACTTTACTCCACCTAACACCACCCTTACATTATAACACCACAGACAATACACCATATACACTATACACCTTAACAATACCCACACTGTAACCTCCCCTTTACACTATGTAACACCCTAAACTTTATACTCCACTTATACACCCACTTTACATATACACACCCTACAGACTATTAACACATATACACAACCTTAACAATATATCCCACACTGTACACCTCCCTTTACACTATGTAACACCCTTAAACTATACTCCACTCTATAACCACCCTTACATATACATACCCTATACACTATACCAACCTGAAAACATTCTAGTTTTTTTTCAATTGGCTCTCCATCCACTGGAAAGTTAAAATAACCCCCAGCCACAAACACACTATGTGTGTAGCCTTTAAATAAAACACCAGCAACCAAGCCAACTATTACCTACCCCCATCCAGTAATGTAAAATAAAGTAATCTAAGAGTAATTACTAAGTTTTTCATGGTCCCCAGCCCACAAAGCATTTGTACTTCAAACTTACAAGCAATAATGGGCCCAGTCAATACACTGCACTCTCATCACACAAGCAGCAGGTGTGAGTCTCTTAAAGACTGCACTGTGTGGGTGTGGAAGTGCAGAGAACGGTCGGTGCTGAACTGACACAGAAGTTGCGATTATTGAAGACTGCTCCCTTTCTCTCAGAATTTTCAGGGCATTTTCATATGCCCCGCCTACCTGACATCAACGAACATGATGCCCCCTGGAATCCTTATGGCGGGACCTGACCCCCACTCCTCTGCAGATGGACGCTGATTGGTTCCCTTTCCTGAAGCCTTTTGATTTTATGTCTTATGTGCGTAATCATGTAAGGATGTAAAACAGGTGCAAGAGTAGGACAATCAGCAGCAGTCTGCTGAGAGAGAGAGAGCGTGCCCTGAGATTTTCCTCAGATTGCCTTATTAGAGAGACGGCCCTGATGCTAATTGAAAGTCCCAATTAGCATAAAATTAAAAAACCAAGCTTTTATTGAAATTAAGAAACCAAGCCTGAATAGAGGTGGGGCGGTTCGACACCAAATGTTGTTATGTAAAATGCTGTTTGACACCTTACCCCGGGCAGTTTCGATAACTTAGCCACAATGCATCCACACCTTGCATTCGAAGGTCCCTAAACACCTGGCTGTGATATGCTAATTGGGTGGTCCAGGGTACATAATTGCCACGATCTTGTACAAGTCATTCTGAATTGAGAAACGCCAGTCGGATGACTAGCGAAACGCAAGTCCAGTGATCTACTGAATACATATACATATATTTTTTTTTAAAAATAGGGGGTCATTCATGGAGAGTTCTTATCTGTACTGATAAGGTCACCAAAGGCTGTGCGGCAATATTAAATAGGATTTCATTTTTGCATGGTAAAATATCACAGCAACAATAAGCAGTATGAACATGTTCCAGCAGGGAGTTGAAAATTTTGGGAAAAAACTGCACAATGTCATCGAAATCTTCGAGGTAATTTTTTGAGGCTAGTGGAAATTCAGTGTCCTAGCAATGCTGCTATCATTCTGGGCTTCATAGGATAGATAGCCCAAAGCTTTGATATTGGAGAGTGATATTTAGCATACATGTTGGATTCTATAATCAACAACTAGCAGAAAGCTGTAACTGTCACCTAAAAAATTGTGGGTATTTCGGATTTCTGCGGGGGCGGGGGGGGGGGTCTAGAGAAAGTACTGAGCATGTGCACAATTCTGGAATTAAGCAGAGCATTTCTGGCTAATGCTTGTATTTGAGAGTTGACATTACTGATATAGCTATATTATTATATTATTATTAGATTATTAGTATTATTATTATATTATTATATTATTGTTGTGTTGTTTGTTGTTGGTGTTGTTGTGTGTTGTTGTTGTTATTATATTTTATTGTATAGATTATATAGTGCCAAATCTTCTATTTGTTAGATAGGAACCATAGAATGATCCGGGATCATTTATTTTTCTGTTTTATTATCATTGGATATATACTAATTAATATTATTATAATTCACTTAGTATATTATAATTACTCTGTTAGATTGCCACCTATACATTACAGTATCTAAAAAATTAATTTATAAAATTGTACATTTAGATGCACAAGATCCCACTACTCATATTGAAATCACAGCATTTACAGGGAAAGACCTGTCCACTCCAGAAGTAGAAATTATAATATGTTCCCCATCCCTGATGTCTACTAGAAACTTTGGCCCCCTACAGCAAACTTTCTGCAACATTTTAGAGAATCAGCAGAGAAAAGAAGGCAGGGGGAGGAAGATGTGTAAGCAGAGCAGGGTTTATGGTGAGGCTGTGCAGAACTTATAAGTATCGCAGACACTACAAGGAGGCAGTGAGTAAGGGGGGTGGGGGAATTAGGAGCACTCACTAAACATTAATAATTTAATGACAAAGCAAGCACAGATAAATATTGTGAGTCCATCAGTTATACTTCTCTCTAATGTAGTTTCAGATAATGTAAAGTTGTTTGTTGAGTATAGTGACCCTATACCTTAAACAGTATATACTCCCTTACACCATGTAACATACAAACATTATACTCCATTCTATACACAACCATATACATTATTCACTACCCTATAACACTACCTTAACAAGTATAACCTCCCTATACACATGTAACATATAAACATATACTCCATCTATACACCAACCTATACATGATACACCCCCCTAATAAACCTTAAACAGTATAACCTCCCTATACACCATGTAACATACTAAACATTATACTCCATTCTATACACCAACCATACATTATTCACTACCCATACACTACAACCATCTTATACACCACTCCTACATACCTTATACGTATATATAACACGCTGTATACCTCCTATACACTATATAACATCCTCCAAACTTTATACTCTATGCTCCAACCTATATATTATACACCACCAGACTATAATACTACCATATACACATACACTACCTTATACAAATATCCCCCATGTACACTCCCCTATACACATGTAACACCCTAAACTTATACTCCACTCTATACACCTCCCTTTACATATACATCACCCTAACACTATACCAACCTGACAAACATCTAGTTTTTTCAATTGCTGCTCTCCATCCACTGGAAGGTAAAATAACCCCCAGCCACAAAACACACTATAGGTGTTGCCTTTTAAATAAACACCAGCAACCAAGCCAACTATTACCTCCCCCATCCAGTAATGTAAAATAAAAGTAATCTAAGAGTAATTACTAAGTTTTTCATGTTCCCCAGCCCACAAAGCATTTGTACTAAACTTACAAGCATAATGGGCCCAGTCATACACTGCACTCTCATCACACAAGCAGCAGGTGTGAGTCTCTTACAGACTGCACTGGTGGGTGTGGCAAGTGCAGAGAACGGTCGGTGCTGAACTGACACATGAAGCTGCGATTTATGAAGACTGCTCCCTCTTCTCTCAGAATTTTCAGTGGCATTTCATATGCCCCGCCTACCTGACATCAACTGAAATGATGCCCCTGGAATCCTTATGGCGGGACTGACCCCACTCCCTCTGCAGATGGACGCTGATTGGTTCCCTTTCCTGCAGCCTTTCTGATTTTATGTCTACGTGCGTAATCATGTAAGGCATGTAAACAGGCTGCAAGAGTAGGACCAATCAGCAGCAGTCTGCTGAGAGAGAGAGAGCGGTGCCCTGAGATTTTTTCCTCAGATTGCCTTATTAGAGAGACGGCCCTGATGCTATTGAAAGTCCCAATTAGCATAAAATTAAAAAACCAAGCTTTATATGAAATAAGAAACCAAGCCTGAATAGAGGTGGGGCGGTTCGACACCAACTGTTTGTATGTAAAATGCTGTTTGTGACACCTTACCCCGGGCAGTTTTCGATAACTTAGCCACAAGCAATCCACCACCTTGCATTCGAAGGTCCCTAACACCTGGCTGTGATATGCTTAATGGGGTTTCCAGGGTACATAATTGACACAGATTCTTGTACAAGTCATTCGAATTGAGAAAGCCAGTCGGTATGACTAGCGAAACGCACAAGTCCAGTTGATCTAACTGAATACATATAATATATTTTTTTTAAAAATAGGGGGTCATCAGGAGAGTTCTTATCTGTACTGATAAGGTCACCAAAGGTGTGCAGGCAATATTAATAGGATTTCATTTTTGCATGGTAAAATATCACAGACAACAATAAGCAGTTATGAACATGTTTCCCCAGCAGGGATTGATATTTTGGGAAAAACTGACAAGTCATCGAAATCTTCGAGGTAATTTTTTGAGGCTAGTGGAAATTCGTGTCCTAGCAATGCTGCTATCATTCTGGGCTCTCATAGGATAGATAGCCCAAAGCTTTGATATTGGAGAGTGTATTTAGCATACCATGTTGGATTCTATAATCAACACTAGCAGAAAGCTGTAACTGTCACCTATAAAATTGTGGGTATTTCGGATTCCTGCAACTTTCTTCAAACAATTGGCTTTTAAATGCTCAGTCTTGAATACAGAGAGGACATGGAAAGGAGGTCACCCTGGTGCATGAAAGATTTGGCGGGGGGGGGGGGTCTAGAGAAAGTACTGAGCATGTGCACAATTCTGGAATTAAGCAGAGCATTTCTGGCTAATGCTTAAAATTTGAGAGTTGACATACTTTATATAGCTATATTTATTATTATTATTATTATTATTATTATTGTTATTATTATTGTTATAGCTTTATTAGTGCCAACATCTTCTATTTGTTAGATAGGAACCATAAATTGATCCGGATCATATTCTTCTGTTTATTTATCATTGGATATTAACTAATTAATTTATAATTCACTTAGTATATTATAATTTAATTTATTAAAATTGTACATTTGGATGCACAAGATCCCACTACTCATCATTTGAAATCGCAGCATTTACAGGGAAAGACCTGTCACTCCAGAAGTAGAAATTTAATATGTTCCCCATCCCTGACCTTACTAGAAAAACTTTGGCCCCCTACCAGCAAACTTTCTGCCAACATTAAGAGAATCAGCAGGAAAGAAGGCAGGAGGAAGGGGGAGGAAGATGTGTAAGCAGAGCAGTGTCCATGGTGAGCTGTGCAGAACTTTAAGTATCGCAGACACTACAAGGAGGCAGTGAGTAAGGGATGGTGGGAGGAATTAGGAAGCACTCACTAAACATTAATAATTTAATGACAAAGCAAGCACAGATAAATATGTGAGTACCACCATTTTACTTCTCTCAAATTGTAGTTTCGATAATGTAAGTTGTTTGAGGGAGTATAGTGACCCTTTAACTACTCTTATGGACCCATATTGCAAACAGAAGAAAACCTCTATGGACTCAATATAATTTCATTGTAAAGAACTTAAAACTTTGTAACTGATTAACCCCCCATAACTTCAACAATTACGTTAATATGTTAATACCTTAGTATTGCCATTTGGCCAGGTAATCTGAGAGTTATCTATATTGAAGATCTTTCCATCTGGGGCATTGAGTCTATTTCCCCACTGTAACTGCTCCAGGCTGCCCTTGGAACCCACACCAATTCACAATGTCATAAATGGATGGAGGGTTCCCTTTTGAGTCAAAGGAAACTTGGCTTCCATCTGGGTCTTGATAGTGATATTTTTAATATAACGAGAGCTTGAAATAAAAATTAAAAAATTTATCAATCTGTCTTCAGCAAGGGATGGGAGATACTGCAGTTAAATAAAATTAGAAACAGAACTGTAGGTTAAAAGAAAAAAGATCAATCTACCCCTCCCATAGCATTTTAGACAATGGTAAGTTCTTCAATCTTACCTGCCATGTGTTAACTCTATATGATGTTGACAATCTAATGTGTGTGGCGCTTTTGGATCCTGCCCAAATGTGGCAAACATTAGATCTACACACAGCATTACCCTAGCACAACACCTGAAGTTACGCTTGAATACTGTTGAAAACCACTTGGCCGTAGCCCAATAATATTTACATTTCTTTGCGCCCTATCATTTTTTTATTCCGTTGCCCTGTTGGAAATGTAAGACTGACCAAAACATGCATTACTGCTCTGGGCTGATTAATATTTAACTTGTGTAAAAGGCTGTTACAATCATAAATGCAAACATCCTTGGTTCTCCCAAGTTCTTTGCCTTCCATAGGCTCTTTGGACATATACCCTCTACATCATGAAGAGGATGGATGAAAGTACCAGGATGATTCTAAGACACTGGCAGGTTACAGTGACAACCTTAACTTTGTCTTAAATTATACCTTCCTGGATGGGTATTTTTGACCTGAAGATCTCCAAAAATCAACACCTGCCATGATAAATGTAGACTACATATGGCACATGTGCCATGTTGAAATGGTCCACTTCCAGATACACAAATTAATATTTTTCTAGGCCCCGTGCCATGGCATTAACTGCATTGTAGACATTTATGACAATCTGTGTTCTGTTTTCAATAGGAAGGCCTCTATGTTTCGTTTCCAGTACACCACGTGTATAGTGGTATTGTCCATCCTAGTATCTAGATTTCTGTGAGTTAGCAGTTTGCAAGAGAAGTTTGCTCCCAATATTCCTGATAAATGGATCATACATCATTTTAGATGGGTTCATAGTGTTGAGGTACTTTGTGAACATTGGTATTTTCCCACCATGGATTGCAAACAACTGTACCTACTAAAAATATTTTTAAATCGTTCCTGAAAGTGTGAGATAGATGATGACCAGCTTCACTGGCAACCCATATGATACCAGTAACATTCTGCTCAGCAATTCTTCTATAATTACCCAAAAGAAGATTCAGCATCCAGAACAATCACAGCCTTCACAGTCGAGTCTTTGATGACTTGGACAATGTGAGGTGCATTCCTATCCAATTTACCAGTCAAGATATTTTCAGAAAAAGCCACGCAAACTCCGTTACTTATAATTTCTTGTTTAACACTGAAGACCAAACTGACCATAGTCATTATCTGTTGCCAGAATACCAACCCAAGACCACCCAAATGAAAAACTAACTGGGCCAAACCTTTCATCTGAAACTCATCCTAGAGGTAACGGAAAAAAGATGGAAACAGGTCACGATTGCTGAGAATGGGGCTGGATGAAAAAAACTTGATCTGTAAAAATGTAAACGTTTTAAAAACGATGATGGACTTTTTTTTTACACTTTTTAAATAAGCTGTATTTTTAAATTTAGAAGGTTCTGGAAATTGTGGATAGAACCTTTGGATAGACAAAAAGATAAAATACAAATATAATTTAATTTTACTAAGGATTAATTAAAAGGAAAAGTGTTCTATACAGAGACCAGCAGTAAAAGAGCATAGAAAACATAAGCACTTATTACTGATGAATGGAGAAGCTGAACATCTCCTGTTTCCTTCTATGACATGATACTGAGCATGTCTGTACCACATTGGGTCAAAGAGATGGCAATAAAGAAGTGTTTGGACGGCTTGCTTTTGTTAACAAATATTCTGATACACACTAGATCTCTATTCTTGCTGATCTCTCCCTAGTTAGTGGTGGATATTAAATTTACAGCCAAGTAATACTATTTCTAGATTTAGAAACTTCGAAAACGGAATTTAAAATATAGATTTATTGTAAAGTAAATAAGCATTATGGTAAATGGTCTTAATGGACTTAATTAGATGGTCTTACCAGTGGTATCGGAACAGTCCCAAAATCTGAGCCATAAATAGACACTGAGGACCACGAGTCAACCGATGATACCTACAAGAGTCTCCCCTTTCTGACAGTGATAATTTGGAGTCATTTCCTTTCCTCTGAGAGCATTGATAGAGTCCCCTTTGGCTGCTTTTCTTAATTAAAGCAGTGTCAAAAATCTGGTAGCCCATGTAATGTTGGGTAGTAATTCTGGATCATCATTGATCCTCCACTGCAAAGACTGTGCATGACACACTGATATAGTCAGGAGCAATACTAAGAAGAAAACAAATTAGGGGATATAAAAGGGTTGTTGAGACTATTTACAGCAAATTGTTGTATATACTATTCAACATTGATTAAAACAAAATCAATCTATCATATCATATTTAATAAATACGGTTAACTATGGTTTGCCTTTAAGGTCAACATTACATCAGGAGGTTCCAACCTGCAGCCCTCCAGATGTTTGAAAACTACAACTCCCAACATTCCTCCATTGCAGAAGAAACCAAGGAATGCTGGGAGTTGTAGTTTTCAAACATCTGGAGGGCCCAGGTTGGACCTCCCTGAATTACATGTTATAAAACTGCTCCATCAGTACTTACTGTCTTAATTCACTTTAGGTTATTTACTTAAAAATCACCTACCTTCTAGTTGTCTTATTATTCACATCATGATATGATTCTCACGTAATAACCTTGTTTACTATTCCCCGATTGTCTGTAAATTAAGCTGTTTTAGCAAAAGTTCCAGGTGTACAATGGCAAAACTGCTGTTGGCTGGTTAGCCAGAAAGTTGGTAGGTGCTATCCTCATAGCCCCCTACTTCCAGGGCTACACAATTCGAGTGGGATACAGAGTAGAGGAGCAACTACTTAGGTGAAAACTTCATTTATTGGTTGCAAAAACATAACATACAACGTTTCGGGACCACTGTCCCTTCCTCAGTAAGGAGAGGTGGTTAGAAGGACAGTGTGTCCCAAAATTGTATTGATGTTTATTTTTGCACCAAACATGAAGTTTTCATCTAAGTAGTTTGCTCCTCTACTCTATACCCCACACAAATTAAGCTGTATTACATTAATAGGATATTTAGATATATAGAACAGTTGACATTTACATACCAATACACTCTACTGAAAACTAATACAGCACACAAGTTCACCATCTCTTACAATTCTAACCTGTAAAAAAAAAACCCTTCCTGAAAATGAGGCCTCCTTTCCTATAATCGTAAGAGATCATGTGTCCTCTAATATGATCTATAGGTGACACCATGCACAAGAGAGTCATTAGATTCAAGGAAAATGATTTGCAATCTGGTCATAGGTTTTCCATGCAGCTCTAACTAGAATTTACAAGGTATTCAATAAAGTTCTTATCGTTTAAAATGGTGCTAATTTTGTAACATGTAACTATTGAAAGCTAACATCTGATTGGTTGGGGCAAATTAGCACCTTTTTAACGATAAGAACTTTATTGAATCTCCCTGTTAGGGCTATATTTACCAAGAAGCAAATTGCTCCGGGCAAACTGGCTTTCCATATAATAAACTGGATTTGCACCTTGTGGTAAATTAAAAGGGATTTTACCCCAGCGCCACTTTAAGACCAGCCATTAGTGGTCTTAAATTGTGGAGTAAAGTGGTGTCAAATCCTTTATTAAATACATGCAACTGGTTGCACGGGTGTCTTTTGTGAAACCGGGAGCCAGTTGCAATTTACTAATTAGAGGGTGTGTTATTTAAGGTTGTCTTATCTCTTACCAATCAGCCTCTGATGAAGTGGGTTGTCCCATGAAACGCATCAGGCTGTCTGCTAGTCCTAGTTCCTGTTTGGATTTTGATTCTTATGTGTTGAAATAAAATTAAGACTTTTATTCCCCCCTGAGTTGCGTGTCCTGACTACTAGTGGAAGCAGCCGCAGTGCAATTATGGATTTTAAACTTATTCAAGATTGGTTAGCACAATTTCTAAACCCCTATTTTAGCACAGTACATGTGGTAAATCAGGCCCTTAATGATAAATATTGCCCAGTTCTCTCCCTTTCTGGCAGGGGTTGGCCACTCCTCCCCTGCTCGATGAGTTTTTAGTATTAGAGCATGTGCAGGGAAAGAGCAGTCATCATTGGCTAGGAGAGAGTCAACAGCCTTTATTGACTGCATGGATGAGCAGCCAGCTTCCTTTGCCAGAATGGGGGCAATATCATCCTTCAATATCTGCTTAGTAATAACTAATAAGTGCTTAAGGGAACTAACTGTTTTTAGCTGAGAACGCTTTATTCCCACCTCCTATAAATAATAAAGCCTGGGAAACATGCAACACTTACCTTACCATACTGCTCCACTCGGCTCCTTCTCAGCTGTGAGGCTCACTGTCCCAATCACGCGCCTATCTTTTTTATTGTTGTGCATGCGCCAAAGAGATGAAAGCAACGCCTGACAGCTGAGAAGGAGCCAGGAGTGGAGCGCCAGCAAGGTAAGTGTTACACTGGTCCCTGGGAGTTCTATTATTCACAGGAAGGGAAAATAAGGGTCTCCCCTCCCTGAAATAATAGATACAGATTTCATGTTACTTAACAAAGTACAATAAATCTCTTTAGTTGTCCCTTTATATAGAAAACGTTACCATGTTTTTTTGTTAAGGGTGGACATACCCTTTAATGAAGTGCAATTTGGGCATAACAACATAAATACTAACAGGGTTTATTCAATAAAAGTTCTTATTGTTAAAAAGGGTACAACTTTGCCCCAACCAAATCAATTTAGCTTTAAATGTTAAAAAAAGATCTGATTGGTTGGGGCAAAACTAGCACCATTTTAAACAATAAGAACTTTATTGAATCTCCCTGTAAGTGTATCTTAATGGAATTTGTAAGGATTGTGATAATAGAATTTTGTAACTCCAAGCAATGGCATAGAAAAATAAATGCTTTCCTGTATAAAAGATGAGTGTGGAAGGTACATTCTGCTGCTTTATGAGTATCTTGAGTATACTGTGTGTATAAATGTGATTGGTTATGTCCTTGTGCTGGGTGGGTATGTGTCTGTATCTCTTTTACAAGGAAGGTTAATTGTAATTGCTCTTTTAAACACAAAAAACCATGTGTAAACAAGTACACTCACACGCATTGTAAAAGGAAGCACACATTTTCGTATTTGCACTATTCCCATACTGTACTTCTGCAATGGACATTGTATTGATAAATGTGCACAATGTTTTACATTGGATGAAAGGTGTCTACCGTAGTCTCATGGCCCATGATCATCTACTGGAAGCCCGCATCATTACATACCTTTCATAAGATCAGGAAAAACCAAAATGGAACTCAAATAGACCAAAAAAAATGTATACGTCTGGACATTGCAACTGTGGTGGTTTAATGGATAAAATTCAACTGACTGTACTCCTTTTCCAATAAATCGGGAAGGTCCACCTATAAGATATCACCTGCCGCTCAGATAATCAGTAGCGCTTTCAATGGGCAGGCTGCAAACCGATCTAGAGACTGTACTCTCAGGTGTAACTATCACACTGTACACAAACCATGCTCTAGAAGGATAACCATCTTACAGCATAATAAAGCTGTACCTGATATAGACTCATATCCAAAACCTATCAGAAAGCCTTTTGCTTACAGAATGACATTGACTTTCATGCAAAATTAAAAGCACTGATCAGAGTTTCCTGAACGCTTTTATAATGACAGAGCTTTAGTACCAGGTCTAGGGGAACCAATGGATTATGACCTATTAATTCACTGCTGAGGGAACTTAAATTAAAACCCACAATAAATCTACCAATTTTACAATGCTGGTTCCACGGGAAACCGATTTCTCAACAGTTATAGTTCCGAGTTAATATTTAAAAGTATATTGTAAACTGTATTACTAGTATAAGCCAAGGTTTTTATTTTTTAAATGGCTTGGCTTATACTCGATTCTGCACTGTTTGTTGCAAACTGCCCCTTTAAGGCAGCTAGGGCAATCGGGGGGAAGCATCTAAGTGCCCTCGATGTCCCATCGTTTTTGGTCCAAATCCGATGTGGGGATTGGGAGCTAGCGCCTTAGAAGCTGCAATCGGAATAAGGGAAGCCAGTCTCACTAAGAAGAAGAGTAGTTTCCCGATAAGGGAGACCCTGGTGACTCACAGGACTTCCTTCTTCACCAGGATCTTCCCTTAAGCTACTCCATGCTGCCCCTGGTGGTCTAGTAAGGTTACTGCAGTGCGATCTCCATTCAGATCGCAGTGCAGTACATGCTATAGTAAGCTGTCAGTAAATACCATCGAGTTGTTGGTGTATGAGTCTGACAATCCCAAACATTCTCCTTATACTTTATATATAAGTATTTATCTTCAGTTTTATCTATGCAATTGTTATATATTTTCAGATTCACTTTGTCCGTGTGATGGCGCCTCTGGATTGGAAAGGCTGATGTTATACTAATATTCAAAAAGTAAGTGTTCCAGCCTGGTAATTATAGACCTTTAAATTAAAACATTAGGGGAAAGTTATGGAAGCTTTAATACGGAGTCAATTCTCCGGATTAACAGATTGGTGTAATGCAAACACACCATTTATTTCCTGCCCGACATCCCGTGATACAGCAATCCTTTGCAAGGTTTACTGCACAGCGGCTATAGCAGTCAGGTAGGAGCGAAGTTTGCATCTACATTCTCTAGGCAGGTACAGCCAAACTTAACTTACCTGTATTACAAAGGCCATTACTGGAATCTATAATCTTCCCAACTATTATTGTGCCATTTAATTGTTTCTCTATCCCTATTTTCTTTAGATATTTAATCTAAAGCATTTTACTCCCTTCAGTTGCCCCTTTAATCGCCTAATTGTCAAACTCTTTGTGTGTGGGCAGTGCTGCTGTAAACTGTACTGAAGTGGTGACAGTGTATGAATTGCATTGTAGAAAATTCCCTCTCCTAATGCTGGCTCATGGTGATCTGAGCATGCTGACATCGTTAAAGTCATGTTAAATGATAGGAGAAGTTGGTTCAGAGTTGGAGAGTTGTACTTATTCTAAGCAAAACAACGTACTGTATTGAAGGCATCAGCAGCACATAATATCAGAGTAAGGTTACTTGCATGTATTTACTTTATGATAATAAAAGGCAAAGTCACTCTTTCAAATTCCCTGTATATTTCTGCTTAAAGGGTATCTCCACTGATAAAGTCACCGGGTTTAAGGATAGATCGTGTTAAGGTGGATATGTACCTGTCTGTGTGATCTGACTGGTTGGTCGATCACACACACACACCACACACACACCACACTCTTTTCAAGCTACTGAGTTCACTGCTAATGGAGGAATAATCACATGACCATCACAGCAGCTTTCTGACCTCACTAATAATGGAGGAGTAATCAGGTACTACACTTTTTCTCTCTCCCACTCCCTCCCATACCAGTATTGCCTCATATTCCCAGCATCCCCTATGAAATCAATCTTAGAGTTAGACACAACAAATCTTTATTAAAAACAACACAAGTTCCCTGCATTTGTTACAGTATTGTGGGAAGAGGTTTTAACTTTCTCTCCCTGTCTCTCTCTGCATGATCAGCTGGAAAAATGAACTTAGAGTCAGGAGGAAGGATTTCTTACTGCAGCCAAGTGGGTGTGTCTGCTACCATGATGATGCACATTGAGTGACAGCACTCAGTACAGGGGAAGACACACCCCCAGGAACCTGCACAACTTTCCCATGCTGCTGCAATCAAAAACGAAGTGAGATTCTGGGGAAAAACAGAGGGTATGGGGGTGATGTGTGGTTAATGGTGTACTTAAAATAACAAAAAAAAAAAAAATGCTTTTTCCTCAGTGGGAGATACCCTTTAATGCCAATAAGAATGGATTCTAAATCACCAAACATAACGGAATTTACATACCCATTTTATATTACAGACTGTACTAAGATTTTCTACTCAAGCTTTTTATATGGCAAAGGAATTGGCTGTGTAGGTGACCATAGCTATAACATATCATGAAAATGTTTAACTGACATAACTCTAACCTTTTAATAGGTGATAAGAAGAAAAAAGGCAACCAGTCAGTTTTTTTCCACCAATGTCCCATGTGTTCAAATTCCACAGAACTAAAAATAAATTTTAAACCCCAATTAAAGTTACATTTTTCCTATTGCAGGTATATCTCTAAGAGTAGATAGCCTATGTGCTTAGGACATTTTGGATGTAGACCTTGTCTGCATGCTAATAGACTGTTAGAATATTACAGAGCTGTGCAAGATAAAGGTATTTTAGATGATTGACAGAAGCAAAAAAGTTACTGATCATAAACATTTATACAGACTTTATATATTGCTACATAGTCAAAAAACATCCATTATTCTCCAAATACTCCCTGATTTTTTTTACTTTTCTTTTTTTTTTTTGAGCTAAGATGTCGCTGTTTTTTATATAAAGCTTGGTTAGCACTTTTAAGCCCATTGGGACTATGATGATACTGGTTTTGAAATGAACCGTTTCAATTAGGAACTGACGGTTTTTGAAATCCACAGATCCAACGGATTTTTCCAAATTTTCAAAACTCTGAACTTTTTATTAGAAACCTAAAAAAATCTAAAATTCCATTTGAAATTGAAACTGTCTATCATGAAAATCAAAAATTCTATGGAAAATCTATAATATCTTTTGAGAATTTGAAAATGTCTTATAAAAAAAATGAAAAATGCTAATGAAAATTCGAAAATTATGAATTCATTTTGTTAATATTAATGAGCTAGTGGAACCGTGTGGGAAAATATTTTGTTTATCTCTACCTACCTACCTGTAAATGATTGGTTATTTTTATTTAGCACTAAAGCAAAACTTTTAGATTTTTCAAACTTGACTAAACTAGAAATAAACAGGTATGCTGGCTGGAACAAGCAAAACATTACAAAAAATAATCATTGGTTACCAGAAAATGCAGCATTCTCCCCCTTTACTACTAAAAAATGCCAGTTTTCGTGCAGCTCTCAGATAGTTTTTATATATTTTTTTGTTGACTTTTACCATTCTTGCTGAATCTAATAATTTAGAAATAAAAAAAAACATTATTTTTATCTGTCACACTAAGGGTGTAAGAATATAGACCTAAATTCTCCCAGCTATCTTGCCCACCATTAACATGACCTGATCCTAATTCCCTCCCAACAACCTTTTCACCATCCTCTGGCTTATCACCTTTTATATTTGAATGCCGCCTTTCCCCCCTTATGTTTACTAGAGTAAGCTAATAAATGTATAAATACATATAACCAACTACATCTGACATTGTGCAGCTCTGGTGGCTTGATGGTGAACTTCAGTTTATGTACCTTATGTCCAAATGAATGATAGTCTACACTACACTGATAATGGCTCAATAAAGCCAAAACTGGTCTGTAGTTGCCATTCTGGTTTGAATTAAGCTTGTTGAATGCTGTGAAAAAAAAAAAAATAAGGCATAGCTTTCCTGAGAGCGTGCCATAGAACGTGTGAAATAACCAAGAATTCTCTGTTTCTTATTTAGTGTATTTATAAATCCGTTTAGTTGTCCCTTAAACCTAAGGCTGTGTAACACCATGTAATTTTCAACAAATTTTCAGTCATTGGGTAAAATATTGCACGGGTTTTGGTTGGATGCAACCAATATACGACCATTCGTTCATCCGGACGCGACCCATCCGAAACTGGGCGATCGGTGCAGTCTCAATGGTAGCAGTGAAAATGTCACCGTGGCTACTTTGAAATGAACAACACACCTTTGTCCTAAATGACTGGTTACAGCACTGAACAGTCAGTGAAAACAAGGAATTGTAAGGTGTACCCAGTTTAAGATCAGGAAGAAGGGGGATTGTGTGTACTTTAATTGACTTTGGTTTCTGTACTTGGTTTTACTTATTTTGGTACTTTAGCATTAGTTTGATTGTCTATATTCTTTACTAAACTATGAACAGGGTGATGCAATCATTTATTCCTTTCCACAATGTATTTAAACCCCGTTCGTCACAGTTAATAAGTGCAAGTTGCTCTCCGTTGCGAATCTTTATATGCAACATAAAAAAAATTAGAAATTTTGCTCTTATTGCAATGCAAAACCTGTTGATTGCATTTGAGCGCACTGCTTTTTTCAAATGAGTTTGGAAATTCTGCAACCCTCGCTCAGGACTAGGCCCACTAGCGTGATTTCCAAATATATTGAAATCACTGCAACTCACCGAAAATTTTGCGATTTCAGATGCGTTGCGCTTTGGTAATGCATGCAATCCATATTTTATTGTACAATTACCGTATATACTGGAGTATAAGTCGAATTTTTCAGGCTTTAAAAACTAGCCTGAAAACTTAACCTCGACTTATACTCGGGTCAAGTCCTAATTAGATCAAATTCTGCAATTACAAATAGTAACCAGTAGGTGGCGCTGTGTTAACCTGCATAAAAAAGTTACAGGAGCTGATCTGCCTTTACACTCCTGCTTCCTGTATTCTGGCTGCTGGACTCACTAGAACTGTCACTGGATGCTGTAAATCTGATGGGTCTCCTCAGTTTGGGGCAAAAAAACAGTACAGTTACAGTACAGTGCAAATGACAGCTTGAAACTACAACTCTAGTGACATTTTTAACTATTGTGGTCAGAGATTCCTTTACTATATGGGGGGTCGAGTTCCCTTACTATATGGGGGGTCAGGGCCCTTTACTATTGGTGGTCAGAAGGCCCTTTACTATAGTGGGGTTCAGAGAATTGTAAATGATGGTAAGCTTAATTAAAAGTTTACTGAACCTTTGCCACTCACATGTTTAGAAACTGAAACTCCCAGCAACAAAGCATGCTCGGGAGTTGTAGTTTCCAAACATCTGGAGTGCAAAGAATTGGAGGTTATTGGTACTGGATTTGGCTATCTATTACGTATGGGATTCAGTATAGGAATTCTGCTGTCCATTTAAAGGGCAACTAAAGCCTAAAACAACACAGAATCAGAAGGCAGTAGTGGTGCTAATTTATACCCTCGACTTATACTCGAGTCAATCAGCTTTTACAATTTTTCAGGTAAAAATAGGTACCTCGACTTATCTCGGAAACTTATACTCGAGTATATACGATACATGCATTTCATATGAAAATTTTCAAATAACAAAAATGTTTTTTGCACTCATTTTGCTACTTATTTTGACCCTTTCTATTCTTCATGAGATGTCTCTGGAATTCATATTGGGTTGAACAATATAATGAAACATTTTGGCAAAAAAAATACAAACCACTACAGTCCAACAGATGACAGGATGGCAAAAACCTCCATTCCACACATGCCATCCCCACGCATAGATAGGCCGGGATAAAGGCCACCCAGACACTGATGAAAGCCAACATACTGAATGTGATAAATTTGGCTTCATTAAAATTGTCAGGTAGTCTTCGAGCCATAAAGGCACAATAAAGCTAATAGTAGCTAAAAGTCCAAGATATCCCAGCATGCACCAGAAAGCAATAGAAGAGCCTTCATTACAGTAATAATGATGATCCCTGGCTGTGTATCTATGTCAAATTCAGAGAAAGGAGGTGATAAAATTAACCATGTGACACACACACATAACTGAATAAGGGCACTAACTGTAATTATGCAATAAGACACTTTAACACTTGTCCATTTTCTTAACTTGCTGCCAGGCTTGGTGGCATAAAGGCAATGACTACAATGATGGTTTTAGCCAGAACACAGGAGATGCGAGAGTGAAAACCATCCCAAATGGCCACCTGACGTAGGAGACACTTTTCTTTGTGGGTAACCAATAACCTAAAGTAGAAAGGAAACGAGAGGAACAGAGGAAACAAGGAGAAGACAACGTAATGGAATAAGTTAGCTCGGACAACTGGTTCTTTTATAAAATTAAAAATCCCAATTAAAGTGGGGTCAGAGAAGATAAAAACAAATAATTGCTAAGCTGTAACTAAGATTTGTTCGAAAGAAAGGAACTCTGTCATTCTTGGTAAACACTTGTCCCTCTGTATGTTTGGCCACATCTCCCAGGAACATGGATGGCATTCCACAGCATGGAAACAACAATAATATCAACATTTTCATTTTAAAATTGTAACCAAGAACATGAAAATAATAATTATAATACCTGTTTGGTTTGAAATCTGCCCCAGGGCACCAAAACACATTCATAGCAGCAAGAAGGTTTCCCTGGTCAATAACTTTCCTGGTTCCCATGAGACAACTTGGGCTGCAATGAAAGGGGACCTTTTAATAAACATGAGAGGAGAACAGAACATGGGTGTATTATTTGAAAAATTTATCATACCAAACTGTAAAAAATATATATTGAACAGGGAATATTGAACCGAACTAAGAAAGGCCTTAAGATATAGTATAGTTATTATGACGTACTCTTAATTTTAGTAAGAAGAAACAGACTAAATATTTTAATGACAAATGGACAACTAGTAATTTAATATTAACGGGCTGTTTCATGCTGTATTTCCCATGGGTTGCACACATTCATCATTTGGGCTCATCTTGTCACTAAAGAAGCATCTTATCTAACATTTACACAGATGAGTAGACAACCTTCTACCACTCTTTGGTCCCGAAGAAGTCCAGGTGAACAGACCGGATCTGGCATTTGTTTTCTAATATGGCTTTAACTTCATAGGCAATACCCTTGGGATAAATGACTCACCTCTTGTGGGTGGTCCTGGTGCCGAAATGCCCCAACCCTCTTTGGTACCCTTGTCCCACAGGTAAAGTTATTCAATCAGAGGGTGTTCGGCTCCTAAATAACAGCTCTGCCGCAGCTTGTTTAAAACATAATACTGTTTTAGAACTATTAAAAACAATTCACGCCTGTGCTTTCGAGAGACTCTTGCTCCTCTTACTCATAGGCCTCTTTGAGGAGTAAGATAAAACAGGGTTATTACCAAAATTAAAAAGTTCTTATCTCTAAAAATGGTGCTATTTTGCCCCAACCAATTTGATGTTAGCTTTCAAATGTTTAAATGAATCTGATTGGTTGGCGGCAAAAATAAGCACCATTTAAACGATAAGAACTTTTATTGACTCTACCTGAAATATCTTAATTGTTTCTAATAAGCAAACAATTTAATGCAATTAAATTCACGTCTAGATTTGCTAAATGCCCTCGGGATAATTGAGGAAGATGGAGAATTTTTTCTGGAGAAGTTTTAACCAAAATTGGCCATACATTAGGACAATTTTTCTTATCCCGACCAAGCAACTCCCACAAATTAGTACGATCTGCCGGAACAGGCTTTTCCCGTTCTTCCTTGTGGATGCGATCGCAAAATCAAATGTGGATTTGCGACTGTCGAGTCAGTCCAAAGAAGAATGGGAAAGGTGGTTCCACAGAATTGCGTGTAATGTCATGGACTGCGCTCGGTCAGTAAGTAAAATCATCCTAAGGTGATCTGGCCACCTTAGCTGAAATTACCAGGTCCCAAAACGTCACTGATTCACATTTTCCGCTCCTCTTCTGTAGGTACCAGTGACCCTTTGACCAGGGTGAGGTACCTGACCGCTAGGGGGCGGAGCCATCAGAGCAGTGTTTAGGAACTGCTGTGCTTCAAGTTACGCGAACCCAGGGGTGAGGACCTACGCGGTTCAGATCCTCACCCTGGGTATAAGGTCCTTTGACTAGAAGAGGGAGCTGAGGAAGTTTGAGTAGTAATTGTGCCTTTTAATATAAATGTATATATTATTAGAGTTTTAATTCCACTTTTCAATCGCTTTGGGTCCTTGTTGACAATATATTCAACAGCTCTCCAGTTTATCTATAGGTGGATTTTCCTACTGCCTAAATTGTACCAATTCTGGTACTGATAGGAGTGGGAGAGTGGGGAAGGCAAGTATTTGTTTGATAGTTTGTGCATTTTCTAGGGCAGCAGTTCTGTTTGGTATTAGCATTCTATTAGTCTCCAAACGTTTGTCACATCAATGGCAATTTTTCAACTAATTTCTAGATTCCCATGTTTTGTTGGGGCTTCATGGGAAGCTTTGAAATATACCAATAACTATAAATGATCACATGACTCATATAATTAAAACAAGACCATGTTATCCCATATTAAATGCTTCTTAAATCCAGAACCACAGATTGTCCACATGCTTCACAGCATGATTGGATCCTATTGCCCATAACTAGCAAATAGCTTGTAACTGGCACTCTTGAGACACATTGGAACATCGCGCATTGAGTAGGTTTTTCTAATATTTTCTGATTTTCTGCAACCTTCCTCCCCATTGGATTTCTCACGGTGTTCAGTCTTAATCACGAAAGGATCCTGTAGCAGGTCACCCAGTAGTTGAATCCCGCTTTGGCAAGGAGAGGGGGATAAAATTCAATTCTTGGAGCATGTGCAACCCTTCAAATGAAATAGATCCCACAAAAAACCTTCTCCACAAAGCTGTGGACTAAACAGGTGATTTCAGGGTGATTATTGTTTAGTGCTCTTAGTTCTTGCTTTGATCAATCCATTAATAGTGATCCCACTAATCTGCTTTTGAAAGAAAATGGGCAGCGGAATAAGGATTCCACAAACCTGACAACATTCAGTCACTATTTTATTAATAATAAAAAAAACATTCCTGATGAAACCATCTCAAAAGCTGTAGAAACAGTCTAATAATTTCAACTGTAAAGAACTAAAAAAATTATCAACTTATTCACTCGTTTTTGGTCAAAAAAGTAGGTTTATGTGTTGATACCTAGTAATTGCCATTTGGCGCCAGGTAAGCTCCAGGTTGGTCTAATTGAAGATTTTTCCATCTGTGGCATTTGAGTCATATTTCCCCCACGGTGACCTGCTCCATGTGCCCTTGGGAACCACACGCCAATTCACAGATGGCATAAAATGGCTGGAGGGTTCCTTTTGGTAGAAAGGAGAACCTTGGCTTTCCATCCGGCAGTCCCAATCAGTGGCATTTTTAATATAATGTAGAAGCTAGGAAAGACATAAAAGAATTGATAATGTAAAATCTGCATCAACAAACTGGGAAATATGCAGTTTATAATAAAATAGACAAACCTAACTGGTAAGTAGAGCCCCATGCGAGAGGGAACAGGACGATAATACCAGGATGGTTCTAAACACACTGTGACACAACAGTGGGGACAGCCTTAACAGTTCTAAAATGCTAATTAATCCTCTAAATGAATCACCCTCAGGATAAAAATGAGAAATACTAACACATGGTGGCCATGTTTGTGGACAATGGGGGTCCACTTCCAGGTGCCAATGAGGGGGGGGGGGGGGGGGGGGGGGGTTTTTTTTTTTTTTTGGTGGGGGGGGGGGAACTTTTTTGTAGCCCATGCCATTGCGTTAACTGCAGTATAGACCACTTTAGTGATGATCTGTGTTTTGTTTCTCAATAGGAAGGCTTTCCAGTGTTTCATTTCCAGTACACACGTGTGTATAGTGAGTTTGTCCCATCACTTGTTATCTATATTTCCATGATAGTACAGTTTGCAAGAGAAGGTTTGCTCCCAAATATTCCTGGATAAATGGATCATACTCTTTTAGAGGAGGTTCATAGTGTTGACGGTACTTTGTGAACATTGGTATTTGTCCCCCATGTGATTGCAAAACCAACTGTACATACTAAAATAGTTTTAAAAATCGTTCCTGAAAGTGTGAGGGTAGAACGATGACCAAGAGTCAATGGAAACCCTATGATAATACCTGTCAAAATTCTGCCTCAGCAATTCTTCTATGTAAACCACAAAAAAAGAAGTTCAGCATCTCCAGAAACAATATCACAGCCTCACAGTTGATTCTTTCTGACTTTGGACAATGTGAGGTGCTTCCTATCTGTTGACCAATAAAATCATTTTCACAAGCAAAGCCACACAGGCTGCCTCCATTTATAATTCTTGTTTTACCCATGCTGAAGTCAAATTGCCATAATCATTATCGTAGCCCCAAAATACCCCCAAGACCACCCAAAACGAGAAACTAACTGGGCCATCAAACCGTTCCATCTGAAACTCTCACTAGGTATGTTACGAAAAAAAGAAGAGGAAAACAGGTCACGATTGTAGAGATGGGGCTGGTATGAAAAATAACGATCTGGTTAAAGTAAAACACCACACAAATTGTGAGGTTAATACTTTTTGCACTGTTATGTATTAAATTCTGTAGAGTATTGTCAACATTTAGAAGGTTATGCTTGGAATGTAGGGATTGTTTAATAAACAGACAGTGAAGTCACAATAGTTTTCTGACTTTAGCAGTATATAAAAAATGTTACTTATTAAATTATAGATTTCTTATGCCAAAGGAAAATGCAATCAAATCATTAGTACAGGTCACCTAAGTCTCACAATTCACAGCTAGAAATAGAAGATAGATGCTGAATTGGGGAGTTCACTTGCTTCATCCCTTTGCCAATTGAGCATGGTGTGTCAAAGTGTGATTGGACATTAAATATCTTTATATTATAAAGATCGACAAAGTCATTACTGCATTTGTAATTTTTTCCAATCTCAGTGTGAATGTTCGATTGTTTTCAAATATCTTTTGAGAGAGAGAAATATTCAAAAAAGATTCAACCAAAAAATTGACAACTGAGGATTAGGTACAACAGAACAATATTTATATGATGGATGAGAAGTTATCACACCACAAATAATTTATGCTGTGTTTTGATTGAAATTTAAGGTGGGCTGAAATTCCTTGTTACACTCAAACTAATACTAAACATTTTCCCCTGAATTCTTTTTTTTTCAGTTTATTCCTTTCTATTTAGTGGTATTAGGGGTTAACATTTTGTAATTTTTTTTTAAAATACCATAAATAAAGTAAATATAAATTGTGATATGACTATTAAAAAAAATCTGCTGCCATATTAAAAATAAAAAGGGGGGAGTGAGAAACAAAAAAAAAAAAAAAGAGGAAAATAAAAGAGAAAAAAAAAATTGGAAAAAATTCAAGTCCAGTTGATCTAATTGAATACAACAGATATAAACATTATATTCCACTCTATACACCAACCTATGCATTATACACCACCCTATACACTATACACCACCCTATACACTTCCTTATACAGTATATACCTTCCTATACACAATGTAACATACTAAACATTATATTCCACTCTATACACCAACCTATGCATTATACACCACCCTATACACTACCTTAGACAGTATATACCTCCCTATACACCATGTAACATACTAAACATTATACTCCATTCTATACACCAACCTATACATTATACACCACCCTATACACTACCTTAAACAGTATATACCTCCCTATACACCATGTAACATACTAAACATTATACTCCATTCTATACACCAACCTATACATTATTCACTACCCTATACACTACATACCATCTTATACACCACTCTATACATTACCTTATACAGTATATAACACACTGTATACCTCCCTATACACTATATAACATCCTAAACTTTATACTCCACTCTATGCTCCAACCTATATATTATACACCACCAGACTATATACTACCATATACACTATACACTACCTTATACAATATATCCCACACTGTACACCTCCCTTTACACTATGTAACACCCTAAACTTTATACTCCACTCTATACACCACCCTTTACATTATACATCACCCTACAGACTATATACTACCATATACACTATACACTACCTTATACAATATATCCTGCTACTGCTACGTCGGATTCGATCATGACTAGCACTTCGACCGAACCCCCCGCTTATTCTGTAGGGTTTTTGTTTATTTCACAATGGGCTTGGGGAAACTAGCTCTCCCATGAAAGAGAAAAAAGAATCGCCTTTCTCTTGCTTCAACTTGTGGTCGGCAGGCATATAGAACTCCAATATACCAGAAATAGGGCGGTCCGTCATATCCCTCGGTCGCGAGTGTGGAGCGTCTGGTGCTACCCCTAGGGCTTGTTCCATTGGTGAGGCAGTGAGGGAAACATAAATGGGGCGTAACCCGCTGTCAGAACTGTGGTTTTGGTTAAAATAAGCGCACATGTGGATACGTGTAAGCTCCCGAATAGAATGTGTGGGCGAGTACTGATAAGTAGAATAGTTGGATGTTGAATTTAGAATCAGACAGCTTTCGAAGATCACTTCTCACTTTTCCTTTAAAGTACCAATGGATGTATTGAGACTTGTATACATATAGTGAGAAAGTGAAATAATAATATATAAACCAATGAAACGTCCCTCAAAAGAACAGAGGCTGTAGAGATTGGTTTGGGTTTCCTGCTCACATAGGGATAAGTGCAGAACTTGCTTATGTAACCTTTTAGATAACTCTTACTAGAAAGTTAGGGAGATAAATATAGATATTGTGGGCAATGTCAAAATATCTTAAGGGAACTGGGGTCTAAATTCTTCCAACTAGTATAATTAATAAAAGCCTTCCTCTACCTTCAAATCAACCTAAATCACATCTCTAAAGATAAAATTGTGAGAAGTTATTGCTGCAAAGTTCAGCATGTAGCTTTCCCTGTTGAATCTCTTTCTGTTTTTTAGCCATGTGACCAAGCCCCTCTTCCTGCATTAATAGCTCCTCCCTTCTCACTGCATTTTTTCTCAGGTACTATCCTGATTTCCCCAGCATAAGTCTTTAAACACTGAGCAAAGAATGTTTCTCGCGGTTCTCCTCTTCCCCCGGGGAAAAGGGCCCGACAGAGGTCAGATTGATGTCCCTCAACCTACTGGAAGCAGTACTTTGAACAGTTCCCCCTCTAATAATCATTTCTCACATGGTGAAGCCAGAGATGTGAGTTGTTGGCTCAGTGTAAAGGAAATACTGCAGGATTTAATTTAATTCCTAGCTTGTTTGGTGAGACCACAGTTTCCCTTTCCTGCAAGCTTCAAGATACTTATAGGGGCGATGCATCAAGAGGCACGCCTTTTTCCTTTTTCTAGAGTTTAATTATTCACTCTACCATTGTTATATCGGTTGAGCCGTGACTTAACTCCTTCATTATTTCCGAACGGAAGGCAATGTTATCTGCCACTCTCCGCCAATTAGCGATGCACCACATAGCCTCTCTCGGTGTTAGGTTGTTTTCAGTCCCTTCCATTATGCAAAGTATGATACACAAAAAATTCCAGCTTCATAAAAGCTTACATCAAAATATTAGGGGCGTATTTATGGGTGAATGCAATGGTTTTGACTGCAGTTATTACCTTGCTGAGATCCGCCTGGCACAGACACAGGTTTCTTGTACCGAATCCGCAGTAGGTATATGCGTGCTTTACACATTTAGTGGTCCTGATAAAACCTATAAAGGACAAGGACACCATACCAAAATAAGAAATTTAAAGGACACTGTACCTTTGCTATACGTAGGTAAGGTCTGTCATAACCGAGAAACCCCCAAATCTTTTCCCACACAGAAGATTCCCTTAGCAAGTTACTTTTGAACGGTGTAAGTTGGCCACTATATTACATATTTACATTACTGCTGAGGCTCCCACAACTCAACACAGTGATTGTTCACGCAATTCTATGCAACATTGATGTCTGCTTGCACACTGCAATCCCTGTAAGTTTCATTATCGAGCGTTGCGAATGGCAACACCTCATTTTACTTTTGCTGCCCATTCTACTAATCTATCTAGGTCTGCGTGCAGCAATTTTTACAGATCTTTCGAAAGTTTTCCTCAAAGCTCTAACCAAGTGTTTTCTTGTCATCAAAACACAGAGACCTTGCTCTCAATGCCCCTTCTAAGTCATTTTATAAACAGATTACAAAAAAGTGGCCCCAGTTAGCGGGACCCTGAGACCCCCCTTAAAGCTTAGTTAGATGTCCATATACAGAGGAGGCTTTCCATGGACGCACTCTTTGGTTGATGGCGACCTAATCAATGCAATTCTTAATTCCAGTATCTTCCCCCCACTGATGTTACAACTTACAGGTCGGTATGTTACCAGCTCTCTGAATGACTACCTTTCCAATAGTTGGTTTCCTTCTATCTTTACCCTTGAAATAATGACACCATACCAAAAATTTCCAATTGAACATGAAATTTAGGCTACAAGCTTTTATTGTGACATCATATTTGTTAACTGATTAAACATTATAGCAAACTACACTGTTATATTCCACTAACATAAAGGAATGTTGGAAGCATCTTCCTTAGCTAAATTACAAGAATCGTTGTGGAGAGTGCTACTGATCTGGTCAAATTAAAATAAAGATAATCAATGCATGGTCCTGGACTCCATGCAATATCATATTAATCTGCGTCACTGTCATACACCGGCTTACCTCACCAGATTCTCATCATAATTGTCCCAATCCTCCAAGCCCATAACTGCTTTTTGCACATGTTGTGGGTCGTAGGAATAGACGGTCATTAATATGGTATTATCTTTTTTCTTCCTCTTGACTCATCTGTGTCCCAAGTTCCACCAATTAAGACTGCCCAACCCAGTCAGAGAGGGAGTGGCAGCAAATGATTTGTATACAAGTTTCTTATTTCTATGAAACCCCAGGGAAATAATATATTATTTATGAGTAGAGAGGGGGTATATTTATTTCATCACTCGGGCTAACCTGTTATTCCCCCCATACACACACCACACACCACACACACTACACATTTTGAATTTAATTTGCCCATGTCAAATTCTTTTGACGCTAGATAAACAATGCTTCTTTTCCGGGTCCCCACAGGCTAGATTACAAGCCAGTCAATGCCTGGGTAAACCGTCTTAAACGTGATGACAACACACATGAATAGCTCTGTCAACTGAAGAGGGGCGACGTTCACCATACACCACCTCGAACATTGTGATATGTGATGGTCTTTGATCAATTTATACATTTTTTGTTGGAGTGCAACCCTCAATCGTTGACTCTGTTACATTTACCACCAAGGTTGTTTTTGTGAGGTGTTTACCACCCTTACTCGTTGTGATGCGGAGGATTGTACACATTCTGTATCTGGTCACATGAATTCCCCATATTATCCACATTAATGTTTTTACTTCTAATTATGTTTTTCCCCATGAATGTTCTCTGGAGTTCATCTCGGGTCTTTTTGAACAATATAATAATAACCTATTTTGGTGCAAAGATGCAAAGAACTACAGCCCAAATAGAACAGAAATGTGCAAAGATCTCCACTTGCCACCTATCTATTACTTGCCACTTGAAACTAAGATGAGCCGGGATAAAAGGACAACCCACAACTGAGAAAAGCAACATTAATGTGTGATATATTTGGCTTCATGAAACTGTCAGGGATCCAATCTAGGCAAATAGGCAACTATGAAACTAATGGTGGCCAGAAGACCAAGATATCCCAGCATGCACCAAAGCAGCAAGTCAAACCTCATCACTTCAACTATGTAATTCCAGTTTACCTCTCGTGTTAAGGTTGAGAAATGGAGGAGAGCAAATCACCATGTCAAGCACAAACATAGTTGAGATAAAACACACAAATCCAAGAGCCCAAGGAACCTTTACCTCCGCACCACCTTCTTAACCTGCTGTCCTGGTTTGGTTGCATTAAAGGCAATGACACACAGTGATGGTTTTGTTGCCCAGGACCACAGGAGTGGCAGAAGTAAAACCACCCCAAATGGCCACCTGACGTGGAGACACTTTTCCATTGAGGGTAACCCAATGAAATCCTAAGAAGAAAGGAAACAGAGGAACAAGGAAACCAGAGAGACAACTAGGAATAGTTATTGGCCTCGACAACTGGTGTTTTTTTATGTAACATATAAACATCCAGATAATAATGGGGTCTAGAGAGGAGACAAGAGTAAATGGCTTGCTCAAGATATACACCAAAGGTCCTTCAATAGAAAGAACTCTGTAGACATTTGGTAAACATCTGTCTTTTTGTAAATTGGGGCCCCTTGGTCCCAGAACTGGTGTACATTCCACCCAGCTCTATGGGAACAATGTTCTATCATAATCAATACGAATCGGTGTATTCCAAAACTAAAGGAATATGAAAAAATTAGATCAGTACCGTGTTATGTTTGAAATCTGTCCTTAGGGGACCTGTGTACATTCGTACAACAGGGCTGTTTCTGCGAACAATCCATTTTCTAAAACCCTTTAACGGGCAACTTGGAGAGCACTGAAATAGGAACCTATACAGATTAACAGGAGGTGATTACAGCTAGACTGTAGGATAATAATATTCCCCGCCATTGTTAACAAGGGATATATATACAGAGCTAATGATTATTATAGTATTTTTGTAGAGATTATGATTGTACTTTTGGGTCACTATTATAAAGCAAAACCATTAAAAAAAAGAACACTGGGAGTCCCATTTAGACATTAGTGCAACTCTAATTAATTTGTGTTTTTCTTTTAAGATAATTAAAAACTGTCACCAACCCTTTTGTGACTCGATTAGGTGTACTCCTCCTTTATAACCCTTAATTCCTTATACTAATTGTCTTGATATTTACTGATTTCTCTATGAGGGTCACCTAGTCTAATAAGGCATCCACCCCATTTGGAGTCTTTTCCAGCTCCAAATGGCAAATAGTGAAAAGATATCTAATCAACAAACGGTCAATAGGTCCAACCTAGGGTTTTTAGAAGAAAATTCCTTCCTGACGCCAAGAGGCATGTGCAAATATCACTGGATACATTACCATAACCTGCAACATTGATAAGATACGGTCCCGTTTCGAACTTCGATCTTCAGTAAAAGTTGAAGTTATTGAAACTTTGAATTCGGACCTTTAAAGTCAAGGGAAGTGACGTTCTCAAAACGTCTGTATAATTTACAGCTAAACTAACAATGGTAACTTACTATAAATGGCTATGGCACCTGAACATGTCACTATCACTTAAAAGTTAAAAAAACCAAATTTTAAAGAAGTAAAACAATTCTTACACTCGAGTGGGCAATTGTCTGTTTGGCGCAAGCTACAGTTCGAGGGTTACAGTCATTCGAGGTTACCGAACGATACTTCTTTGAGGGTTAACCGAAAATAGAACCTAAAATTCAAGGTTCAACCGAATCGAACAATAATTTCGAGGGTTACCGAAATCAAAGGCTACAATTTGAGGGTGTAGTGAAACATACATTCTAGGGTTAGCGAAACGCTCTAAATTCGATACTTATTGAATTTTGATAATTATCGAAAAAACTGCTGTGAGTACTGGAACATGTCCGAGAAATCGGGTCCCCGGGATAGTTTGAGAAGTCCGAGTTCCCTTCAGACTGTAAAGTTCGACTCAAACTCGGGTTCGCAGTTCCGGAGTCAATCTCTAATCAGATTTCTTCACTTCATCTGGCTAACAGTACATTTTCTACTACTAACCTGAATCTGAAATTTATTTTCCTCTATATCTTAAAGAATTCCCTCTCAACGTGCTCTATTCAAGGCCATAAAATTAATAATAAAACCATTTTTTAAGCTCCCTCCCTCCTTTTACGACCTTCAACTTATTTTGATAAAAAAGCAGCTTTGTGAAACTAAGCTATATGGTTTACATTGATTAAGGACCATTTATGCCAACTTTTTTCCACCAATTCAGAATGCACATATGTAGCTTTAAACGACCCCTAAAATACAAAATCTATTTTTGGTTAAACCCCCACACACCCGCCCACTTCCAACTCCAAACAGAGCATAGTTAGAGATTTGGGTAGCTGTAAGACAAACCAGAAAATGATCCCAGTGTTCTGTTACCCTTCTCTTTCTAATTGCCCGGGTTATCTTCTGAGTTAGCTCAGCAGTTAGACATGAACATTACAGTGTGAAGAGGACATTTTGCTGTCATAAAGGTAAGTCCTACATCGTCAGCTTTCAACTTTTTGCCAGATTAAGGTTTGGGATTGACTTGCTTCTTATTATTTTTTTTAATTAAAGGGGTGAACATGCCCTTTCATTATTAGAGTTAAACCTCATTGGTTTAGTGTTTGTGTAAATTGTTTTACATTGTAAGCAGTCTATTGTCTATACCGTGTGCCATAATTTTTTTAACACTTCATTGTGACAGTTTCATCTCACCCCTGATTATTGCCATGGTTCCATAGATTTGGTGTACCATCTAGATTCAAGTCTTGCCATCCAGGACCATTTAAATCATAGCTGCCAACTCACCTGCCTCCAGTGTTCCCTTGACAACTGCCAATATAACAAATATCATCATACCGATGAGGGTTTCCTTCTCTATCAAAGAAACATGTTCTTCCCATCTATGGGTCCTGAAGTTTACACTTTTTGATATAGTGGAGGAGCTTGAAGATAGAGTGTATAGTTTTATTATTTGTACAATATAATAGTGTAAATTCCAAGAACTCTATAAACTATAATGTTTCATTGCTCCAATGGTTGAAATGAAGACATGTTGGCCACAGTGTGTGTTGATTGAATGGCCGCAGTGCCAGGGATCAATGAACAACTCTTTAGGGCCCTGATCATAGAGTATAACACATTGTAGAGCAGAGATATCTATAGTCTTTCTTTACTGGATCTTCTCATTCCCATTGCATTTATTTATTGTGTCATTTTTTATCCGGTGAGAAGCATGTCCTGAAGGAGCACTTTGAAGAGCAAGGCTTGCTCCCAGTATTCCTGTCACAATATATCAAAACTTGGATTTGTTGAGTTTTAGGCTTTCCAGATACTCTGAACGTTGTAGCCTTTGCAACTGAGGATAGCAAAACTCAATGGTGCCTAATACATACTTATTAAACGTTCCACAGAGCAGTAAAGCGGTGAAGTAGCCCAACGCTTCACTGGCCACAATTATTTCCAGTAATATTTTGTTTTAAACAATTCCTTCACACAACGAGAAAACCAGGTCGGTCTATCACAAACCACCACCTTTTCATTTGACCTCTTTAATAACCTGGCAAGCCGAGGAACATTCGTGTTTGTTTGAGAAAACAAAATAGTCCTCAGCAAGGCTACACAGGCTCCCCCTTTTATATCTCTTTCTTTGCTACACTTCGAAAGTCCATATTGCCACATGTCATTTGTTACTGACTAGAAGAGCCAACCCAAGACCACCAAAATGAGATACGCACATTTGGGGCTAAGCCAATCATTTTGAATGTCCTCCCCTTACTTGTATGGTAACGCAACAAGGAGGAAACCAAATCACGGTTTCTGAAATCGGATTGGTTGCAAAATAAAAAAAAAAAAACTTTATCTGCAAAAATAAAAACAAGTCAATCATACAATAAGGAATTGCGAAGCTGTTTAAAAGATTTGGATGGCTCGTATGTTCTGCCAATTAAATGATAAAAGTAGTGTGAAATACTGGTAAAGTGCTGGATTGTACGTTTATTTATCTGCCATGTATTTTCACTTACCTGTGGATATCGGATCATCCTAAATCCTTGGGCCATAAAATGTGATGTAGACCAAGGAATCACCAACAAAAACTGCAAGAGTGTGTCCTGTGTGACAGTTATATATTAGGGATCTTTCCCCTTCCTCCTGAAAGGAGTGAAAGAGTCCTTGGCTGATTCCTTCATTGTATAGCAGAGTGTCCCAAAATTGAATCCCCAGTGTACATTAGGAAGAATATCAGGGTCTAAATTAATCTCCTTAATCGAAATAAGATCCATGCATATTCTGTAGTACTCTAAAGCAAACCTGCAGAGAACAGAAAGAAATACATACAACAAAGTTATTATTTTGGGTTAAAAAGACTTAATTCCTCAAGTCAACCCTTTCAATCAAGAAAAAGCACCCCCTACCCACAGGAGAAAAGTTACTAAATACCCAACCATATACACCAATCTGCAAAAAGAAAAAAAAACAACTGATATAATGTTATAACTGATACCATAATAATTGTCTGTCCAAGGATATATCAGTCATATTTTGAGAGCATCAAGAGATTCTATCACCAAACATTATTAGGTAGAGGATTCCATAAGAATCTGTAATGCTCCAGATCCCCGATATTCCTTCAGCCCAGATACCCCAATCTAACATCCACTTGCCTTCACCATAGCCAAAGCCGCCAAACTTATGCAGTTTTGGATATCCAGAAATAAAACTGTCTGAATAATATCCTGAGTGAATCTGAATGGTTCAGGTAGGCCCAGGGGAACTTTGGGACCAGGCTCGATTTGAGTAAAAGAATTTACTTAAATCCACGAGGAACTTACTCATTGTAGGCGAGAATTGTATATCCTTAGTGGACTATAGAAGTATAGATTGACCACACAGGTTATTTCAGCTGAAAATAATTGAAAAAGCTGAAGCTATACTGGCAGAGAGGGCTGACTAGCAAGTAACCAGCCCAAAACATGTCCAAGGAGAACCAAAATCCAGAAGTCCAGGAACAGAGCCAAGGTCGGTACAAACGGTAATCAAACAGAGACGAACAAATGTACAAGAGCGTAAGAAATAGCGTTGTCAGGGTACGGCCCTGAGGTCAGGCAGGCGGAAAATGGTCACATGCGAAAACAGGCTGATCAGGAACCCGAGAAATGACACCACAATTCATGGCAAACCAATACCTATAACGGGGCACTGGAACAAGGGAAAGCGGAGGTTAAATAAGGAGAGAACCATGGAGGAGTGGCAAGATGAAACTAAGTAAAAAAAACTGTAAATCCAGGTGTTAGGACCTTCTGATGCAAGCTGCCATGTACAAGCTGTTTTTTGACACCTTACCCTAGGCAGTTCCTATAAATACCCCCCTAGCCTCAATGCATCCACACATTGCATTCAGAAGTCCCTAACACCTGGCTGTCATATGATAATCGGGACTTTCCAAGGAAAGGAGCGGACCGGCAGCTGCTCCTGTGATTGGCTAAGGCGTAATGTCTTAGCCAATCACAGGCGTGGATGCCGGTCCGGCCCCTTCTGCTTGCTTCCATACATGGAAGACAAGCAGAGGCAGCAAGGGAACAAAAGCTGTAATACTTTGGGGACAGCTTCCACTGGTATAAAGCTTTCGAGGTTGAGGATTTGGTGGTTCCCTACACACATACACAATTTTTGTTTAGGTGTGGATATACCATTTAACGACTAACTGTGTGTCTTGAATTCTTTCAGACTATTAGAAATTAATAAAAAATCCTTCCACCGAAAGGATACCAAAATAAAAACTAAATCACATTTTAAATAACATTTGTAAGTTATGCTGGAAAGGGTTCATCCTGTAACTATCCTTGCCTTCTTGAACACTTCCTGTTTTCAAGCCATGTGACCAGCTGTAGTCATGTGACCAACCTCTGCCTGCATTAATGGCCTATTTTCCCCCCCAGGACGATTTCCCCATCATTAAGTCTTCACTGACATGCTTCTCGCCGGGGGCAGAGGGGCAGGCAGAGGTTAGGTGATGTCATTCAACCTACTGAAAGCAGGAAGTTTTAACATTCACCCCAATGTAATTTCTCACAGACTCCAGCCCAGATGTGATTGTCAGCTCATTTTAAAGGAAATACCGCAGGCTTTCATTTAAACCCCTACCTTGTTTTGAGACCACAGTTTCTCTTTAAGTCAGTTGATCTAACTGAATATAAAAGTGGCAAATACTTACACAAGCTACCAGGGAAGGACCATTTACTTTGTTACATTTACACACTGAAAAATAGGTTATTTATATTGACCATAACTGGAACTATAATTCTTCCCACCACCACTGTATCCTTTTTTTGTTGATCGTTACCCCTATTTCTTTAAATATCCAAACTAAAACTTTTTATATTTCAGCTGTCAATCAAGTTCCTTGCTCTCAAAAACTATTCTTCTGTGAGCAGTTTTACTGTAGCTGGAATGGTGACAGAGTTTTGACTCGTTGGAATGCTGTAATGTCTGTGTGCAGGCTTGACAGTTTGGTTTTTGGGTGGGTACAGTCAGGTCGGATGGAATTGGAGTGGTTAAAAGATGGAGGGGGGGATACTGCTCCTAACACAAAATGTGTGCTGGATTGAAGGCATGCAGCAACACACGCAACTCAGAGAAGTACATTATTTCAATTATAGATTAATGATGAGGCAAAGTCATTGTTTGTTTCATATAGTTCGTCCCTTTAAGCTGAATTGCATTTCCTTATGTCTGGAGGAGGGAGGCAGTGTACCCCACACCTAATGAAATGTAATGACCTCTTTGTTGACTTGTGCCCCAAAATGCACACCATACTATGCGGGCCTTACAAGAACAATTTTAAGGAATTATCGTGTATCAGAATCATGTACAGAGACAAATGTGCTCTTACCCGTGTTTCCTTATACGGAAAGTATTTTATTATTCCCTTACTGTAAGCAACACTGTAAAGCAGCTTAGGGACACATTTCTAACGAGCAAAAATGTTTTTTTCGCTTCTAAATACAATGCTGTAACTTACAGTCTCCCTTTTTTAAAAAAATCCTCAACAAATGTTAAAGTGATGAATGTATGGTAAAATGTGATACCTACATTTATTCCTCTATTTAGATTATATTTAGTGTGCGACTGCATTGTTATTTTAAGACAAGGGGACTACGTTTTATGATAGAGAGCAAAAATTATGAATAAACCATCAACTGAAGATTCCGCCATACAAGAATGCAAATTCCAAGAGGGGTTCTTAACAACACATCATGCCAGTGTTTTGACGTTCCATATCAACTACCACCATCACACATTTATACCACAGAGCATACCCTTAACACAAACATCGATATAACCCTTACTAGCCCTTTATTTCAGAATATTTGCAAACCTTGAAAATGTCCCCACAACGTTTTAAAGGGAAGCGTATTTAAAATACTAAGAGGGTGAAGCAATTTGGAAGCTGACCCAGCTTACCAGCCCAAGGTCCCATGATGAAAAATCCCCGTGCGTGACCTTAGTGCTTCGTTGGATCGCAGGCATGTAACTGCGTTGGCTTACTCATATTCTCATATTCAAGGCGTAAGTTTTTAAACTTAACTGCACCTCACTATTCCCAATATTTTCGGAAATGGCCCAGTCACCCTGAGTAGATTTAAAGACCCATGCTAACCCGATAATATGGTCGGATTGATGGGTTTTACACTGACTTGAGAATTTAGCACCCAATATTGCATCGCCCTCTAAATGTGACTAAACTTTACAAATAAACCAGTTGTGTTTACTTACAAATTGGTCACTGGAGTTCTCGTAGGGGTTCCTGGTAAAACTAAAATCATTGGAAGAGAGCTTTTTAAATGAACCATAAACGTTTCCGCCAATAACAATATCTCCAGTTTGCTCATATAACCATCAAGGGTCCTCGCTGGATAGTCTAACAACTCAGTATGAAGTGCAAACAGGCAAACAGTTGGATGCAAGTGCATACACAATCCTCAGTGTAGAGAATGAAAACAATACACATCTGTGGTAGATTTGTCTATTGAGGAGGACCTGTCTAGGAGGGTCTTGGCATACGATGAATCCATCTTCCACAGTCATCATGACTTATTCTGATTTCCTGAGTCAGATTATATATGTTAAATTGAAAAGGATTATAACCTAGGGGAACAGACATACTGTATCTGGTAATTGTTCTAACTGCCCAGGGAACTATTGTCATGTCACAATTGACAAGCTCCACGGTCCCCAAAGAGAACTTTGAAAAGTTCGATAATGATGTTTTCTCTGTCATGTGTAATGAAATTCCCCTCAAAAGTACAACAAAAACTTTAAAAATTGTAGACATGTTTTTATTTTTTATTAAAACAAAAAAAGAGTAATTAATCTGTATGGGAACTAGTCTCAATGTCAAAATTCCATGTTAACATTTTTCGACCCATAGAAATATAAATAGGAGAACTGGTAGTTTTGGCTGAAAACTTTGTTTTTTTCCCTATAACGGGTCACGTTTGTGATCCAATTAAAAGTTGTACCACCATGAAAAAGTTAAGTTCCAATAATTTCATCCACAAAAATGATTTAAGCTTAGTTTAGGTCAAAATATGCACCTTTTCCATGCAAATGAAAGACGTTTCATTCTCTTCAGGAAAGGTTTCTTCAGGAAAGGTTTCTTTACAGTGAGAAGGGAACAATAAGGACAATAGACTTCTGGGAATTTAAAATGTTTTCCATGGAGCCCTCTATGGAAATCTATGTCTTTAAAAAGACTTCTACGGCATTCACAAGCAAATGCAAACCAGAGAACAACTACGGTTTTCGGCTTATTGAGCCATCATCAGTGTAGTGCAGCCTCTGGTTTTGCATGTGGAGCGCCTATGGACAGACGTCACTAACACATCAAATAAGATAGGGCATCCTGGTTTCTATCTACTACTCTCTCTACATCCTATGACAACTCTCTGTATCTTTGCAGCAATACCTCTTCTTCGTTCCTCTTGGTGTAGGGGTCCCGCAGGGGCTTCTGTTCTTGGGCCCTTATTGTTTCTCCCTCTCACACTTTTTTCCTTCGGAGATGTGTGTGGAAGGGTAAAACTATGGAACTGTCCTTCCAGCAGATGTGGTAATGATATTAAATTGCTATAAGAGGGGATACATTTCTTAAACTAAAAAACATTGAGAATTACTGGTATTAATACATATACTGTAGTTCTGGTTGGTACAGGGATCTATAATAATATTGAACTTTACTGGGTCTTAATACATATACTGTAGTTGTGGTTGGTACAATGATACTATATATATTGGAATTACTGGTCATTATACATATTACATGTCGTCATGGTTGGTACAGGGATCTATTTAATATTGAGAATTACTGGTATTAATACAATACAATATACGTAGTTTGGTTGGTACACACGTATAACATATAAATGAAAATTACTGGTATTATACATATACTCTAGTTTTCTGAGGTTGGTACACGTATATATATCTAATGAAAATTACTGGTATTAATACCATATACACTCATTCTGGTTGGTACAGGGATACTATTAATATATATACGAGAATTCTGTATTAATACATTACGTATTTCTTTGGTACAGGGATACTATTTAATTTGGAATTACTGTATTAATACATTCACTGTAGTTTCTGGTTGGTACAAGGATACTATATAATATTGAGAATTACTGGTATTAATACCTAATACTGGTAGTTGTGGTTGGTACCTGAAATATTTATATTGAGAATTACTGTATTAATACATATACTGTAGATCTGGTTGGTACAGGGATACTATTTAATATGAGAATTACTGTATTAATACATACAATATACGTAGTTCTGGTTGGTACACAACTGTATACTATAATATAATGAAAATACTGGTATTAATACATATACTAGTAGTTCTTGGTTTGTCCATACGATATATTAATATGAAATACTGGTATTAATACATATACTCTGTTTCTGGTTGGTACAGGGGATACTATATATAATATATACTGGAGAATTACATGGTATTCCATACATATACTGTAGTTCTGGGTACAGACGGGATACTATTTAATTTGAGAATTATGGTATTAATACATATACTGTAGTTCTGGTTGGTACAGGCTGACTATATAATATTGAGTATTACTGGTATTAAAGGGTAAGTCCAGCCCCCCAAATTTTTGATATATTTTAACTTCCCCTGCACCAACCTGATCTGCCGAATCCATTTTCCCAAAACTCACTAATTTTTTCCAGATACAACATGCGATATGTGGCCTGGCGGCATCAAGCCTGCATTTCCATTTCTCTTCCGCATGAGAGCTACGTTCCCATGACCTCGTGTAAGTATTTTCAGATCCCAAAGTCCCCCCCACGCGCGTCATACCTCGCGGGCACCACCCAATCAATCCTTTGATTCACGGACACTGCAAAACAAGTCTGCAGCAGCCAGGAGCAGTGTCCCGGAATCAAAGTAAGTGACAAAGATGGCCTAATAAAAAGAATTAAAATCGTCAACACCCCTCAAATGAATGAAATAAATTACTGATAGTTGTGCATAACATCCTTTGTGGTCTGTCTTTTACTCCATATATATGTGTGTGGATTACTATCTGTGTGATTTTTTTTGTGTGTGTGTTTGTATGTATGTATGTATGTATGTATGTGTGTGTGTGTGTGGATTTCTTTGTGTGATTTTAGTGGTGTGATGTGTGTTTGTATGTTTGGTGTGTATGTGTCCTGTGTTGTGTGTTGGTATGATATATTTGAATTTGTGTGTGTGGTGTGGTGTGTGTGGGAGATTTTTTGTAGTATGTATGTTTTTGTTTTCTCTGTTAGGGTGTTTTGTGGTTGTGTGTTTGTGTTGGAGTGGTTTGTTTGAGTGTACTCTGGTTGGTTTGTGTGACTGTGTGATAGTTTTTTTTGTGTGTTTATAGTTTTTGTAATATAAACTTCTATATAACCTAATGTAAATCATTTAATTAAATTATAATTTAATAATTTACAAAAATATATATTATTTATTTAATTATTATTATTATTATTTTTTTTACTAATCATTTAGATACATACATTTTTAATTATTATTTTATTGTATTAAAAAAATATGAATTAAAACATTTCATACATAAATGTAAATAATTAAATTTAAAAACTGTATTATTAAAAATGTATACATTTTTTTTAATAAAATAATTTTAAAAAATTATTTGTAAATGTATTATTTTCTATAGATAAAAAATATATTAAAAATCTCTCTCTCTCTCTCCTCTCTCTCTCTCTCTATCTTATATATCTTTATCTAATTCTAATATTTGTTCTTATTGTTTATATCATCTCTTTATCATTCTTATCTTTTTCTATTATCTTCTTTATTTATATTTTATAACTCTTACTATATTTTATTATCTTTGTTATTTATTCTTTTTTTATTTATTTTTTTTTTTATTTTATTACAATGTTATCTATTTATCTTGTTTATTCTTTAATTTTGATATTAAATAATACATTAATTATTAAAATTTTAAAAGTATCATTATTAAAATGAAAAAAAATCATATAGATTATTTAATTAATTAATTTTATAAAAATTTACAAAATAATGCTAATAATCTATAATGAAATTATTATTTTTTTACAGTTAATATATGGCCTCAAATCGTCAACTATTTCACCCTGCTCGAAATATTGAACCCGAATAGTAACAATAGTAAGTATATTATTAATTTTATTTATTAATATAATAAAAAAATTTTTTATGGAAATGTGTATAATTTTTTTTTCTTGCTTATCAAGAATTGGTGTCAATATTGTATAAAACCGATAAACAATCCACTGTTACAAATCCCCGTGATTCTTTTCTTGTAAATCCTGGAAGAACGAATCCAATCACCGTAACTGAAGAGGAATCTGGATCGATTTCAAATTTGGAAAATTACAAGCCTCCAGTATCGTGTAGGACAAAACCAATTGGTGTATCTGCAATCTCTGTTCCATTAATTCTAACAGAAAAGAAAACTTGCGCTGCAAAGAGGTTGAATTGAAAATGAGAAATATCAACAGATTGAGTTGACGCAGTGCATAACTGAACATGAATTTTTTGTTTCAACATTGTACTGACCGTGAGGAGGTTGAATGGATGTTAATGAATAACAAACCAAAAAACCTCCAATTGCAACAATTACCACAGAGAAAGAGAATTAATGAGGTAATTTTATAAAAAATATTAATTGAAATATGTCTAATATCAGTAATCGATAATAATTTTTTTTTAAATTATCTACGAGTATGAAAAGTGTGCGAAAAGTATATTTTTTTTTAAACTATACTAAATGGATATTTGTCCTTCATCTCTAAAAATGATTTATAACCACTTACAGATCCTATAAATTTACTTCAAAAATAAAAATGTATTTAATTCCACCTTTAGTATAATTAATGATGACTAACATTAAATAAATGTATTTATATTTTCAGAGGAGTCATTCTCTCCTTGGATGAACTAAGTTCACACAACATGTGCATTAGCAAATTGAGTGCTATCTATATTTATAATATAATATATCATCTATATATATTATATCTATATATATATATATATTTCTATACTTATATTAATTGACTATTAAAATACATTTTTTTATTAATTGGGTATGTGTACACACAGCTTATATTATGTAAATAATGTTATTTAACAAAGGAATCGGAGCACTCCTGGGAGTCTTCTACACCAACATATTTATTTAAACACGTGTGTCGACGCGTTTCACCACCCCTACTTCGGGTCGTTCTCAAGACAAGATGTTGTTTACACACACAGCAAACTTTAATATCCCCAATAACAGTGCCTGCCCCCTCCCCATCCATCTCTCTCTCCGTCCATATTTCTCTGACAAGGTCCAATGGATCTCCCGGAGGTCCACTACTAAGGTGTGTCCATCCTATCAATGACCTCACTGACCTCCCCCACCCGTTGCTGACAGTCTATGTGGGAGGTACATGGATCGCTTAAAGTTGCAGAGACCTGGAGGAGAACCGAATCCTTCAGTGTCAAGCCATCACCTTCCATAAGTGCAAGTGCCCCCTGCATAATTAGTAAGTCCCCAGCATGTTTGACTGTGGAATAATATTAATTTATTAATTGTAATAATGTTATATCTATAATTTTTTTTTTTTTTTTTTTTTTTAGGGCTTTGAGAAAACCACATACCGGTCATTTACTGTATGAATTATGGATTTTTAGGAAGACAAAATAGGAAATCAATTCCATCTTGTGTTGTACATGCTATCCGTAGAGCTTTTCCAGATCCCAGGGGCAGATAGTTTGGATTTATTAGTGACAGAGATTATTATGCGGAGGATATGATATATGAACTTGATTAAATCGAATACTTTAAAAAGTTTTTATTTTTTGTGTTTCTTGTTTGATTATAGTTAATACTGTATTTTATTTTAATTATGTAAATTACATATGTTTATTCATTGTTAATGTTTCAAATGTATAATAAATATAATATGTAATATTAATAAATAAAAAGTTTGCAATATTTTTTAATGTTGATTTATTTTTGGATAATAAGAAAAAGACAACTCTTATTTAGATGTTATGTCTTTGGGTTTAAGTTATATGTTTAGTGTCTGTAAGTAATATATAAATCTTATATATTATCTTGTACTAAACATGATTTTAACATTAACACTACACAATTGTAAATGAATAGCTCAATTTTCAAAATTACTCAACAAATATAATTACACACACTTTCACACCTACCCAAAGTATATAACTCTTATATTTTTTAATAAAATGGTGTCTTAATATTATTTAGATATTAATGGTCATATAATATGGAATAATGAGAGAATTTTTTTTATATTGAATATTTATTACATAAGTAAGGAATAAAAACACGTCATATTTATTAAATAATACATTTAAAAAAACATTGCTAAAGTATTGCAGGCAAAGTCAATTATTTGAAAAACGAGACATGCGTTTTTCTCTCAAGTTCCTCTTTGCGAGGCATTGATTTGTTAGCTATATTTTTTGGTGCTTTTTTGTTTGAGACCAATGATAAATCAGATTTCCACTGAGAAGATCAACTGCATCTTCTATTAATCTCAAAGAGAAATCATCCTTGACAGGTTCATAAACGGGTTTAGCAACCCAATCTTGTTGTGTTTTGGGTAAACATACTTAAACATTTTTCTCTCCATATTGATCTGATCTTCTCGTTGGATGTTTCACAACTGCTTGTTCTCTACCATCATTATGATTGTGAGAGAGTATTGCAGCATGGTTCTTGCATGCATACCGTCAATGCTATAGGAACTCTTTTTTTGCCTATATTTCAACACCTTACTGTGGAAGACCTCTAAGGTCCCTGTATGGCAGAATTTGGTAACATGGCATATGTCCTTCAGTAAACGATTGTCCATTATAATCTTGTAGAGACTATGATGTGCTGGATTGTCTTGATCAACCCAACAAATGGTATTTTGCTCTTTTAATTTCCCGTGTCCACACATTGGGTAGTTTTTCAAGGATGGAAAGGTGGTTTATTAGCAACATGATCATCAGAGATTTCCAACGATCCACAATTTGTTTTCTTGCTTTGATTACAGCTTTGAGCACCACCACCAAGATGGTTAGTAGTTGGTGTCCCCCAAGATTTTAGATCAGTGCAACCTCTTCATTTACTTACTGCTATAATTTTTCTTTGATACACCTTTAGCTAAATGCCAGACACATATTGGGGCTCTTTTTAGGTATTCATGCGCAAAATTTTCTTATAGAAACATGACGATCCATTGCAATTACATAACATCAATATCTTTCTCGGTTGGTGTTTGAGCTTTTCTTTCTTTCTCCGGCATTGATGACTTCCCTGTTCTTACTTGTTCTGTTGTGTCCCAACTCTTGTCATTATATTGATCCTGGAAAGAGTAAACACAATATTTTGCTGAAAATCCTGAACTGTCAATTGTCCATCTCCAGCAAACTACTGCACGGTCTTTTAAGTCTTCATCAACCTTTCCTTTTCTGTAGTCCAATACCGATGTATGGCTGGAAAAATAAATTTCTTTTGTATTTTAAAAAATGTAGTTTTAGCGTTGATTGAATTCCAATCACATCGAACATTTCTTTTGTTTTTTTTGAATGAAGAACCACTTAGAGTATTGCAGATGACATAATAAGGTTGCCAATTGGTAATGAATTTGAAATTGGTTGACTATCCCAGCAGTATGATTCATGGTTATCTAAACATCTAAGTATGACACGTAGCTACTCCTCCTTCAATTTTTTGTTCTATTGTAATTATTGGTTTCATGCACGGTTTAATCTTGATATTGACAGGAATCATACGTAATAGAACACCAAATTTTCATCAAAGATCAAGTATTTTATTGCTTAACTGGAGATTTCTTAACAGTAAATGTTAATTCTTCTGAATCCCGAACTGATAACCTGTTCAAGTGGTTCCAGTAAAGCTTGATTATCCTCAGGTTCATAAGTTGGGTCTTGAATCTCCGCTTGGTTTTCACTGACAAAAGAAATATTACCATCCAAAATATTAGATGTAACATTTTCCAATTTTCAATATCTTCAAAACTTGATGATATTATTGATGTTGTTGGTAAATCCTTAATGGGTCGATATAATTGGTCCATAATCAGGATCGAGTCTCACTTGTTCTAGATTGGAAACAGTCTGAATAATTTATTTGTTGGTCTTAATAACATCTGTTTGAATTTTAATTTCCTTATTAGAATTTTTTTCTGTATTCATTGATGCATCGCTGTGTCCACCACTTAATATCAGTCTGAGTTCCAACATGTTACCAAGTGACCTATTACACAAACTTATTGTAGACGAGTATATCTGTTGTATTCAATTAGATCAACTGGACTTGAAATGTAGTTCTTGAAGACGTTTCGCTAGTCATCTCGACTGGCTTTCTCAATTCAGAATGACTTGTACAAGAATCTGTGGCAATCTTGTACAATTCTTGTACAAGTCATTCTGAATTGAGAAAGCCAGTCGGATGACTAGCGAAACGTCTTCAAGAACTACATTTCAAGTCCAGTTGATCTAATTGAATACAACAGATATACCATGACCTGGATGAATGAGAACCTTCACAAGCATATTGTAGACGAGGTTGACGGTGTTTCATTATCCACCCTCTTTCTTTTAGGCAGGGATGTTAACCTGTGGAATATCTTCCGCTTGAAAAGTGGTAAAAGGAATAATGTAGGACAAGTTTGGTTTTAAACACTCTTCTTGTTCCCTTCATATAATATTGACCTCTGAAAAAATTTGGAGCACATTCTTTTGCACCTTTAAGAATCTTTTCAACTGTTTAAATTATTTTTAAGTACATCTAAAGGGTTTTAATTTTTGACACAGAATACTATATATGTATTGTTACTGATTTCAATTTCTCTATATATATTTATATATTTAATAATAATATCATTCATTGAGAAGTTAGTAGAAGCATTGATAATGTTACTACAGAGCCAGAATGATAATAACAATATTACAATACATATCGATAATAAACTAAATATATTATATATGTAATGTATGGTTGGGCACTCACAAAATTCGAAGTCTTTGCCCTGGTGCTACTGTTGAGAGCTTCAAAGTATAGTTAGTTATATCCAGTGCACCGAGGACTTGGCGTTCATATTCAAACACATAACTTTATTTACACATATAAAGTGCAGACAGCGACGTTTCGGTCGTGGTTTCTGACCTTTCTCAAGCTAAGTGTACACACCCATAGTGCCTATTTATCTCTTTTTAGTGATAGCTTAATTGCTTAATTGCTCTGTGAGCTACAACATGTTACTCTTGCTGAACTAAATCGTGGGGAGCAGCATGTATTATAAACCTCTCATAAAAGTGCATACGTGCATTTTAGTGTCAAAGTGCTAAAGTGACAAGTGACATAGTGCGTATTTCTGTTTTTTTTCTTTATGGTGTGTTAAAAGTGTTCAAAAATTGGCTGAATGACTACATCTAATAAATATAAATATAAAACTATAAAAATATACATAAAGAGGTTCCTCCTGTATCAACTCCTAGTGTCAACAATAATACTATGGTGGTATCAATAATTAATCATTACAAACTTTATATTGAATTATCTGTCGTTTAGAAAGCATCGATAGGAAAGTTCTCATTATAATCCCCACGGGCTAATGGTGTTCAGTCTGTTAATCCAGTATGTTTCTTTTTGTAATAGAAGTTTAGATCTATCTCCCCCTCTTCTTGGATGGGGTATATGGTCGATCCCAATAAATTTAAAACTTATCGGGGTGGTTTTTTTAATAGTGTTTCGCCACTGGTTTGTTGCTTGATTATCTCTGATAGCTGTCTTCTTATAGCCGATCGATGACCATCGATCCGTTACTCCAACTATAGTCGGTCTTACCGATGTATGTCAGTCCACATGGGCATGTTGTCATATAATTACATGTGTGGTAGTGCATGTAATAGGTATTTGATTTTGAAAATTTCATTTAGTTATATATAATATATTCAATAAATCCAATGCAATTGCTAAACAAATTACCTTTTTATATTACAATAAGTCCGATAAATTAGAAGCCCAGCAAGCAGATAGGTGATCCAATAGCACTGCTCCGTGCAGTTACATAGTTCCGTACAAAATCTTTAGTCACTGCTGATTGGATGTTTGACACACAGTACGCAGAGCCTGAGGGTCAAGCCTCTGGAGATGGACAGTGTACTAGCTTCCGGTCCCTGCACTGTGCTTGCTTAACAGACATGCACGGAACAGAAAAAGAACAGAAACAGACTTACACAATTGAGCACAGAGAAACGTAGATTTGTCCCTGTTGAAGAAACATGCCGGATAAAAGGTAGGGATACAGATTGGCTGAACCGATTTTCATAGGGTAAGTTTTTGGGAGATTAAAATGGGCTAAACACATGTAAATATGATTTTATTGGGGGTGAACAGCCCTTTAATACATACAGTTCTTGTTGATCCAGGGATCCTTCTGATTGCCATTTGGAGTCTGTAATTTTCTACCACCCCCTTTCCAGATTTTTTTTTTTTCCCCTTCCTCTGATCAAATGTTAGCTAGGGTAATGAGTAGTATTTAAAGGTTGGACTAGATAGACCTATTTATATGTGTACGGTATGATTTTATTTATAAACACCACTTGGATATGCAGCTTTGTACAAAAATACAGAGTATATACAAACAAAGTACAAGCAAATATACAGATAAATAAAATAAATAAAGTTTCATACATAGGTTACGAAAGCATATATTTAAATTATGGTAAATTGATATAAGTGCGGCATGCTCCTGACACTTAGGAATGAGATCCCTGCCCGGAAAGAGCTTACAATCTAAGATACAAAGGGGGGGATGGCTAGAAATGCTTGAGATGGCTAACAATTTTATTGTGCTGTGTGCTAAGGAAGGTAAGACAGTCTAAATTTAAAATTATTAAAGGGAGAGAGGGAGAGGTTCCAAGGTTGGGAGCAGCAAGAAAGAATGGTTTAAAGCAGGAGGAGTTGTGGGTTTATGGAGAAGATTTCCTTGTGAGGAACGAAGGGCGCGACCGGGAACATATGGGGCCAAAAGAGAAGATAGGTAGGGGGTAGGGTATTGAATATTATTCTTTGCTTTATGAGAATCCACCCCATAAATTGCAGTTTGTAGGACTATATTTTCATATTCAACTACCAATATGTCACTATGTAACTGTTAGACAGACATTATGGTTAGGGTATAAAGTTTGGACTAGATGGATGTATATCTTTATACAACCTCCAATATTATGTATGTTACTATGTACACTGTTTACAACAGACATTATGGGTAGGGTAATAAGGTTGGACTAGATGGACATATGTCTTTATCAACCTCCAATACTATGTTACTATGTAACTGTTTAGATAGACATTATGGTAGGGTATAGAGGTTGGACTAGATGGACGTATGTCTTTATCAACTTCCAATACTATGTTACTATGTAACTGTTAGACAGACATTATGGGTAGGGTAAAAGGTTGGACTAGATGGACGTATGTCTTTATACACCTCCAATACTATGTTACTATGTAACTGTTATACAGACATTTGGGTAGGGTATAAGGTTGGACTAGATGGACGTTATGTCTTTATACAACCTCCAATACTATGTTACTATGTAACTGTTATACATACATTATGGTTAGGGTATAAAGGTTGGACTAGATGGACATATGTCTTTATACAACCTCCAATACTATGTTACTATTGACTGTTATACAGACATTATGGGTAGGGTATAAAGGTTGGACTAGATGGACGTATGTCTTATACAACCTTCAATACTATATGTAACTGTACTATGTAACTATGTAACTATGTACTGTTAGACAGACATTATGCATAGGATAAAAAGGTTGCCCTACATGATAATATGTCTTTATTCAACTTCATTACTATGTTATCATGTAACTGTTAGATATAAATTATGGGTAGAGTATAAAGGTTGGACTAGATAGATCTATGTCTTTATACAACCTCCAATGGTATATTATTATGTAACTGTTATTTAGACAATCGAGGGGTTCCGTGTCGGATCCCATCTCTAATTATGGGTAGTATATAAAGGTTGAACTATATGGGTGTATGTCTTCATACTAACTATTAGACAGACTAACTATTAGACAGACACTATGTGTAGGGTATAAAGGTTGGACTAGATGGATGGATGTCTTTTTATACAACCTCCAATACTATGTTACTATGTAACTGTTATACAGACATTATAGGTAGGGTATAAAGGTTGGACTAGATGGACATATGTCTTTATACAACCTCCAATACTATGTTACTATGTAACTGTTATACAGACATTATGGGTAGGGTATAAAGGTTGAATTAGATGGACGTATGTCTTTATACAACCTCCAATACTATGTTACTGTGTAACTGTTAATGCAAGTATGTATGTATGTGTATATGTTTGTATGTATGTATGTCTAAATGTATGTATGTATGTATGTATGTCTATATGTATGTATATATATATATATATATATATATGTATGTATGTCTATATGTATGTATGTAGGTAGGTATGTATGTGCTCACCTCACACCCCTGAATCATCCACTCTGAAAGGAACAACATCCAAGAAATCCAGTTTGACCAATAAAAATCCTGCACATGGCCATGCCCACACACCCAAACATTGCAACCACGCCCCCATATGGTGTGACCACGTCCACAGATATTGCTGTCATGGCCACACCCATAAACCCAGTCATGCTCATACCCCAACCATACCCCAACCATCAAGACCACCCCCCCAAAGATAACTGTCATGCCCCAAAACATTGCAGAAATGCCCCCAAATGTTGTGACTTCGCCCTAAATTTTGTGGTTATCCCCCCCAAAAAAAACACTATGGCCCACCCCTATACATTACCATCGTGCCCCCAAATATCACAGGTATGCTCCCAATCATGCCCAAGTCCTCAAACATAATGTCCATGCCCCCAAACATCACAGGCACACCCCCAAACTTGACACCCACTCCCCAAAACATTTCCACGCCCCCAAATGATAAAGGCACACCCACACTTACAAACAGCATGGTCATTCCCCCAAACATTGCAACCACAACACCAAATGTCACGTCCAAGCCTCCTGGAAACTGCAATATCCCAGACACATCCCCAGACTGTCCACACCCTAGAATGCCGTGCCCCCACATACCGCAACATGACAGACACCATCCATTCACCTACTCAAACTGGGATGGTTGGGGGTATGGGAAATGAATTACATTATGTTACTATGTAACTGTTATACAGACATTATGGGTAGGGTATAAAGGTTGGACTAGATGGACGTATGTCTTTATACAACCTCCAATACTATGTTACTATGTAACTGTTATACAGACATTATGGGTAGGGTATCTTTTGTAATAATATTTTAAATTTTTAATTAAAAAAAATTAAACTATTTAATAAATAGTACATGTTATTATATTTTTTTAATAAATATAGTATATATTATATATATAATATATAATATATATATATATATATATTATATATATATAATTTGTATATACATTATAATTAATACATTATTAATATATATATATATATATATATATATAATAAGAGAGAGAGAGAGAGAGAGAGAGATTTTTTAATATATTTTTTATCTATAGAAATAATACATTTAAATAATTTTTTTAAATATATTTTATTAAAAAAAATGTATTACATTTTTAATAATACAGTTTTTAAATTTAATTATTTACATTTAATGTATGAAATGTTTTAATTCATATTTTTTAATACAATAAAATAATAATTAAAAATGTATGTATCTAAATGATTATTAAAAAAAAAAATAATAATAATAATTAAATAAATAATATATATTTTTTTTTAATTATAAATTATAATTTAATTAAATTGATTTTACATTTTTAGGTTATATAGAATTTTATATTACAAAACTATAAACACACAAAAAAAACTATCACACAGTCACACAAACCAACCCAGATACACTCAAACAAACACACTCAAACACAAACACACAAACACAAACACACTAACATAGAAATACACAAACATACATACTAAAAATATCTCTCTCACACACACCCACACACACACAAATTCAAATATAATCACAACACACACACACAGACACCTACACACACAAACATACAAACACACTCACACCACTAAAATCACACAAAGAAATCCACACACACACACACATACATACATACATACATACATACAAACACACACACAAAAAAATCAACAAAAAATATTTATATATCCAAATCAAATATTCATCAATGAATTAAATATTACATTTATTTAGAACATATTAAATAATACAATTAATTATTAAAATTTTAAAAGTATCATTAATTAAAATGAAAAAAAATCATATAGATATATTTAATTAATTTAATTTTATAAAAATTTACAAAATAATGCTAATAATCTATAATGAAATTATTATTTTTTTACAGTTAAATAATGGCCTCAAATCGTCAACTATTTCACCCTGCTCGAAATATTGAACCCGAAGTAAGACAACAATGAGTAAGTATATTATTAATTTTATTTATTAATATAATAAAAAAAATTTTTATGGAAATGTGTATAATTTTTTTTCTTGCCGTATCAAGAATTGGTGTCAATATTGTCTAGAAGACCAACTGTTACAAATCCCCGTGATTCTTTTCTTGTAAATCCTGGAAGAACGAATCCAATCACCGTAACTGAAGAGGAATCTGGATCGATTTCAAATTTGGAAAATACAGCCTCCAGTAATCGTGTAGGACAAACCAATTGGTGTATCTGCAATCTCTGTTCCATTATGCTAACAGAAACAGAAAGCTTGCGCTGCAAAGAGGTTGAATTGATAAATGAGAATATCACAGAGGAGTTGACGCAGTGCATAACTGAACATGAATTTTTTTGTTCAACATTGTACTGACCGTGAGGAGGTTGAATGGATGTATATGAATAAAAACCTCCAATTGCAACAATTACCACGAGAAAGAGAATTAATGAGGTAATTTTATAAAAAATATTAATATGAAATATGTCTAATCCAGTAATCGAATAATAATTTTTTTTTAAATTATCTACGAGTATGAATAAGTGTGCAGAAAAGTATATTTTTTTTAAATTACTAAATGGATATTGTCCTTCATCTACTAAAATGATTATACCACTTACAGATCCTATAAAATTTACTTCAAAAATAAAAATGTATTTAATTCCACCTTTAGTATAATTAATGATGACTAAACATTAAATAAATGTATTTATTATTTTCAGGAGAGTCATTCTCTCCTTGGATGAACTAAGTTCACAACATGTGCATTAGCAAAATTGAGTGCTATCTATATTTTTATATATATATATATATATATATATATATATATATATATATATATATATATATTGACTATTAAAATACATTTTTTTTATTAAATTGGGTATGTGTACACACAGCTTATATTATGTAATAATGTATATTTAACTAAAGGAATCGGAGCACTCCTGGGAGTCTTCTACACAAACATATTTATTTAAACACGTGTGTCGACGCGTTTCAACCCTACTTCGGGTCGTTCTCAAGACAAGAGTGTTGTTACACAGCAAAACTTTAAATAGCCCAATAACAGTGCCTGCCCCCTCCCCATCCTTCTCCGTCCATATTTCTCTGACAAGGTCCAATGGATCTCCCGGATAGGTCCACTACTAAGGTGTGTCCATCCTATCAATGACCTCACTGACACTCCCACCCGTTGCTGACAGTCTATGTGGGAGGTACATGGATCGCTATAAGTTGCAGAGACCTGGAGGAGAACCGAATCCCTTCAGTGTCAAGCCATCACCTTCCATAAAGTGCAAGTGCCCCATGCATAATATAGTAAGTCCCAAGCATGTTTGACTGTGGAATAAATATTAATTTATTAATTGTAATAATGTATAATATCTATAATTTTTTTTTTTTTTTTTTTTAGGGCTTTGAGAAAAACCACATACCGGTCATTTACTGTATGAAATTATGGATTTTTAGGAAGACAAAATAGGAAATCAATTCCATCTTGTGTTGTACATGCTATCCGTAGAGCTTTTCCAGATCCCAGGGGCAGATATGTTGGATTTATTAGTGACAGAGATTATTATGCGGAGGATATGATATATGAACTTGATTAAATCGAATACTTTAAAAAGTTTTTATTTTTTGTGTTTCTTGTTTGATTAATAGTTAATACTGTATTTTATTTTAATTATGTAAAATTACATATGTTTATTCATTGTTAATGTTTCAAATGTATAATAAATATAATATGTAAATATTAATAAATAAAAAAGTTTGCAATATTTTTTAATGTTGATTTTATTTTTGGATAATAAGAAGAAAGACAACTCTTATTTAGATGTATGTCTTTGGGTTTAAGTTAATGTTTAGTGTCTGTAAGTAATATATAAATCTTATATATTATTCTTGTACTAAACATGATTTTAACATTAAACTACACAATTGTAAATGAATAGCTCAATTTTCAAAATTACTCAACAAATATAATTACACAACACTTTCAACCTACCCAAAGTATATACTCTTATATTTTTTAATAAAAATGGTGTCTTAATATTATTTAGATATTAATGGTCATATAATAGGAATAATGAGGAGAATTTTTTTTATATTGAATATTTATTACATAAGTAAGAATAAAAAACACGTCATATTTATTAAATAATGACATTTAAAAAAACATTGCTAAAGTATTGCAGGCAAAAGTCAATTATTTGAAAAACGAGACATGCGTTTTTCTCGAAGTTCCTCTTTGCGAGGCATTGATTTGTTAGCTATATTTTTTGGTGCTTTTGTTTGAGACCAATGATAAATCAGATTTCCACTGAGAAGATCAACTGCATCTTCTATTATATCAAAGAGAAAATCACCCTTGACAGGTTCATAAACGGGTTTAGCAACCCAATCTTGTTTGTGTTTTGGGTAAACATACTTAAAACATTTTTCTCCATATTGATCTGATCTTCTCGTTGGATGTTTCACAACTGCTTGTTCTCTACCATCATTATGATTGTGAGAGAGTATTGCAAGCATGGTTCTTGCATGCATACCGTCAATGCTATAGGAAACTCTTTTTTGCCTATATTTCAACACCTTACTGTGGAAGACCTCTAAGGTCCCTGTATGGCAGAATTTGGTAACATGGCATATGTCCTTCAGTAAACGATTGTCCATTATAATCTTGTAGAGACTATGATGTGCTGGATGTCTTGAATCAACCCAACAAATGGTATTTTGCTCTTTTAATTTCCCGTGTCCACACATTGGGTAGTTTTTCAAGGATGGAAAGGTGTGTTTATTAGCAACATGATACATCAGAGATTTCCAACGATCCACAATTTGTTTCTTGCTTTGATTACAGCTTTGAGCACACCACCAAAGATGGTTAGTAGTTGGTGTCACCCAAGATTTTAGATCAGTGCAACCTCTTCATTTACTTACTGCTATAATTTTCTTTGATACACCTTTAGCTAAATGCCAGACATCAAATTGGGGCTCTATTTTAGGGTATTCAGTGCGCAAAAATTTTCTTATAGAAACATGACGATCCATTGCAATTACATGAACATCAATATCTTTCTCGAGTAGGTTATTGAGACAATTAATAAATCTTTCTTTCTCCAAGGCTACTGATGACATTCCTGTTCTTACTTGTTCAATGTTGTACTCAACAATCTTGTCATTATATTGATCCTGGAAAGAGTAAACACAATATTTTGCTGAAAATCCTGAACTGTCAAATTGTCCATCTCCAGCAAGAACTACTGCACGGTCTTTTAAGTCTTCATCAACCTTTTCCTTTTCTGTAGTCCAATACCGATGTATGGCTGGAAAAATAAATTTCTTTTGTATTTTAAAAAATGTAGTTTTAGCGATTGATTGAATTCCAATCAAATCGAACATTTCTTTTGTTTTTTTGAATGAAGAACCACTTAAGAGTATTGCAGATGACATAATAAGGTTGCCAATTGGTAATGAATTTGAAATTGGTTGACTATTCCAGCAGTATGATTCATGGTTATCTAAACATCTAAGTATGACACGTAGCATACTCCCTTCAATTTTTTGTTCTATTGTAATTATTGGTTTCATGCACGGTTTAGAATCTTGATATTGACAAGGAATCATACGTAATAGAACATCCAAATTTTCATCAAAGATCAAGTATTTTAATTGCTTAACTGGAGATTTCTTAACAGTAAATGTTAATTCTTCTGAATCCTCAGAACTGATAACCTGTTCAAGTGGTTCCAGTAAAGCTTGATTATCCTCAGGTTCATAAGTTGGGTCTTGAATCTCGCTTGGTTTATCACTGACAAAAGAAATATTAACATCCAAAATATTAGATGTAACATTTTCCAAATTTTCAATATCTTCAAAACTTGATGATATTATTGATGTTGTTGGTAAATCCTTAATGGGAGTCGATATAATTGGTCCATAATCAGGATCGAGTCTCACTTGTTCTAGATTGGAAACAGTCTGAATAAATTTATTGTTGGTCTTAATAACATCTGTTTGAATTTTAATTTCCTTATTAGAATTTTTTTCTGTATTCATTGATGCATCGCTGGTCCACCACTTAGATTCAGTCTGAGTTCCAACAGTTACCAAGTGACCTATTACACAAACTATTGTAGACGAGTATATCTGTTGTATTCAATTAGATCAACTGGACTTGAAATGTAGTTCTTGAAGACGTTTCGCTAGTCATCCTGACTGCTTTCTCAATTCAGAATGACTTGTACAAGAATCTGTGGCAATCTTGTACAATTCTTGTACAAGTCATTCTGAATTGAGAAAGCCAGTCGGATGACTACGAAACGTTTCAAGTCCAGTTGATCTAATTGAATACAACAGATATACCATGACCTGGATGAATGAGAACCTTCACAAGCATATTGTAGACGAGGTTGACGGTGTTTCATTATCCACCCTCTTTCTTTTAGGAGCAGGGATGTTAACCTGTGGAATATCTTCCGCTTGAAAAGTGGTAAAAGGAAATAATGTAGGAACAGAGTTTGGTTTTAACACTCTTCTTGTTCCCTTCATATAATATTGATCCTCTGAAAAAATTTTGGAGCACATTCTTTTGCACCTTTAAGAATCTTTTCAACTGTTTAAATTATTTTATAAAGTACATCTAAAGGGTTTTAATTTTTGACACAGAAATACTATATATGTATTGTTACTGATTTCAATTTCTCTATATATATTTATATATTTAATAATAATTCATTGAGAAGTTAGTAGAAGCATTGATAATGTTACTACAGAGCCAGAATGATAATAACAATATTACAATACATATCGATAGTAATAACTATATATATATATATATTGAATAGTATGGTTGGGCACTCACAAAATTCGAAGTCTTTGCCCTGGTGCTACTGTTGAGAGCTTCAAAGTATAGTTAGTTATATCCAGTGCACACATGAGGACTTGGCTTTCATATTCAAAACAAATAACTTTTATTTACACATATAAAGTGCAGACAGCGACGTTTCGGTCGTGGTTTCTGACCTTTCTCAAGCTAAGTGTACACACCCATAGTGCCTATTTATCTCTTTTAGTGAAAGCTTAATTGCTTAACTGCCTGTGAGCTACAACATAGTTAACTCTTGCTGAACTAAATCGTGGGGAGCAGCATGTATTATAAAACCTCTCATAAAAGTGCATACGTGCCATTTTAGTGCAAAGTGCTAAAGTGACAAAGTGACATAGTGCTTATTTCTGTTTTTTTCTTATGGTGTTGTTAAAAGTGTTCAAAAATTGGCTGAATGACTACATCTAATAAATATTAAATATAAAACATTAAAAATATACATAAAGATCTCCTGTATCAACATCCTAGTGTCAACAATAATACTATGGTGGTATCAATAATTATCATTACCAATACTTTATATTGAATTATCTGTCGTTTAGAAAGCATCGATAGGAACAGTTCTCATTTAATCCCCACGGGCTAATGGTGTTCAGTCTGTTAATCCAGTATGTTTCTTTTTGTAATAGAAGTTTAGATCTATCTCCCCCTCTTCTTGGATGGGGTATATGGTCGATCCCAATAAATTTAAAACTTGTAAATAGTGTTTCGCCACTGGTTTGTTGCTTTGATTATCTCTGATAGCTGTCTTTATAGCCGATCGATGACCATCGATCCGTAATCTCAAACTTAAGTCGGTCTTACCGATGTATGTCAGTCCACATGGGCATGTTGTCATAAATTACATGTGTGGTAGTGCATGTAATAGGGTATTTGATTTTGAAAATTTCATTTAGTTATATATATATATATTCAATAAATCCAATGCAATTGCTAAACAAATTACCTTTTTATATTACAATAAGTCCGATAAATTAGAAGCCCAGCAAGCAGATAGGTGATCCAATAGCAGCTGCTCCGTGCAGTTACATAGTTCCGTACAAAATCTTTAGTCACTGCTGATTGGATGTTTGACACACAGTACGCAGGACCTGAGGGTCAAGCCTCTGGAGATGGACAGTGTACTAGCTTCCGGTCCCTGCACTGTGCTGTCTTAACAGACATGCACGGGAACAGAAAAAGAACAGAAACAGACTTACACAATTGAGCACAGAGAGAACGTAGATTTGTCCCTGTTGAAGAAACATGCCGGATAAACAGGTAGGGAACTACAGATTGGCTGAACCGATTTTCATAGGGTAAAGTTTATTTGGGAGATTAAAAATGGGCTAAACACATGTAGAAATATGATTTTGGGGGTGAACATGCCCTTTAATACATACAGTTCTTGTTGATCCAGGGATCCTTTCTGATTGCCATTTGGAGTCTGTAATTTTTCTACCCCCTTTCCAGATGTTTTTTTTCCCCTTCCTCTGGATCAAATGTTAGCTAGGGTAATGAGTAGTATTTAAAGGTTGGACTAGATAGACCTATGTATATGTGTACGGTATGATTTTATTTATAAAACACCACTTGGATATGCAGCTTTGTACAAAAATACAGAGTATACAAACAAAGTACAAGCAAATATACAGATAAATAAAAAATAAATAAAGTTTCATACATAGGTTACGAAAGCATATATTTAAATTATGGATAAATTGATATAAGTGCGGCATGCCTTGACACATTAGGAATGAGATCCCTGCCCGGAAGAGCTTACAATCTAAGATACAAAAGGGGGGATGGCTAGAAAGTGCTTGAGATGGCTAACAATAATTTATTGTGCTGGTGCTAAGGAAGGTAAGACAGTCTAAATTTAAAATTATTAAAGGGAGAGAGGGAGAGAGTTCCAAAGGTTGGGAGCAGCAAGAAAGAATGGTTTAAAGCAGGAGGAGTTGTGGGTTTATGGAGAAGATTTCCTTGTGAGGAACGAAGGGCGCGACCGGGAACATATGGGGCCAAAAGAGAAGATAGGTAGGGGGTAGGGTATTGAATATTATTCTTTGCTTTATGAGAATCCACCCCATAAACTGCAGTTTGTAGGACTTATTTCTATATTCAACTACCAATATGTCACTATGTAACTGTTAGACAGACATTATGGTTAGGGTATAAAGGTTGGACTAGATGGATGTATATCTTTATACAACCTCCAATATTATGTTACTATGTAACTGTTATACAGACATTATGGGTAGGGTATAAAGGTTGGACTAGATGGACATATGTCTTTATACAACCTCCAATACTATGTTACTATGTAACTGTTAGATAGACATTATGGGTAGGGTATAGAGGTTGGACTAGATGGACGTATGTCTTTATACAACTTCCAATACTATGTTACTATGTAACTGTTAGACAGACATTATGGGTAGGGTATAAAGGTTGGACTAGATGGACGTATGTCTTTATACAACCTCCAATACTATGTTACTATGTAACTGTTATACAGACATTTTGGGTAGGGTATAAAGGTTGGACTAGATGGACGTATGTCTTTATACAACCTCCAATACTATGTTACTATGTAACTGTTATACATACATTATGGTTAGGGTATAAAGGTTGGACTAGATGGACATATGTCTTTATACAACCTCCAATACTATGTTACTATGTGACTGTTATACAGACATTATGGGTAGGGTATAAAGGTTGGACTAGATGGACGTATGTCTTTATACAACCTTCAAAACTATATGTAACTGTAACTATGTAACTATGTAACTATGTAACTGTTAGACAGACATTATGCATAGGATAAAAAGGTTGCACTACATAGATATATGTCTTTATTCAACCTTCATTACTATGTTATCATGTAACTGTTAGATATAAATTATGGGTAGAGTATAAAGGTTGGACTAGATAGATCTATGTCTTTATACAACCTCCAATACTATGTTACTATGTAACTGTTATACAGATATTATGGGTAGGGTATAAAGGCTGGACAAGATGGACATATGTCTTTATACAACCTCCAATACTATGTTACTATGTAACTGTTATACAGACATTATGGGTACAGTATAAAGGTTGGACTAGATAGATCTATGTCTTTATACAACCTCCAACAACCCTCCAATACTAGTGTTACTATGTAACGTTCATAACAGACATTATGGGTAGGGTATAAAGGTTGGACTGAGACGTATGTCTTTATACACCTCCAATACTATGTTACTATGTAACTGTATACCGACATTATGGGTTAGGGTATAAAGGTTGGACTAGATGGACGTATGTCTTTACAACACCCTCCAATACTAAATGTTACTATATTAACTGTTAGACAACATTATGGTAGGTATAAAGGTTGGACTAGATGGACTATTCTTTATAAACCTCCAATACTATGTTCTATGTACTGTTTACGCATATGGGTAGGTTATAAGGTTGGACTAGATGGACGTATGTCTTTACAAAACTCCATTCATGTTACTATGTAACTGTTTAGACAGACATTATGGGTAGGGTATAAAAGGTTGGACTAGATGGACGTATTGTCTTTACCACAACCTCCCACTACTATTTTACCTTGTAACTGTGTTATACAGACATTTTGGGTAGGGTATAAAGGTTGGATACTAGAAGATGGACGTATGTCCTTTATACAACCTCCAATACTATGTTACTTGAACTGTTAAACAGACATTACGGTAGGGTATAAAGGTTGGAACTAATGAACGTATTCTTTATACAACCTCCATACTATGTTACTATGTCCTGTTAACAGACATTATGGTAGGGTATAAAGGTTGGACGATGGACTATGTCTTTATACAACCTCCAATACTATGTTACTATGTAACTGTTATACGACATGATGGGTAGGACATACGGGTTGGACTAGATGGACGTATGTTCTTTAACAACCTCCATACTATGTTACTATGTAACTTGTTAGACAGACATTATGGGTGGTATAAAGGTTGGACTAGATGACATATGTCTTTACACAACCTCAATACTTTTAATATGTTACATCTTTTAAATTGTGTGGACAGTTATCTCTCTCCCTGGGGATTCCACACTCATTATAAATTAAATAGATATGGAGAGAATAAGGCTTCACAGCTCCCCTTCAGTATATGCAAATAATAACAGAGGTTTTCTGGGCAATTTTCATATTGTCTGTTGGCAGCTCTCAGGAAAGCTATACCTATAAAAGGTTTTTAAGCCAATACAGCATGGGTGATTCACACTGAACTCTGCAGACTAGGGAGAGGGCATGTAACTCTAGGACTCTGTGTGTCTAATTTGATTAGAAGTTGATGCTGAAAGGCAAGAAATTGGTTTATCAACCAGTGTCTGTCCTTGAAGTTGAGGAGCCATTTATGGTGGAATGGCGCTAAGATTGTTAAAATGCATCACCTTACATTTATCACAAGAAATATAATATAGACCACAAGGCAGGCCACCAGGAGCTACAGAGTAAAAGTTTCAATCTTTATTCATATTAATTAAATAAATGATACCTGTATTACCCTGCAAGGTGACGTACCTATGTTTGGATCAGAACTGGTTTATTTTATATGATAAAGATTGAAACTTTTACTCTGTGAGCTCCTGGTGGCCTGCCTTGTGATCTGCTATATTTTTTGTCATATAAACCATGTTGGAGACAATGCCAAAGGAAGCAGATTGGACGCTTCTGCGTCTAACATTTATCAACACTGAATCTCATCTACTGAACATTTCAATGTTCATCTATTTAGATCTGGCTTCAGCAATTGCACATCATTCAAAGTTTCCAAGTTTTACAGAGCTTTGGAAACTTTTTATTCTTTATTCTGATGATCTTAAAAAATATGCCCTTTTAACTGGCAAAGTCATTTGAAAAAAGCGAAGGCTATTCTGAATATTTCCTAAATGTATTAGTCCTGTTAACCCCATAAAAATAATAAAGTACCAAGAATATCCACATTTAAATCCAACAACATCCAAAGAAGCATATTTATTGACCTAGTACACCGGATAACAATCTCAAAAAAATAAAAAGAAATGTATCAGAAACATATCACTAAAAACATTACTTATAGGTGCTTATTCTCTACAGTTAACCTGCATGGAAGCACTCTACTATAATGTTATTAATATTCCAAATAAAAGTAACCAAATATAGGCAGAAAGTCATGTCGTTAAAGAGATACTGTGGTCCAAAAAATGAATTTAGGTAAATTGATAGGATTGCTCCCCTGAGAATTTTTGCAATTTATTTCCATTTTTTATTTACAGTTTTGAGAGTGCTGTGGCCACTCTGACCACCCCCCCCTAAGACTCTGTGGAAACAGCCTTTTCAGGCAAAGTGAGAACTCTGCCTAAAAAGACTGTTTTCACATAGTGAGAGAGAAGGTCTGTAGATTCCCTTACCTTCTCTGTCAGGTCCTTCACACAGCAGAGAGGGGGAGGGACTTCCTGACTCCCTCACACACTGAGGGGAGTCTGAGGCTGTGCTCGCAGTGGCACTGTGCAGGAGAATGAATGTCACATGTCAGCTCCCACCCATTAACTTTCTGGTCAGTCTTTTCTTTATATCTTGGGCTGTGGAGCACATAATATAGATATAGAGGTGGTTGATGGCTTTTTTTAAGGTAGGAAACTGGCCTTTCATTTAAATCAACTTGTTTTGAGAACCACATTTCCCCTTTAAAGCAGACAGTTTCGGACTGGCCCACAGTGTTACAGGGGAATCCACTGTGGACCCCACAGCCCATTCACCCAAGAATAAAAAAAAACTGTTTAAATTTAAATACAGAGCCAAAGGGACAGTAATAATAAGTTTTAATAAACAATAGAAGACAGTAGGTGTAAGATAGATAAGTAAATGGGGATAATAAAATATGAAATGTATTATAATAAACAATAGAGTCGGTAGCGTAAAGATAGATATGTAAATGGGGATAATAGAGATAGGAAATGTATTATAATAAACAATAGAGTCGGTAGGGTAAGATAGATATGTAAATGGGCATAATAGAGATATGAAATGTATTATATAAAACAATCGGAGTCGGTAGGGTAGATAGATATGTAAATGGTGATAATAGAGATATGATGTATTATATAACAATAGGAGTCGGTAGAGTAAATAGATATGGAAATGGTGATATAGAGATATGAAATGTATTAATAAACAATAGGAGTCGGTAGGAGTAAGATAGATATGTAAATGGGGATAATATGCGATATGAAATATGTATCAATAAACAATAGGAGTTTTAGGGGTAAGATAGATATGTAAATGGGGATAATAGAGATATGAAATGTATTATAATAAACAATAGGAGTCAGTAGAGGTAAGATAGATATGTAAATGGGGGATAATAGAGATATGAAATGTATTATAATAAACAATAGGAGTCGGTAGGAGTAAGATAGATATGTAAATGGGGATAATAGAGATATGAAATGTATTATAATAAAATATGAGTCGGTAGGGGTAAGATAGATATGTAAATGGGATAATAGAGATATAATGTATTAAATAACAATAGGAGTCGGTAGGGGTAAGATAGATATGTAAATGGGATAATAGAGATATGAAATGTATTATAATAAACAATAGGAGTCGGTAGAGTAAGATAGATATGTAAATGGGTGATAATAAGATATGAAATGTATTATAATAAACAATAGGAGTCGGTAGGGGTAAGATAGATATGTAAATGGGGATAATAGAGATATGAAATGTATTATAATAAACAATAGGAGTCGGTAGGAGTAAGATAGATAGTAGAGATATGACATGTTAGGTATCACAATAATTATATCTTTACTTCTGAATTTGATTTTTCCCCATGAGATGTTCCCTGGAGTTCATGTCGGGTCTGAACAATATAATAAAACATTTTGGTGCAAAGATGCAGATAACTAAGCCAAATGACCGAGAATGGCAAAGATCTCCATTGCCACACTATACTTGCCACTTGAACTAAGATAGGCTGGGATAAAGACACCCAGACACTAATGAAAGCCAACATGCTGAATGTGATATTTGGCTTCATTAAAACTGTCTGGGAGTGTTCTAGCCAGAAAGGCAACAATGAAACTAATGTTGCCAGAAATCCAAGATATCCCAGCATGCACCAAAGGCAGCAAGTAAACCTTCATCACATTCAACTATGATAATTCCCAGGTTTACTCTCAGTGTTAAGTTGAGAAATGGAGGAGAGCAAATCAGCCATGTCAAGCACAAACATAGTTGAATGAAAAACACAAATCCAATAAGGCCATAGGAGACCTTTACTCCTGACCACCTTCTTAAACCTGCTGTCTGGTTTGGTTGCATTAAAGGCAATGACAACAGTGTTGGTTTAGCCAGACACAGGAGATGCAGAGAGTAAAAACCACCCCAAATGCCACACTGACGTGGAGACACTTTTCAGTTTTGGGTACCCAATGAAACCTAAAGAAGAAAGGAAACAAGGAACAGGAAACCAGGAGAAGACACTAAGGGAATAGTTATTGGCTCGAACAATTGGTGTTTTTTTTTGTAACATATAAAACATCCAGAATAATAATGGGGACTAGAGAGGAGACAAAGTAATGGCTGCTAAGATATACCCCAAGGTTCTTCATAGGAAGGAACTCTGTAGACTTTGGTAGACATCTGTCTTTTTAAATTGGGCCACTTGTCCCAGGAACATGGATGACATTCCACCCGCATCTAGGGAACAAATGTTCTAATCAATAGCAATACGGTGTATTCCAAAACTAAAAGGATATGAAGAATTAATACAGTACCTGTTATGTTTGAAATCTGTCCTTGGGGACACTGTGCACATTCGTAACACAAGGTGGCTGTTCTGGCACAATCAGTTTCCTAAACCCTTTAAGGCAACTTGGAGAGCACTTGGAAATAGGAACCTATACAGATATAACGGAGGTGATTACAGCATAGGAGAACAATATTACCGCATCTTTGTGTCACAATTTCATAGAGCCAAAATTATGTCCCAATTTGTGGCCCTGCAGCAGAAAGAACATCCACGATCAGCAAAAAGTATCACTCTAGCACACCTGTATGGGCAATTTGCCAAGATTGTGTAGGTGCAATCCCCTGAATACCCTCTATCCTAGGGTAAGCAAAGTCCAGAGAAAGAAGATGAGGGGAGCACACTACTGTATATATATACCTGAGGAAGGGGGCTAGTCCTCCCGAAACATTGTTTATGTTCTTTGCACAATAAAAGTGTGTATTATTTGCAAGTAGTGTGCTCCCCTCATCTTCTTTGTCCAGCAGAAAGAACATCCTAGGGCTTGTTCATCTCATGATATAAATGTAGGTGTTTAACACAGTTAAGAGGATAAAGAGACAACCTTTTGTTGTTACAATACCAATCCCTAATACTAAGCATCTCTAATACACACACTAGACTGCACCAGTTTCTATGTAGCATCTCAGAGTATGAACTAATTAATGCTGTGTGTATAGTTTGGTTTTGGATGATTGAGGTGCATCCCTTTAAAACTGGAATCCAATAAAGGATTCTGCTTATTCTACATGAACACAAACTATCCACATAAACTCCATTGGGAACCTAGCTCAGATGCATATTGTACTGGATATGTATGCACAAACCACAGCAATCTGCAGCATGTATCTCAGGATTATATATTTGGCAACCCTAATATAGGGGCATATTATAAAGGGGCGAAAATAGCGCGGCCGCGAAAATAGCAATTTCGTCATATTTATAACGCCGAGCGCTATCGCCGCAATATGTATTGTGGCCGCGATGTCCGGCGGTAATTTTACGTCCCTTCCCGGCAATACTGCACTTGCACTAAGTACAATATTGCCGCGAAGGGGCTTAAAATCCCTTCCCGATGCCTCCACTTCAGGGGCATAAGCATACCCCGCCCTCGACCCCCGCGGGTCCCTGCGATGGCATCTGAGGTCCCCGGCAGCGTGCACCTCTTTATATAGGTTTGCTGAAAACCTAAATCCGTTTCTGATTGGTCAATTTTTTAATGCTTGGTTTACATGCTTTACATTAACCAATCAGATTTTCCGAAATCTGCACTCCGCCGCAGACCTCAGATGCCATCGCAGTAGATGGCTGAAGAAAGAAGTGGCTGGCAACATCGGCTCCACTGAGGCCGGCGGTCCCAGCGGGCTCACTGTCGGCCGCGGTAATCCTGCCTGGCATCTGCAACCTCAGTGGGGTTGGTGTTGCCAGCCCGAAGACGTTGCGACGGATCAAGACGCCGGCAATATCGGCCTCATTGAGGTCACTAGCGCCCGCCAGGGGTACCCCTGGAGGCTGCAGGGGTACCTCTCGGGGGTAGGCGGCCTCAGTGGAGCTGGTGTCGCCGGGGCTGGAAGAAAGAAGATGCCGCCCAAGGGCTCTTTTTAAAGCCGCTCACTAGGGGTCCCGGTTCAGGCTGCGGGACCCCCACCAAAGGCACTTCTTAGTGCTGTAAGGGCCCTGATAGGGCCGGGGAAGGGGGTCCCAGTTCGAGCTGCAGGACCCCTAAGCCCAAAGGGCTCTTGTTAGAGCTGCAAGGATACTTGTAAGTGCCGCAAAGGCCCTAATAGGGCTGGGGAGGGGGGTCCCGGCTCGAGCTGCGGGACCCCTTAAGCCCCAAAAGGCCCTTCTCAGGGCCCCTGCTAGAGGGTGCCTCCACCCCTACAAGCGTGCCCTTCCCCTCCTCGCCAGCAGTGGGGCAGGGGGCTTGGAGGGGTTGCTGGGGAGGGGGTGCGCGGCAGGTAGTCGAGACCACCTGTTGCGGCCCTTTCCCAGCAGCCCCTCCTAGCCTCTTGTTCCATATGTTCGCCACAAGCGGTGATGGGGTTGGGAGGGGCTGCTGGGAAGGGGCGGTGGCGGGTGGTCGCCAAGTGGGACGAGGGCGGGGTGGGCGTATGCCAACGTCCTCGCCGCAGGAGGCAAGGGCAAGGTGGGCGAATGTCCTGCCAGTGGCAACCATCCGCGGCGAGGAGGGCGGTAACTGTTCAGATAACGATTCATTAACTTTTCGCGCCCGTTTTCCGTCCATTTATAATTTGCAGAAACCGTGATTTTTGTTAAAATGGGGGGAATAACAGCCACAAAAAACCTTTATAAATATTCCCTATAATATATATGTCAAATTGAAACAGTAATATAAGAAGACCATCCTTTTAAAAATTAGTCTTCAAGACCATTGGTAACAAGTGGTCCATAATATGTGCCAATCCAAGAACAAGCTACATTATATAATAACCCACCTTAAACATAATCTAGAAAGACCATTGTTATATAATCCATATAGAAAGTTTATTCCTTACAAGTGCATTGCTATAAAATCCAATACAGGCTGCAGTATATATCACATCCAATCTTTGCTGTCAGAGCTCTGAGTTAGCACAGTATGCACCCTGCTTGAGTGACCATATATAGTAGCAGATATGCCATACCTCCATTTTCTTTCGGATATGCCATACCTCCATTTTCTTTCACCGGATCACACACAGGAGACTCCAAATCCAATCCGAATCTACTATAGCGTTACATGTATACATTTACATCAGACCCTGCCTCAAAGAGCTTACAATCTAAGCAAATTAATTTAACACATACAGCTTATCAGTATGTCTTTATGATTCTAGGGAGTTAACCCACGCAAGCACAGTTAGAACATACAAACTCCTTGCAGATATGTCCAAGGGCGGATTCAACCAACCACAGAGCCACCATGCTGCTCAACCACTAAGCCACATTACTGACATTTCATCAGTTCCTTGAGAAAAGTCTGCTGTGTCAACCTAATGGTTTAGTTTGTCGCTTTGGGAACTTTTAATAGTAAGAAAAACTGAGAGGGATGGAAAGGTGAGAATAATTGTCCTTTATATGTATATAATATATAAGTGGCCTGGATTATAAGGGGAGCAACAGTGGAATATATCCTTATAAAAATCACTCAACTACGTAGTTGAGTGATTTTTATAAGAATTTTCACCACCGTTGCTCCCCATTCAGTTGCCATCCTCCTTCCACACCTTCCCTGTAAACCAAGCAAATAAAAAAACACCGATAAAACACACAGACCTTTACTGTGTAAAAATCCTCTCTCGAGTCCTCCATCTCAAATGTATCTCTCACCCGGTAACCTTTTAAATCCTGTCATCCATGATTCAACTTCTGCCTCGTTCAGTCCGTGCAAGTGAGGTTAAACAGAGCGGCTCTTACAGCTACTGACAACTTCAGCGGAAGTCAGTACCGGAAGTCAGTAGCTGGAAGAGCCGCTCTGTTTTAACCTCACTTGCACGGACTGAACGAGGCAGAATGTTGAATCATGGATGACAGGATTTAAAAGGTTACCGGGTGAGGATACATTTCAGATGGAGGACTGAGAAGGATTTTCTGCACAGTAAAGGTCTGTGTGTTTTATTCAATCTTTTTTCTTGCAGGGTTTGACAGGAAAAGTGCGGGGAAGTGGAGGAGAATATTCCAGAAAAAGACAGTTAAAGTTAAAGTCTGGTATGTATTCCTTTCTATTTATTCATTTACTAATTTATTGCAGGGCTGACAGGGATATACCTTGTTTAATTACTTAGTGAAGAAATAACAGCTGGAGACTAGCCATCAAATTACATTTTTTAAACTATATATTTAGAAATAATACGCCCCATTACAGTGTAATATAAGGTTTATAAAGTCACCTCGGAGTTCCCTGTCCTGTATAAAAGCACTCGACCTTCGTCTCGTGCTTTTATATGGCCAGGGAACTCCTCGGTGACTTTATATCCTTATATCACACTGTAAGGGGCGCATTATCCCTTATATAAATTTCTTATGGGAGCTTTGCTTCCATAACAGATGGGGTTGCCTTTTTTAAGCTCTTATGAATGGTAAAAAGAAAGGGGTCAACATGAAGGACATAAGCTTGTGAAGCTTCTTATTCATCCAGGTCATAAGAATATGTCTGCAATTTTCAGTTAATGTTACATACAGGTAAATCACTCCCCAAAACCCTAAACGGTAATAGTTTGAAATGTGAAGTATAAAAGTCAACCTAAATCCTGCACAAGTCCTGTTTCCCCTTTTTTCTACTTCTGTTTCTTCCAGTTACTAAAACTGTCAGTTATGGATTTGACAGTTGACATCACAGCCAATGACTGAATGTTAATCCCATCTGCCTCTTCTGAGCATGCCCAGGCTCATACAGCTCAGTACAGATTTCTAAATTGCTCAGTTTCCATGAGGCATCCAGAAGCATAGCAGGCATACAGTAATGGAATTCAAGGACAAACTATGATATATCAACATATTGTAAAGAGGCCATTCTTTCTAAAAGATGTTCTTATGAGGGTGGAGTTGTCCTTTAAAGGGCAACTTTAAACCAAAAATAAGTAAACTTTTTTAGAATCATTACCCCCCAAACCCCGACTTTCATTTTAATCTCACTTTTCTCGGATGTTCCCACAATGAATTATAGAACCTTACACACAGCCGATCCCTCGCCACGTCCTCCTTGTCTTCCTGGTCAGTAATGGCCGCATTAGTGACTTCATGGCGTAGTCTTTGCATAAGTATTTAACTCCAAGAGAGACAGTTACAATTTCTCCAGATTCAGAATTAATGACCACATTTCTGGCAATAAAAAACCTGTAATAATAATTTTACAGTCTAGTCGGAAGCACTAACTGTAAATAATAGACAATTATTAGGTGTATTTGCAACTATTTTTTCACTGTACATTAAGTTTAGCTTTAATAATTGGTTACACAATTGTGACATTGTAAGCAACTAATTCTCTACCTTGTGGATATTTTATGCTTCATTGTGCAAATCATTTCTATCTTCTCACCTGACTATTGCCATGGCTCCATATAATTTGGTACCATCTAGATTCAAGATCTTGCCATCAAGGACATTTAAACCATAGCTGCCAACTACAACCTGTTCCAGTGTTCCCTTGACACTTAGATGCCAATTAACAATATCATATACCGATGGAGGGTTTCCTTCTCTATCAAAGAACACTTTGTCCCCATCTTCGGTCTTGAAGTTTACATTTTTTATATAGTGGAGGAGCTTTAAAGATAGAATGTATAGTATTTATTATTTGTACAGAATTATCATGTTAGTTCAACTAATAAACTCTTTATAATGTTTACTTGCCTCCCAAGGTTGAAATGAAGAGATGTTGGCACAGGTGCATTGATTGAATGGTCCAGTGCCAGGGATACAATCAAACAAATCCTGTAGGGCCCATGCAATAGAGTATACAGCATTGTAGATATTAATAGATAATCTATAGTCTTTATTTAATTGGATCCTCTCATTCCCATTGCATTTATTTATTGTGTCATCTTTTATCCAGGTAGAAGCATTGTCCTGAAGGATCCATTTGCAAGAGAAGGCTTGCTCCCAGTATTCCTTCACAAATATATCAAAACTTGGTTTTGTTGAGTTTAGGCTTTCCAGATACCCACTGAACTTTGGCATTTCCAACTGATGAATAGCAAAACCAATGGTGCCTACTAATATTCCTTTATATTTTTCTGTGGAGAGTAAAGCTGAAGTAGCCCAAGCTTCACTGGCCACAAATATATTTCCAGTAATATTTTGTTTTAACAATTCTTCCACAACAACCACAAAATCAGGGGCTATCACAACCACAACCTTTGCGGTTGACTCTTTAATAACCTTGGCAAGCCCAGAACATTCGTGTTGGTTTGAGAATACAAATAGTCTCAGCAAGGCTACACAGGCTCCCCCCCTTTTATTATCTCTTTTCTTTGCTACCAGAAGTCCTATTGTCCATAATCATTGTTACTGACTAGAAGACCAACCCAGACCAACCAAAATGAGATACCATGTGTGCTAAGCCAATCATTTGAAACGTCATCACCTAGGTATGGTCCGAAAAAGGAAGGAAACAGATCACGTTGCTGAGAATCGACTGGTTGCAAAATAACTTATCTGCAAAAATAAATACGATCAGTCATATAATAAAGTTAGCTGGAGACGTATAAATATGTTTGAATGGCTCAGAATGTTCCACATAATTAATGATAATTCCCAAAGATATGCAGGACTGGATAGTTTACAAAAATAATATTTAGAAGAATTAGCGTGAAACATCTGAAAATAAGTGCTGCATTCTATGTTTATTTCACTTACCTGTGGAAATCGATACAATCCTAAGATCTGGGCCATAAGAATGGATGATGTAGACCAAGAATCACCAACAAAACCTGCAAGAGGTGTTCTGTGTGACGTTATAATTAGGGATCATTTCCCTACCTCCTGAAAGGATTGAAAAAGTCCCTTGTGCTGATTTCCTTATTGTATAGCAGGTGTCATAAATGTGGAATCCCAGTGTAACATTTGGAAGAAGATCAGGATCAAGTTAATCTCCTCAATAGCAAATAAGAATGCATGCATATTCTGATAATACTCTATATTAAAGCTAAGAAGAACAGAAAGAAATGCATACATATTTATTTTGCATTTGCATTCATAAAAAAACGAGCACCCCCAAACCCAACAGAAGAACAGTTACTTAAAGGGGAACTGTGGTCTCCAAACAAGTTAAGTTTAAATGAAAGGCCAGTTTCATACCTTTAAACCAAGCCATCAATGACCTCTCTAAGTACTCCACATCCCAAGATATAAAGAAATGACTGATCAGAAAGTTAATGGGTGGGAGGCTGACATGTGACATTCCTGAGGCTTCTCCTGCACAGTGCCGCCAGCAAGCACAGCCAAGTAGACTCCCCTCAGTGTGTGAGGTAGACAGGAAATCCCTCCTCCTCTCTGCTGCCAGAGAAGGTAGAGGGGGGAGTGGGTCTGAGTAACCCACGGCACCTGTAAGTGGGCAGGACCTAGGCACCGGCGAGTGAGCGGGGCTAAGGCACCCATGAGTGGAGTGGGTGGGGCCACATGGGGCTGTAAGATAATCGGTCATGGGTTGCCTGCAACTGGAGGGACCATGGAGTCCATGAGTGGGAGGGACATGGGGGGCTGCAAAGGGGAGGAGGAGACACGACAGATTGACTGACACAGTTTCTAGAGCAGGAAGCAGGAAGTGCAGGGGACCTGGTGAGCTGCTGCCATATCACACACAAAAATGTAAATATCTTCAAAACATGAAAATAACAATGGAATAAAAGAGCAATTCCTATCAATTTACCTAAAGTCATTTTTGGACCACAGTTCCCCTATACACCTCCCACATACACCAATCTGCACAAGGACAAAAACCTTTAAAATGTCACCGGGGAGTGTTACCTATTTACCATCATATGTTCTGAACTTAACCTTTTGCCCCATATTCAGCATTATTAGTGCTAAATGTTGCCATGTAATTTTCACCTTTGATGAATTTCACCTTTTACATTAATACTATGATGAAAAGAAAAGTTTTTAAAAATGTAAAAATTGTGGTGAATTCTGAGAGAGAATGGTCATTTACGTGTTTTTCGCCAACTCAGACATTTCGAATGGCTGAGCTTAACGCATTAAAACACTTTTCGGTATTTTATAAATATGGCCAAGCGATAACCAAAGCGATGTATGAAAAAAAAAGCAGAATGGCGAAAGGTGACTATTCGTGTGATAATGGTGGTAAAAAATGTAACGAACCTTTATAAATAAGCCCCTTTGACAATATATATTCATAAATTAATTTCTCCATTCTTCTTAAAGGAGAACTATAATGGGTATTAAGTTTTTTCAAAAACAGTTAAAATGAAAAGTACCTGTCAGGAAGGTAGAATTGGTACTTTCTACTCCCAACATCATTACTCTGAGGAACAGCAGCACAAAGAAAACGGCTTCTTTCTTTAACTAATATTCCTACCTCTCTCATTGAAGTTAAAAAGTTATTAAAGAAGAAATAAAGTCCCCAGACAACATTGTCCCAATAGACAGAGCACATTCACAAACACACAACAAGCTGTGTACCATCTCTCCCTTTGTTGTGGCCTTTGGGTGATTTATGAAAATAACCTGTGGGTACTAGGGGTCAGCTCCCATAATTCACCTCATCTGAGAACACCTATGGAAAAAACAAGTTTAAATCTAACCTCTCACCCTACCTCATTCTACCAGCACAGCATAGGTCTGTAGACACTACACCAGTTATTACTATGGCACTTCTACCCTTTCCTATGTATCTGTCTGTTACCCACCTAATTGCTTATACTTATTTATATATTTGTGTATTTGTTTATCGTCCCCCTTGTAAGTCTCTTTGTATTCTATATTGTACAGCGCTGCATCCCCTAGTGGCGCTATATAAATAAACATATACACACTACTGTATAAGTCTGTATTGTTATAATGTACAGCGCTGTGTCCCCCAGTGGCGCTATAGATAAATAAACATATACTACGATACTGTATAATCTGTAATGTTATAAATGTACAGCGCTGTGTCCCAAGTGGCCTATTATAAATAAACAATCGTACGATACTGTATAATCTGTAATGTTATAATGTACAGCGCTGTGTTACCCAAGTGGCGCTATATAAATAAACATATACATACATACTGTATAATCTGTATTGTTTATAGTGTACAGCGCTGTGTACCCAAGTGGCGCTATATAAATAAACATATACATACTACTGTATAGTCTGTATTGGTTAATAATGTACAGCGCTGTGTACCCAAGTGGCGCTATATAAATAAACATATACATCCATACTGTATAATCTGTATTGTATAATGTACAGGCTGCCGTCCCCAAGTGGCGCTATATAAAGAACATATTACGTACATACTGTATAATCTGTATGTTATAATGTACAGCGCTGTGTCCCCAAGTGGCGCTATATAAATAAACATATACGGTACATACTGTATAATCTGTAATGTTAATAATGTACAGCGCTGTGTCCCAAGTGGCGCTATATAATAAACATATACGTACATACTGTATAATCTGTAATGTTTAAAGTACAGCGCTGTGTCCCCTAAGTGGCGCTATATAAATAAACATATACGACATACTGTATAAATCTGTAATTTATAATGTACAGCGCTGTGTACCCAGTGGGCGCTATATAAATAAACATATACACACATACATTGTAATTGCTGGCTACTGCATTTGTATTTTTTTTAAAAAACAAAAGGTCACAGTATATGATAAAGGGCATAATTATATATCCATATCTCTTCCAATTGGTGGGTGCTTCCAAGGATGCAGATGCCCAAATCGGCTATTAAATATAATCACAAAGGAAAGTAATCCCTGAGCCACCTTGCTTATTCAATTTCCGTTTATTAACGTTTCAAGTCTACACTGAGCTCCTGCATCAGAATCTGATGAGGAGCTCAGTTGTAGCTCCGAAACGTTAATAAACAAAATTGAATAAGCAAGGTGTGCTCAGGATGTAAACTTTCCATTGTATAGTGTTAGTTTATGGGGACTTGGCTGGATTGTCCCATACAAATAATAGTCCAACGACACTGCACTCAATGCATATTAGGAAATTTATTGATTACTACAACATGTACAAAAATAACAATTCACAACGTTTCGGGGGAAACAAAAGTCCCCTTCCTCAGGTGAAAAATGGCTGTTACCTGTTATATATATATATATATCTCTACCCCTCTATCACCTCTACCAATCTAAAATACATAAACCACTAACACAGTTATAAACAGAGCATACAATCTTCCTATAAACGCAAACATCATTGCAAGGAAATCTCCACAAAACCCCTAACAAACACTGCTGCCTCCCACCTTAAACCATTCTCTCTTGCTGCTCCCTACCTTTGGAACTCTCTCCCTCTCTCACTTCGCCAGGTGACATCCTTTAGATCATTTAAATTTAAACTGTTATCCTACCTTTCTGAAAACCAGCACTATTAATGATTGTTAGCTGTCTGAGCACTTTATCCCACCCCCACTTGTATCTGTATGTTGTATCTGTATGTTATCTGTATGTTATCCCTCCCTACTTTTATCAGTATATTATATATAATATATATATATGTACACTTATCCTCTTGTTTGTATACTCTGTATTTTATAATGTACAGCGCTGCGTACCCAAGTGGCACTTAATAAATAAAATTATACAGACATATAAACAAATAAAGATTTACTGCCATTGATTTTCAGAACTACTCCCAACCTTGAAAATGTTCCCTGCAATGTTTTAAAGCAAAGTGTACGGTATTTAAAATATCCAATGCAGACAAGGAAGTTACGGTCAGAAACAAATAAACACAGTTGTGTTACTTACAATTGGCACTGGAATTCTATAGGGTTCCTGGTAAAACTAAAATCATTGGAAGAGCTTTTTAAATGACCATAAACGTTCCGCCATAACAATATCCCCCAGTTTGGCTCATATAACCATCAGGGGGCTCGCTGGATAGTCTAACAACTCAGTATGATTTGCAAACAGACAGACACTTGTATATGCGAATGCATACACATCCTCAGGTGTAGAGAGCTGCAGCCAAATACATCGGCGGTAGATTTGTCTATTGAGGAGGACCTGTCTCGGAGAGTCGTTGGCATACGATGAATCCATCTTCCACAGTCATCATGACTTATTTCTGATTTCATGAGCGAGATTTATATGTTAAATTGAAAGTTCATAAACCTAGGGGAAAAGACATACTGCATCTGGTAATTGTTCTAACTGCCCGTGGAAGCATTGTCATGTCATATAGTTGACAGCTCCACCGGTCCCCAAAGAGAACTTTGGAAAAAGTTTGATAATGATGTTTCTGTCATAGTGTAAACATGGAAATTTTCCTCAGAGTAGAACAAAAAAATTTTAAATTGTAGACATGTTTTTATTTTTTATTAAACAAAAAAAGAGTAAAATAATTGTAATGGGAAAAAGTCTCACAGTCAATAATGTGAAAATTCTATGTTATACTATGTTACTATGTAACTGTTATACAGACATTATGGGTAGGGTATAAAGGTTGGACTAGATGGACGTATATCTTTATACAACCTCCAATACTATGTTACTATGTAACTTTTATAAAGACATTATGGGTAGGGTATAAAGGTTGGACTAGATGACGTATTCTTTATACAACTCCAATCTATGTTACTATGTACTGTTATACAGACATTATGGTTAGGGTAAAGGTGGACTAGATGGACGTGTGTCTTTATACAACCTCCAATACTATTGTTACTACTGTAACTGTTATACAGACATTATGGGTAGAGTATAAAGGTTGGACTAGATGGACGTGTGTCTTTATACACCTCCAATACTATGTTACTATGTAACTGTATACAGACATAGGGGTAGGGTATAAAGGTTGGACTAGATGGATTATATGTCTTTATAACCACATCCAATATTCTATGTTACTATGTAACTGTTATACAGACATTATGGGTAGGTATAAGGTTGGACTAGAAGACTATGTCTTTATACAACCTCCAATACTATGGTTACTATGTAACGTGTATACAGACATTATGGGTAGGTATAAAGGTTGGACTATATGGACTTATGTCTTTATACACCTCCAATACTATGTTACTATGTACTTTTATACAGACTTATGGGTAGGGTATAAAGGTTGGACAAGATTGACGATGTCTTTATACCACCTCCATCTATGTTACTATGTAACTGTTAGACAGACCATTATGGTAGGTATAAAGGTTGGACAAGATGGACATATGTCTTTTATACAACCTCCAATACTATGTTACTATGTACTGTTTATACAGACATATGGTAGGTATAAGGTTGGACTAGATGGACACTATGTCTTATACAACCTCCAATACTATGTTACTATGTAACTGTTTATACAGACATTATGGGTAGGGTATAAAGGTTGGACAGATGGACGATGTCTTTATACAACCTCCAAACTATGTTACTATGTAACTGTTATACAGACAGTATGGGTAGGTATAAAGGTTGGACTAGATGGACGTATTCTTTATACAACCTCCAATACTATTTCTATGTAACTGTTAAACGACTTATGGGTAGGGTATAAAGGTTGGACTAGATGGACGTATGTCTTTATACAACCTCCAATACTATGTACTATGTAACTGTTATACAGACATTATGGGTAGGGTATAAGGTTGGACTAGATGGACGTATGTCTTTATTACACCTCACAACTATGTTACTATGTAACTGTTATACAACTGACAGGTGGTCACTCTAGGGTCCCTGATATAGTTTATAATAATGTATGATAATGGTCTAATCAGATATATCAAAATAATAAGACTTCTGGAGTTTTTGGGCTAAGAGGTTCCAAGGCTATGATTTCAATCGGTGAGACTAATTGATAACATTCCAGGAGCACAAGATGGAATAAAGAAGTTTGGAACTAAGGGTTTCCTGGGAAATCTGGATACCAGGAATATGGGAGTACAAGGCTGTAGTGAAGGGGTTAAAGTTATAGGTTCCACGTCTCCTTAATGAAACAACACATATAGTTTTGGGAGGGGACACAATACCCTCTTTTTTGATTGGTCTTTTTGTTACCATGAATGTACGCCCAACATATGTTATGGATTATGTAAACATTCCTTATGTGATTCATTTTGCCTATATAAACCATGAACAGGTCTCTGCAAGCTGGGCTAGTGACTATAAGAATCTGTCAGTAGTCTCTCTGCACTGGCAATAAGTACCTCCTTCTTTATCATATTTGACGACTTAATGGGTATGGTATAAAGGTTGGACTATGATGGATGTAAGTCTTTATAACAACCTCCAATCTATGGTGTCCATTTTAGGACATCGTCATGTATCAGATGTCAGGTATTAGATGTCAGGTGTCAGGTATCAGGTGTCATGTATCAACTTTCGTGTATTAAACTGGCCATACACGAGGCAGATTTTACATAGATTAGACATTAGATTTTGGGGGTAGATAGCTTTTGGGGGTCCCTGAATAAAATATTAAAGTTTTTATTAGGGTGGACATACCCTTTGTTCTATTAAAATATCATCCCAGCTGCGCCTAAACATACTTTACCAGCTGCACCATTCAGATCCTCTGTTGCTGATAAGTTCTGTTGGCATTGTTGAACAACAGCAGAGAAGGATCGACAGGTAACAGACATCTGTTATTGGTATGATGTCAGAGTCACAGCTCTCACTGACGTCCAAAACCAGAAAGTGAAGATAGATGCGGTGAGAAATCGGGAGCAGTATAAGAAATGGCTGCCCCAGAATTGATGTAGGTTGTGTGTACCTGTGACAAGTTGGGTTACGTGTTTTTTGGCATTTTTTACTATAGTTTACCCTTTAAGTAAGGCCTGCCACAGGAATGGAAGAAGTAGGTTAGTAGGTGTGTGTAGCTGTGGCCTGTGTAGGGGTTTGGAAGTATTACTTTTTGTATTTACGACCATGAAACTAATTGTTTTGATCACATGACCCTTAAACCTCGAAAATATCTATATTTGACCATTGCAACCCTTATAGTTGATGGGGGATACAATGTCCTGATATTTTGCTGATAATTTGGTAACCATCTGCGGATTCCTTAGCTAGTTAATAGCACACTTCTCCTTCTATATCATCCTCGAATTTCGTGTCTCTAGCTTAAAAACGTGGGCGGAGATACGTCCAAAAAGCAGAACAATAAAGAGAAGAAGATTAGAAAAAGAAATAGAAAGACATATAATTTGGCTTTTTCAAGCCATAAATTAGATAGGAGAGAATAAGGCTCAAAGCTCCTCTTCAGTATATGCAAACGAGGAACTGAATTTTTTCTGTGGTAATTTCCCTGTTTCTTCTGTGGCAGCTCTCAGGAAAGCTATACCTTATAAAAGGTTTTTACAACATTAACAGCAGGGGGTTGATTCACACTGAACTCTGCAGACTAAGGAGGGGGCAGTAACTCTGGACTCTGTGGCCTAATTTATTAGGAATTTGCATGAAAGGCAAGAAATTGGTTTAATCAACATTGTCTGTCCTTGAAGTTGGGGAGCCCTTTATGGTGGAGATGACACTAGGATTGTAAAATGCATCAACCTTACATTTATAACAAGATAATATAATAGACCACAAGGCAGACCACCAGTAGCTCACATTAAAGTTTCAATCTTAATTCATATAATTAAATAAAATGTATTACCCTGCAGGTGAAGTACCTATGTTTTGGATCAGACTGGTTTTATTTTATATGAATACAGATTGAAACTTTTACTCTGTGAGCTCCTGGTGGCCCTGCCTTGTCGATCTGCTATATTTTTTGTCATATAACCATGTTGGAGACAATGCCAAAGGAAGCAGATTGGACGCTTCTGCGTCTAACATTTATCAACACTGAATCTCATCTACTGAACATTTCAATGTTCATCTATTTAGATCTGGCTTCAGCAATTGCACATCATTCAAAGTTTCCAAAGCTTTACAGAGCTTTGTTTTATCAGCAAACACAGAGACCGTTCTCTCAATACCCAATTTTCATATCTTTAATAAATATGCCCCTTTGATGACTAGCAAAGTAATTTGAAAAAAGTAAAGGCTATTTGGATATTTCCTGAAGGTATTGGTCTTGTTAAATCCATAAAAAGCATAAAGTACCTAGAATAACAACATTTAAATCCAACAAAATCCAAAGAAGGAATATTTATTGACCTAATATACCGGATAACAATCTCAAACCAATTAAAGAGAAATGTTTAAAATATCACTAAAAACATCATATGTAGTCTACTATTAACCTGCATGGAAGCACACTATATAGATTATTATTAATATTCCAAATAAAGTTACCAAATATAGGCAGAAAGTCCTGTTGTTAAAGACAGACAGATTCAGAATGCCCACAGTGTTTCAGGGAAGTTCCAGCTGGTGGACCCAACAGCCCATTCACGCCAAGAAAACAAAGAAAACTGCCAAATTTACATAGAGGAACCGCGAGGGACAGTAATAATACATTTTAATAAACAATATGAGTTAGTAGGATTAAGATAGATATGTAAATGGGGATAATAGAGATATGAAATGTTATAATAAACATAGGATTCGTAGGAGTAAGGATAGATATGTAAATGGGGATAATTAGATCCGAAATGTATTATAATAACAATAGGAGTCGTTGGGTAAGATAATATGTAATTGGGGATAATAGAGATTGAAATGTATTAATAATAAACAATAGGAGTCGGTAGGGGTAAGATAGATATTTAAATGGGGATAATAGAGATATGAAAATGTTATTATAATAACGAATAGGGGTCGGTATCAGTAGAATAGATATGTAAATTGTGGGCATAATAGAGATATGAGTATTATGATATAAACGATAGGAGTCGGTAGGGGTAAGAATGATATTAAATGGGATAATAGAGATATGAAATGTATATAATAAACATAGGAGTCGGTAGTGGTAAGATAGATATGTAAATGGGGGATATAGAGATTGAAAATGTCATTATAATAAACCACTAGAGTCGGTAGTGGGTAAGATCGATAGTAAATGGTGATAAAGAGATATAAATGTATTATAATCAAATCAATAGGATTCGTAGGGGTAGATAGATCTTTAAATGGATAATAGAGATATGGAATTTATTTAATAACAATAGGAGTCGTAGGGGTAAGATAGATATGTAAATGGGGGATCTATAGATATGAAATGTTTATAATAAACAATAGGAGTTAAGTATGGGTAGATAGATATGTAATGGGATAATAGATATATAAATGTATTTAATAAACATATGATTCGGTAGGAGTAAGTATAATATGTAAATGGGGGATAATAGAGATATGATTTATTATATAAACAATAGGAGTCGGTAGTGGTAATTGATATGTAAATGGTGGATATAGAGATTAAACATGTCTTATAATAAACAATAGAGTTAGTATGGGTAGATAGATATGTAAATGGGGATAATAGAGATATAAATGTATTATAAAAACAATAGGAGTCGGTAGCTTTAGATAATATGTAAATGGTGATTATAAGATATGACTGTATTATAATAAACACTCGAGTCGGTAGGGGTAACATAGATATGTAAATGGGGATATATATATATAAACTGTATATAATAACAAATGGATCGGTAGCGGTAAGATAGATATGTAAATGGGTATAATAGAGATATGAAAATGTATTAATAAACAATATGAGTCGTAGGGGGTAAGATAGATATGTAAATGGGAAAATAGAGATATATAATGTATTATAATAAACATAGGATTTCTTGTAGAGTAAGATCGATATTTAATGGTGATAATAAGATATGAAATGTATTATATAAACAATAGGAGTCGGTAGGGGTAGATAGATATGTAATGGGGATAATAGATATGAAATGTTTATAAAAACATGGAGTCGGTAGGGGGTATAGATATGTAAATGGGATAATAGAGATATGAAATATATTATAATAAAACAATAGGAGTCGGTAGGGGTAAGATAGATATGTAATGGAGATAATAGAGATATAATGTATTAATAAACAATAGAAGTCGGTAGAGGTAAATAGATATGTAAATGGGGAATAATAAGATATAAATGTATTATATAAACAATGATGTCGGTAGGGTAGCATAGATATTTACATGGAGATCATAGAGATTGAATGTATTATAATAAAACAATCGAGTCCGGTAGGGGTAAGGAGATATGTGGTTGTAAATGGAGACTAATAGAGATTGAACTCGTTATTATATAACATGATGTCGTATGCTGTAAGATAGATCTGTAAACGGGATAATAGAGATAGAATGTTTATAACTAAACAATAGGAGTCGTAGTGGTAGATAGGATATGTAATGGGATAATAGAGATATAAGTGTATTATAATCAACAATAGGATCGGTAGGGTAAGATAGATTATGTAAATGGTAGATAATAGAGATATAAATGTATTATATAAACAATAGAGGTCGGTAAGGGTAGATATATTGTAAATGGGATAATAAGAGTATGAAATGTTTATAATAAACAATAGAGTCGGTAGCGGTAAGATAGATATGTAAATGGTGGATAATAGAGATATGAAATGTATTATAAATAAACAATAGGAGTCGGTAGGGGTAAGATAGATATGTAAATGGGTGATAATAGAGATTAAATGTATTATATAACGCATAGGAGTCGGGGTCGTGCGTAAGATAGATATGTAATGGTGATATATAGAGTATGAAATGTATTATAATAACAATAGAGTCGGTAGTGGTAAGATATATGGTAAACTGGGGTATAATAGAGGTATGAAATGTATGTATAATAACCAATAGGGTCGGGTAGGCAGTAAGATAGATATGTAAATGGGGATAATAGAGATATGAAATGTATTATTAAACAATAGGTAGGATCGGTATGGGGTAAGATAGATATGTAAATGGGGATATGAGATTAAATGTATATAATAAACAATAGGAGTCGGTAGGGGGAAGATAGATAGTAAATGGGGATAAATAGAGATATAAATGTATTATAATACACAATAGGAGTCGTAGGGTAAGAAGCATATGTAAATGGAGATAATAGAGATATGAAATGTCATTACAAAAACAATGAGTTAGGGTGAATTAGATATGTAGAATGGGGATAACTAGAGGATATAAATGTTTACAATAAAACAATAGGAGTCAGATAGTGAATATAGATATTTGTAAATGGGGATATAGAGATATGAAATGTTATAATAACCAATATTAGTCCGTAGGTGTGAGATAGATATGTAAATGGAGATAATAGAGATCATGAAATTAGTATATAACCAATAGGAGTCAATAGTGAGAAATAATGGAAAAAACGATATAAATGGATTCGGTAGCGTTCAGAATAGATATAGTAAATGGAGGATAATAATAGATGATGAAATGTATTATAATAAACATAGGAGTTTGCGTAGATGTATACTGGTATAACTAGATGAAGATGTTTATGACAATAGAGATGGAGATATAGTAAAGGGAATTAGAAATGTTATTTAGACACAATAGGAGTCGGTTAGGGGTAAGATGATATGTAAATGGGGATAATAGGATTGAAAATGATTAATAAACATCATAGGAGTCGGTAGCGGTAAGATAGATTGGATAAATGTGTGATATACGTAGATCTGATGTATTCTCCCAACCCCCCTTGCTGATGACACTAAATTATGCAGAGCTTTGGAAACTTCCAATGATGTGCAAGTGCTGCAAGCAGACCTAGATAGATTATCAAAATGGGCAGCAGAATGGCAGATGAGATTCAAGTTAGATAAATGTAAGGTGATGCATTTGGGATTTAAAATCCCTGTGCCATCTACACCATAAATAACTCTGGGTTAAGTTCATCTGTAATGGAAAAGATTTGGGGGTTCTGGTAGATAACAGACTTAGCTGTAGCAAACAATGCCAGGTAGCAACAGCTAGAGCTAGCAAGATATTGTCTTGTATAAAAAGGGGAATAGATTCAAGAGAATAAAATATTATTCTCCCTTTACAGGCACTGGTAAGGCCTCATTGGATTATGCGGTGCAGTTTTGGAATCCCATATACAAAAGGAACATCTGGAAATTGAGGCAGTTCAGAGAAGGGCAACTAAATTAATAAGGGGAATGGAGGGGTTGAATATGCAGGCAGGTTAGACAAGTTAGGGCTGTTTACATTGGAGAAGAACGTTTGCAGGGGACATGAAACCTTATACAAATATATTAATGGGCCATACAGTGAACTCTCTGGTGCATTGTTCAATAGGTCATATCAGAGGACCCGTGGACATCCTTTAAGGTTGGAAGAAAAGAAGTTTCATCTTCAGGTTAGGAGAGGTTTCTTTACAGTGAGAACGGTGAAACTGTGGAACTGCTTCCAGCAGAGGTGGTAATGGCAAGTTCATTGAATAACTTTAAAAAAGGCCTGGATAAGTTTCTAAAACTGAATAATATTGAGAATTACTGGTATTAATGCATATAGATCTGGTTGATCCAGGGATACTTTCCGATTGCCGTTTGGAGTCAGGAAGGAATTTTTTCCCCTTTTTAGCTGGGGTTTTTTGCCTTCCTCTGGATCAACTGTTAGGTTGGACTTGATGGACGTATGTCTTTATTCAACCTTAATTACTATGTTAATTACTATGTTACTATGTAGATCTACTAGGCCTCCCTCAGCAGTAACTCTATTTCAATATTAGTCCAATAGCACAAACAGACGGCCCAATCAGCACCACTTCGGTCTGGCTTGAAAAAGATTTCTCCACAGTCGATTGTAAAAGATCATCACCTTTATTGTCACAACATTTAAAATCGCTTTATCGCAAACATGTACAGGTACAACATCCTGGTCTGACGCGTTTCGGATCAACGATCCTTACTCATATGAGTAAGATCCGAAACGCGTCAGACCAGGATGTTGTACCTGTACATGTTTGCGATAAAGCGATTTTAAATGTTGTGACAATAAAGGTGATGATCTTTTAACAAATCGGACTGTGGAGAAATCTTTTTCAAGCCTGACCGAAGTGGTGCTGATTGGGCGTCTGTTTGTGCTATTGGATATAGTTGACTGGGGTTTGGAACAACCCATGACGGCAGCACGCTGGAGGCGATCGACACGGATGAGGTCTCTACCCTGCTTGGAAGGAGTTTGGAGGAAGGTAAATTGATCAGCGGCTTGTCTGTTACTATGTGCTATTTCAATATTGTTTCCAAATGGCTCGGTTCAATAACCTAGTAAAGATTTTGCCAGGGCTGCCGCTCCCCGAGGTAGGGTGTGAAAATCTGTCTCAGGGCGTAGCATTCTCTTAATAGATGTATATGCGGCATGTGACAATCTCAGGTGTGCATGCTGTAGGAACCTAGTGTGATTTCTCCAGGTTTCGGTTAACAAAGGCATTTAAAGGGAACTGTGGTCCAAAAATTATTTAAATTAAGATAAATTGATAGGAATTGCTCCCCTGAGAATTTTTGAAATTTATTTCCATTGTTTATTTTGCATAGTTTTGAAGATATTTACATTTTTGTGTGTGATATGGCAGCAGCATCACTAGGTCCCCTGCACTTCCTGCTTCCTGCTCTGAAACAGTCAGTCAATCTGTCCTGTGTCTCCTCCTCTCCTTTGCAGCCCCCCTGGTCACTCCCACTCATGGACCCCATGGTCCCTCCAGTTGCATGCCCCCCATGGTCCATTATCTTACAGCCCCATGTGGCCCCGCTCACTTGCTGAAGCTGTGGGTTACTCAGACCCCCCCCCCCTACAGAAAAATCTGTGGAATTAGCCTTTTCAGGCAGAGTGAGAACTGTTTTCACACAGTTTTCACACAGTGAAAGAGAAGGGCTGTAGATTCCCTTAACTTCTCTGTCAGGACACAGCAGAGAGGAGGAGGGACTTCCTGTCTCCTCCTACAATGAGGTAGTCTGAGGCTGTTCTCGCCGGTGGCACTGTGCAGGAGAAGCCTCAGGATTGTCACAAGTCAGCCTCCCACCTATTAACTTTCTGGTCAGTCATTTCTTTATATCTTGGGCTGTGGAGCACATAGAGAAGTGGTTGATGGTTCAATTTAAAAGTAGGAAAGGCCTTTCATTTAAACTTAACTTGTTGGAGACCATAGTTCCCTTTAATTTGAAAACCAAATTAACATTTCTTGCTATTAAAAAGATCACACTAAACTATAGTGTGTATAAAGTTTAAAAAAAACAGTTAAAAAAGAAAGAACTTGGGAAAGAGAAATAATTATTTTTTATCTTTAACAAATACCTTTAGCTCTAATACCAGAGACTGTAGTAATAAGAATGGTATAAAAGAAGAATATTCACTCTGGCTGACAGAGGGTATAGTACAGAAACAATTAGACATTAGACAATGTTAATGCAGGTACACGCTGTACCATTCCTTCAAAGATGACAGACAGAATCTGCAATATCTGCAGAGTCTGTCATCTTTGAAAAATGTGACTACACACATTCATGAGCGTTCTCCCTAAATAAAGTATAGGGAGATTATTTGGGATTAGAGATGTAATGTGGGTGCGAAGAGAACCCAGTTTCGAATCGAATCTGAGGGTTTCGAAGTCCCCACAAAACTTTCGGAACTCCCAGATATACGGAACCCGGATTTTAAAATTTTCGATTTTTATTGAAAATCGTAAGTAGAGGATTATCAAAAATCGAAAACAGAGGATTATCGGAAATCAAAAGTAGAGGATTATCGAAAATCGTAAGTAGAGGATTATCGAAAATCGAAAGTAGAGGATTATCGAAAATCAAAAGTAGAGGATTACGAAAATCGAAAGTAGAGGATTATCGGAAATCAAAAGTAGAGGATTATCGGAAATCAAAGTAGAGGATTATCGAAAATCGTAAGTAGAGGATTATCGAAAATCGAAAGTAGAGGATTATCGAAAATCGAAAGTAGAGGATTATCGAAAATCGAAAGTAGAGGATTACGAAAATCAAAAGTAGAGGATTATCGGAAATCGAAAGTAGAGGATTATCAAAAATCGAAAGTAGAGGATTATCGAAAATCGAAAGTAGAGGATTATCGAAAATAGAAAGTAGAGGATTATCGAAAATCGAAAGTAGAGGATTATCGGAAACTGAAAGTATAGGATTATCGGAAATCGAAAGTAGAGGATTATCGGGAATTGAAAGTAGAGGATTATCAAAACTCGAAAGTAGATGAAAATCGAATCCTAGAAAGTATTGATCGATTTTAGTAACTCTCAAAAATAGAATGCGAGGTCTCTATTATTATTTGTCCCTCAAAATGGACAGAAGCTTTTGAATTTTTTTCCCCATAGACTTCTATGGGTACGTTTTCGAATTTTCCATTTCGAAAATTTGAAAATGTAACGAAACTCAACAGTTTTCAACATCTCTATTCGTTACTGCCATTCTCCCTACTGACTCCCTATACTTTAGTACAAGGTGCTGACCATGCCGGGGGAAATGTTTGTCTACATTGGAAACAATTGTTCCGGCTGTACATACTTTACCGATAAAGGGCTAATACCATTGGTACTGACAGGATTGGCCTTTTATGTGTGTGTACCCAGCTTTAATATCAACAAAGCTCCTGGACCTGAGGAAATACATCCACTGTTTCAATTTTATCTGGACCATTGTTCATTATGTATAGATTAACATTTGTCTGGCTATGTGCGTCTAGATTGAAAAACGGTGATGTAATACGAATATTCAAATAGAGTGTTAGTTCTGGTAATTATAGTCCAGTTTAATATCAGTGGGGGTGTCCCCAGATCAGTTCAAGGAGGTGACTTGGATAAAAAGATCCTTCAGCATTGGATATATGACGCATGGTTTCAATATGTTTATGGAAACTTAAACGCCGTATTTAACCTTTTTGTATAGTATAGTATAGTATAGTATTGTATAGTATAGTATAGTATAGTATAGTATAGTATAGTATTTGAGGTTGAATAAAGACATACGTCCATCCAGTTCAACCCATCTAGCAATATCCTCATTTCCTGCCTAACTGTTGATCCAGAGGAAGGCAAAAACACCCACCAAATTTATGAAGGGGGAAAAAATTCCTTCCTGACTCCAAGTGGCAATCGGAAATTTCCCTGGATCAACTCTACTTTATGTATCAATACCAGTAACTTGTAACATTCCTTGTTTGTAGAAACTCATCCAGCTTTTTTTTGAAACTGACCAATGCACCTGCCATTACAACGTCCACTGGAAGACAGTTCCATAGCTTTACCGTTCTCACAGTGAAAAACCCTTTCCGAGCTTGAAGCCTAAACCTTTTTTCTTCAAGTCTTAAGGGATGTCCTCATGTCCTATGACATGTTCTATTGGTGAACAATGCCCCAGATAGTTTATTGTATGGCCCGTTAATGTATTTATACACAGTAATCATATCCCCACGCAAGAGCCTTTTCTCCAGCGTACATAATTGTAACTTTTCCAGTCTCTTTTCCTATTCAAGCTCCCCCAATCCCCTTATTAATTTAGTTGCCCTTCTCTGAACCCTTTCCATTTCAAAGATGTCCTTTTTGTACACAAGATTCCAAAATTGCACTGCATATTCCAAATGAGGCCTTACCAATGCTTTGTAAAGAGGGAGAATGACATTTTCCTCCCTTGAATCCATACCTCTCTTTATACAAGACAATACCATGCTGGCTCTGGCTGTTGCCGCCTGGCACTGCTTGCTACCTTTAAGTTTGTTATCCACCAAAACTCCAAGATCCCTTTCCAACAGGGATTCACTTAACTTAGAGCCCTTTATAGTATAAGTAGCACAAGGATTTTTAAGTCCAAAATGCATCACCTTACATTTGTCAACATTGAATTTCATCTGCCACTTAGCAGCCCAATGTGATAATCTATCTAGATCCCCTTGCAACGACTGCACATCCTCTGAAGTTTTTAATGGTCGACAAAGTTTTGTGTCGTCAGCAAACACAGAAACCTTGCTGACAATACCCACTTCCAAATCACTAATAAATAGATCAAACAGAAGCGGCCCCAACACAGAACCCTGTGGCACCCCACTTAGCACTTTAGTCCATATTGATGAAGCCCCATTAACAACTACTCTCTGCATCCTATTCATTAACCAATTTTCTATCTATGTACAAATGTGACTCCCCAGACCACTTAGCTTATTCATTAGTCGCCTATGGGGGACTGTATCAAGAGCCTTTGCAAAATCCAAGTAAACTACATCTACTGCTATGCCAGAGTCTAAATTTCTACTTACTTCCTCATAAAAGCCAAGCAAGTTAATTTGACAAGATCTATTCCTCCTAAATCCATGCTGGTTGCTACTTATAATGTCAGTCCTTGAAACATACTCTAGAACATGTTCCCTTATTAAACTTTCCAGGATCTTCCCCACCACTGAAGTTAAACTTACAGGCCTGTAATTACCCGGCTGTGAACGACTACCCTTTTTGAATATTGGAATAACATCAGCCTTTTTCCAATCCAGAGGCACACCACCGGACATGAGGGAATCAGCAAAAATAAGAAACAATGGCCTAGATAAAACTGAACTTAGCTCCTTAAGTACCCGAAGTTGTATTTTATCCGGTCCAGGAGATTTATTAATATTAACCTTCTTTAGTTCTTTCTGTACCATATCCTCGGTTAACCAAAGTGCACTTGAATCTTTTATACCTTTATTGCTACTATACTCTATGATATCTGTACTTGGATCTTCTATAGTGTATACAGAGGAAAAAAAATTATTCAAGACATTTGCTTTATCGCCATCCTCCGTAACTAACTTATCCCCATTAATTAATGGTGCCACATTCTCAGTCCTCATCTTCTTACTATTAATATACTTTAAAAAAATTTTTAGGCTTAGTGATGCTTTCTTCAGCTATCCTAACTTCATTATTAATTTTAGCTAGTTTGATTGCTTTCTTACACTCCTTGTTACAGTTTTTATAATCCCTAAAGGCCCTTTCCGTTCCCTCGGCCTTTTAGGTTTTAAATGCCTTTTTCTTCCTTTCCATTTGCCTCTTTACATCAGAATTCAGCCACATGGGCGCGGATTTATTTTTTTTACATTTATTTCTCAAGGGTATAAATTTAGATGTCAACTGGCTTAAAATCCCCTTGAACACAGTCCACTTCTGTTCAGTACATTTACCTGATAATACATTATCCCAGTTGACATTCTGAAGAGCTGCTTTTAACCTGGGAAAATTTGCTTTCCTGAAATTAAATGTCTTTGTTAACCCAGCGCACTTTTCCTTTCGATAACAAAGTCCAAATGCCACTATTTCATGGTCACTATTCCCTAATCCTCCAGTTACCTTTATATCTATAATGTGCTCCTTAATGTTAGATATTACCAGATCCAACAGAGCTCCTTTTCTAGTAGGAACCTCAACCACCTGTGAGAGAAAATTATCCTGTAGGAAATTCAGGAACTCATCGCCTTTTTCTGTGATGGCAGTTCCACCACACCAATCAATGTCAGGGTAATTGAAGTCCCCCATAATGAGCACACTCCCCAAACTTGCAGCCCTTGCCAACTGCATATGAAATTGACTCACCTCCTCTCTGCTAGCATTACGGACAAAAGGGAAAAATTTCCTGGACAGCAAAGATTTTTTACGGACAGGGGGAGGGGTTAGTAGCATACCTAAGCCACTCCCCCTTTTAAGGATTATCCTAAAGAAAACTGACTGTTAAAGGGCATATATACAGAATAAAATGTGTTTTTGAATTGCCCATTACTGGAAATTACTATTCTTTCCTAATCTGTCCCCTATTTCTTTAGATAGCTTTAGAAACATCTTACATTTCAGCTGTCATTCAAGTACCTTGTATTCATAAATCTGTCCTGTGTGCAGTTTTGCTGTCTAACATTGACTAGCAAGGGCTAACTGAAGCTGTTTTGTGAACTGGAGGGCTAACTGTGAAGCTGGTTTGTGAACTAGAGGGCTGACTGTAAAGCTGGTTTTTGAACTGGAGGACTGACTATAAAGCTGGTTTGTGAACTGGAGGGCTGACTGTAAAGCTGGTTTGTGAACTAGAGGGCTGACGGTAAAGCTGGTTTTTGAACTGGGAGGCTGACAGACACTGGTTTATGAACTGGGAGGCTGACAGACTGGTTTATGAACTGGAGGGCTGAATGACACTGGTTTGTAATATGCAGGGCTGACACCATGTGACTTAAAACATAGACTAGTAGATTGAGGGATTAAAGAGCCATTACCTTTACCACCTTCTGTACTGTGGTGCAGTGTGGTCTGTCTGTGTCTCCCATGACCCCCAGCTCTTATTAACCTTCCCCACACACTTACTTGGTAGTGGTTGCTTTTTCTTGTGGGTCAGTCATTTTGAAAGCTCATTTAGTCCACACAGTCTTGTAGAACAATATGTCACTGTGTGGGAGCTTAGAATAAAATCATGAATGGATCTCTCTCTGACATGTCTCTTCATAGACTATAACAATGATGAGTGAAAACGGCTCCCCTGAGTCCCTGTCTCCCCTCCCTCTTTCCTTCACCTAGTAACTCCTGTAACCAGCAGTGCATTGTCTGGTACACATATAATTCCTGTATGGTGAATACTAATGGTTGAATGAAAATCTCCCGGGCTGCCTTACTACTGGGCAGTAGGGACCAGGTGACAGCCAGGCTCCACCCTATAGGACAGTGTGTGTGATGTTATCGGGAGAGGGGTTGTGGCGCGTGGTGTGCATTAGACCACAAAGCTGGAGCTTCCTGGCAGAGAGTTAGACACAGATTGAGGCCGCGGGACAAAAAGCTTCCAAGTAAGTTGGAGGAGGAGCCAGCACGCCAGTGAAGCAAGAGACGCGTTGACACTATTACGCAGTGCGTGCCTGGATGGCTAAATCTTGTGATTTTTAACGGACAAAAACTTTTTTTTACGGACTTCACGGACAGACCTTATTTTCTTACATTTTTCACGGACTGTCCGTGAAATAACGGACGGTTGGCAACCTTGCCAGTGAGACTGCTAATACCCCCCCCCCCCCAAACCTAGTGCCTGTTTATGTGTGAATTGACATTTACATGGATGAATTGTTTTTGATGATTTGATGAATATTGTGCTGTTTTTAGCATTATATCTCCAGGAACCAATTGCCATGTCAAGTGGTTGTACAGGAACAATGTTTTTTGTTACACAGGTGTGCACACACTATATGAACCCTGGAAGTAGCCCGGTCATGTGAACCAGAAGAAGAGTCTGGTTGGCCATTAAAATGCTTGTTGGTCTGTTTGAGGTAACTTTGTATTAAAGTATTCATGGTTTTTGTGATACATATGCCACCTCCTAGCTATTTTTTTTATTTTGGGGAGTTGGTTGCCCCTGTCTGTTACTTTATGCCCAGTATAAGGCAGTGTGAGTGCCTAGTGAGATTTGTGCTAGAAATGGAAAGAGTTTAGAGAAGAGCAAGTAAATTAAAAAGGGGAATGGGGGAGCATGACACTGCAGACAGATTAAACAAGTTAGGGCTGTTTACACTGGAGAAAAGTTACTGGGACGGAGATACAATCACTTTCTAAAAAATATGGTATTGGGCCATACAATCACACTTTAAATTGGATTTAGTCTTTAAAACCATCACATGCAAAAAGTTAATGTATGAAATTCTATATTTTTATTTTTTTAACTCTGCCTTTTCTGAACATTAGTTCTTTGGAGTTCATTTTGGGTCTGAACAATATAATATAACATTTTGGTGCAAAGATACAGCTCACTACTGCCCAACTGGAAGTCAGAATGGCAAAGACCTCCATTGCCACAGTATAAATGCCCCTCTCACTGAGATAGGCCGGGATAAAGGACACCCAGACACTGAGGAAAGCCAACATACTGAATGTGATTAATTTGGCTTCATTGAAACTGTCAGGGAGTCGCCTTGCCAGAAAGGCAACAATGAAGCTAATGATGGCCAAGAGGCCAAGATATCCCAGCATGCACCAGAATGCAGTGGGGGATCCTTCATTACAATTAACTATGATGACTCCAGGTTTAATTTCAGTGTCAAGTTCAGGAAAGGGAGGAAAAAAAGACAACCACATCACACAATTACAGAACTGAATAAAAACACTAACTGTAATGACAATATAGGATACTCTTGGCATGGATAATTTCTTTAACCGGCTGCCAGGCTTGGTTGCATTAAAGGCAATGACAACTGTGACCGTTTTTGCCAGAACACAGGAGATACAGAGAGCAAAAACTATACCAAATGCCACCTGACGTAGGAGACACTTTTCAGGTTGAGGGTAACCAATGAAACCTAAAGAACAAAGGAAACATAGGAAGAGGGAAAGGAGGAGAAGACAACTAAGGGAATAGTTATTGGCTCGGACTATTGGTGTCTTTTTATGGCAAATGAAAATCCCCAAAACAGTTACTGGAGTTAGAGAAGAACAGATAGAGGTGGCTGCTAGGCTGAACCCCAATGGCTCTACATAAGAAAGGAACACTAAAGATCTTGGTAAACATCTGTCTTGATTTACATTTGGCCACATGTCCCAGGAACATGGTCGACAATCCGAGGCATCTGCAAAGAAACATATTTATATCAGTCAGTGTGTGTGTGTGTGTGTCTGTGTAATAAATCTAAATATATTTTTGTTATACCAGTTTGGTTGGAAATGTGTCCATGTGGACATTGAGAACATTCATAGCAGCAAAGGGGTTTTCCAGATACAATTCCTTTTCTAAACCCTCTTGGACAATTTGGGCTGCACTTTGAAAGAGGAACCTATGAATACGACACAATAATAAGAAGCATGGGAAGTATTTGTAGCAATAACCATAAACCATAAATGTTATTTTATTATTCCATTGCTTTTTAACATGCCGGAACAACATGTGGCAACATCTCTTAAAGGAGAGCAATAGGGCATGTAAAGTTTTTAAAACCGTTAAAATCAAAAGAACTTGGGGCAGGGGGGTTGATTTGTAATTCCTACCTCCCAGTATTGTTTTTGTTGGTTGTGCCAGCACAAAGCAAATTGCCTCTGCCAGGCTTACTTGTAGCTTTTGGCTGCACTACTGTATGTTTAATACAGGAAGGCCCAGGGAACTAACCTGGCATATGAAAACTATACATTTTGTACTGTAGGTAGTGTCCACCCCTCAAAAAATAATCCTACTTCCCTTTACCAGGTACTTTTTGTTTTTGAAAACTATCAGGGAGATTCAATAAAAGTACTTATGGTTAAAAATGGTGCTAATTTTGCCCCAACCAATCAGATATTATTTAACATTTGAAATTTGACATCTGATTGGTTGGGGCAAAATTAGCACCATTTTTAACGATAAGAACTTTTATTGAATAACCCTGTATATTTTAGAGAGTACTGTACTGTAGTCATTCTTTAAACATACAATGATTAAAGTACAGAATACAAGTTAACCACAATCACTCAAAGACAAATACACAAATTGTCCCCCTTTTTAAAAAACTATTGTTTTTGTAATGTGCGTTGCATCCACCCAGGTTAAATTATAAATACCCTTGATAGCTAGAATACCGTGTGTAAAAGCAGCAGAGAGTATTAGTTTGGAAATGGGAAAAGATAACTGTAGTATGAAGGGCACATTTAGAAGGGATAGAGAATCAGAGAGTCTCCAATACCCTGTAGGCACAGAAAAAAATCTCAACAAAGACATGATAATGTAAAGGTACCAATGACTTATCTGATAAACAAAATACAGTATGGGTAATAAAGAAATAAATCAACGGTCCTGTGTTTTGACTACAGAACAAAGATCTGTATTTTTTTAAGAACATGTCATAAAAGTACACCGCGGTCACTAAAAGTATTGATTTTGTTTTAGAAATAGATGCGGGGGCTACATATTTGGTCTGTCCTTACACATACTGTATGTCTTACAATATTAATGGAGAATTGTGGTGTCCATGCAAGTGAACTCCAGATGGATTAAATGTTATAATGCTGGTACCATTTTGAACTAACTAATAATATTATTAGTGTATTTGAAATAAATGTAGGAGAAAATAATAAATTTTTTCTGTTTAAAATAACTGCATACCATAAAAAAGTTAAGTGCACATCTCCAAAGACAGAGACGTGCAGGAAAACATTGCTGAAAATTGCACTGCACACATGTATGGAAATACAAAATGAGAGGACCTAATCACCAGTCCCTTAACCAATACATCTACATCAATATATCTACATCTACTTATGAACACAACTTGAGACCACATAGGCCTATAACAAATTCACTTTATTAAAATCACTGCATACCTGTGTGTTACCCCCACTCCATATAACTTCTAAATTTCCAAATTTCAAGTTTTTGCCAACAGGGGAATTCGAGTCATAACTCCCGATGGAAACCTGTTCGAGTCTACCGTTGGCATTCCTACGCCAGTTCACAATATCATATACAGCTGGTAGATTTCCTTTCCCATCAAAAAAGACTTTACTCCCATCTTTGGTATGGAAGTTTACATTTTTAACGTAGTGAAGAAGCTTAGGAGATAAAATACATGCAGTAAATTCACTTTAAGCAGTACATTGAAATAAGGACATCTCCACCCTCTTTACACATCTTTGTGTATAGCTTAAGGACCCCCAATTGTTTTCATTATACTTAAAAATATACTTCTAAAGATAATTATAGAACTCTGTCTCTTGCCATCATGTATGTCTCCTCTACTGTTGGTGCAGGCATTTTATGTGCCACACAGCAGCAGAGCAGGCATCTTTGTAAATGGCAATCAACCATTGGCTGTGACATCAGCGTCATGGCTTTGACTGATGGCTGTCAAGAGGAGAGGACAGGAGATAGCAGTGGGATTGGGTTTTGTAAGGGACTTTATAAGCATATTTGGAAAAGGTAATTATAATGAAAATTAGATTTGCCAAGTCATCCTGAATAGAGAAAGCCAGTTTGAAGACTAGTGAAACTTCACTGAATACCACAGATATACCATAACCTGGGTGACTGAGAACCTTCACAAGCAGAATGAAAACTAGGTTTGGGGGATTCTTAAGCTATATACAAGTATAATGTCTTACTTGCCATGGATGAAATGAGGAAATGTTGGCACAGGAGGCATCAGAAAATGGTCCAGTTCCAGGTGCACAGTTTACCATATGTTGTATGGCCCATGCTATGGCATAAACTGCTGTATATACACTGAAAGACACTCTGTGATATTCTTCAGTTAACACATTCTTTTCATTTCCTGTACAAGGTTTAACTGTAAGGTCATCTATCTGCATAACTGGACTGCTTCCATTGATCCACTTACATGAGTAGGCTTGTTCCCAAAATTCCATGATAAATAAATCTTCATTATCTTTTGATGGATGAAAGCTACTGAGATACCTAGTGAATTCAGGCATGTGTCCACGATGGATGGCTAGACCGATAGTTCCCAGTAATATACGTTGGTACCGCTCGTTGGAGAGTAAATCTGATGTTGCCCAAGCTTCACTAGCTACCCATACATAGCCAACCATGTTCTGCCTTAATATTTCTTCCATAACAATCACAAAATTGGAAGAAATGACAACAATGACCTTTGCAGTTGATTTTTTGATGGTTTGTGCCAGATGTGGAGCATTTCTGTTAGCCTGCTTTGTCAAAATGTATTCAGCGAAAGCCACACAGGCTCCACCATTTATTAACTCTTGTTTTACCATTTGGAGTCCATACTCACCATAATCATCATCATCAGCTAAAATACCAATCCAAGACCAACCGAAATGTAAGATCAGCTGAGCTAAACCTTTCATCTGAAATTCGTCACTAGGAATGGTACGTAAAAAGGAAGGGAAAAGGTCCCTATCATTAAGAATTGGACTGGTTGCAAAATAACTGATCTAAAAAAAAAAAGAGAAGGAACATTTGTACCTTCTATTATCAGTTTTACTGATTATATTAAGGACACTTGCAAATTAATTACCTAGCTATGTTAGAGATTCAATAAAAGTTCTTATCGTTAAAAATGTTGTATTTTGTGCTTTGTGCTAAACTATCTGTGGCCTCTTTTTCTTGTTACTGGGGAAATTATACTTGAGTTTCCAAGAAAAGTAAAAGGATGACTCACTCTATCAGATGGTCATGAGAAAATGTTCTGGCCATCTTTTTAATATTCAAAGATAATTCAAGGAGAGCTGGTAAAATCTAAAAAGTATTTAAGGGAGTTGTAATATTGCTAGTGTAAAAGTGTAAAACTGTAAAATCCATGCTACCCGCTGAAAAATCGGGTTCACTTGGGTTTTACACTTATTTTAGGGCACTGCACCATTTCCAAATGATTTATACATTTTCTTCCTGGTTTCCAACTTCTATCTGCCTTTAATTAGCCATGTTGTGAAGGGGGCAAAATAATTCTGTCTGCCTCTAACTGCCACTCAAAGCTAGCATGTGAGTTCGTTTGACTGGCAGAGGAGGAGGAGAGAGGTTGTAACAAACATTCCCAGCAGCCAATGACAAGTGCTGTGTTAACCAAGGCCCTGGGCCAGCTAAGAGGTGGGCTTTTTGCTCTCATCTTTGCTGCGTGATATCTAATGGAGGGCAGCACGGTTGTAAATGTGAGTAAGCGATTTCAGCTGCTGGAGGTTGTGGACATTTAATGGGGTGATGTTATTTTTTTATATTGTTGTCCTTTAAGGGGTACCATCGGGATTGTGGTGCTAAAATTTTTTCAAATCTCCCAATAAGGCTAAAAATTGGCAGACGCTCTGGCTATCGCCCATTCATAATCCGAGGATTATACCATATTGCAATATTGTACAACTAAATATTGTATCGTGTACGGGCTAATATTGTATCGTGTATGGGCTCCTTAAGCTAGATAAGTCTATTATGTTATTAAGCAGCTCTGTTTACTTCATCTTTAATACCTGAAATGTGGACCCTTAAAGGACCTCACCGCTATAATATTAAGATAGCATTGTATTGTATAATCTTGCACAACTACCCTTACCTGTGGGTACTGGTACAGTCCCAAGATTTGTGCCATAAGAATGGATGCTGTTGACCAGGAATCACCAACAATGCCAGCAGGAAATGCCCCATTATGACAATGATAATTGGGAATAATCCCCCTTCCCCCAGATAGCACTGAAAGGGTCCCTTTTGCTGCTTCTTGCAATGTAAAGCAAGTGTCAAAAATGTTATAGCCCAAAGAAATATTGGGAAGCAGTTGAGGATCTGAATTAATCTCCTCTATGGCATATATAAAGGCGTGCATGTTTTGGTAGTACTCAATAACAAATCTAGGATACAAGAGAAAAACTGGATGTTAACGTGGAAGATTGAAGACAGACTGTACTACTTCCATGGGCAATAGAAACTCTCTCTGACTAAATGTTCGTACACACGTGTGATCGCGGGTCGCTGGCAGAGAGTTATGTGAATGTTTAAATTTCTTTGAGACAGTGTCCTAGCTGTATACATGGACATAGGACATTTTGGATGTAGACCATTGTCCTGACCTCACATTTGATGGCCGCACCACGGGTGCACTACCTCATGTCAGCCAAAAGGTGGCACACAACATAGGAGTTGGGGTCAACAAAGGCCCTAGATGATTTATATATAACAGAATTATTCTGATTTCAGTTTCTTATAATTAGACTTAAAAGGCATGTTCAGTTCTCTAATGAAAAATCCCCCCCCCCCCCAAAAAAAAAAACACAATTACTAGAGAGCTGACAGATGTAGGTCTAACCTGTTATGCAGGAAAATGTCCTAATCTCTCTTTCCTCTGATCTCAAAAGCTTTTATCCTCTTCTCAAAGCTTTTCAAGTTCTGCTAAGCAGATGAACCAGAAAGCAGAAAGAGGTGTAACAGCATAGGGCAGCATTTCAGTTAGTTAGTTATTCTTACATCTCTCGGATTTCTAATTAAACTGCAGTTTTAGAGTTTGGGGGGGGGGGGGTGATTTGTCTATATAAAATTTGTAGCTTGAAGGGTGGACTTGCCCTTTAAAGTAGACTGGCTGGCAGGTTTGTTGGTAGACTGGGTGACTGAAACATCTGGTACAAAAAGGGTAAACATTAATTACCTGAATATGTAATACTCATTCACCCCCAACTATGTTAGCTTTCGCCTTCCTTTACTGATAAAAATCTTCTAGTGTTCTTGGGTGGGATGATGGGATGCTTCATCATCACAGATTATTCGACACTTGTGACTGGTGGAACAAAGGACTTTTGGACGCAGCAATAGTAGCTGCGGCTAAGGGTTAGTGGGAACCAAAAGTGCAGTCCGTCCATAGAGGACCGCACGATCGGCCGTAGTTTTCTGACCCATCCAATCGCCAATTTGTTTGATGCGGACGAACAAACGGTTGGATTTCGGTTGCACCCCCCTGAAAAAAACATCCAATATTCCGGGCCAATCAAATAAATATTGCATGGTGTGTACCAAACTTTACACTAACACAATCTGATCATAATTTCCCATCTACCTCTTCTCATTCATCATCCTATATGCTGGATTATCATTTTGGCTTATAAAAGAAAGAAATACAATAAGGAAGAAGATGGTATAGATAAAGAAAAGAAGGATCCACATTTTAATAAGGGGGGTGCGGTAGAATGTTTGACTGGATCCTTAGTGTGATTTGTAGTATTAAAGGAGAACTAAACTTACATTTTCAAAAACCTAATGTGAAAGTTTTTCTCCCCAGAACACCTATACATTGTAAGATTCTTCTGTGGTACATTGCATTTAATATATGTGAGAAATAGATTCTGTAAATAAGAAGGCTTCCATGTTGTTGCCAGTACAACCCACAGCCCATGAAGTCATCAAAGAACCATGCCCCCTGACCCCAGTATTCACTGTCTCTATGCACAAAGTGTTTTCTATACAGATGTCTCCACACCAATATGGAATCCCTGATAAGTAATAGATTCTGTAACTGACCCCAGTATTCACCGTCTCTATGTACAGAGTATTTTCCATACAGAGTCTCTACACCATATGGGATCCTGATAAGTAATAGATTCTGTAACTGACCCCAGTATTCACCGTCTCTATGTACAGAGTATTTTCTATACAGATGTCTATACACCGATATGGAATCCCTGATAAGTAATAGATTCTGTAACTGACCCCAGTATTCACCGTCTCTATGTACAGAGTATTCTCTATACACCGATATGGAATCCCCGATAAGTAATAGATTCTGTAACTGACCCCAGTATTCACTGTCTCTATGTACAGAGTATTCTCTATACACCGATATGGAATCCCTGATAAGTAATAGATTCTGTAACTGACCCCAGTATTCACTGTCTCTATGTACAGAGTATTTCTCATAGATGTCTATACACCAATATGGAATCCCTGATAAGTAATAGATTCTGTAACCGACCCCAGTATTCACTGTCTCTATGTACAGAGTATTTTCTATAACAGATGTTATACACCGATATGGAATCCCTGATAAGTAATAGATTCTGTAACTGACCCCGGTATTCACCGTCTCTATGTACAGAGTATTTTCTATACAGATGTCTATACACCGATATGGAATCCCTGATAAGTAATAGATTCTGTAACTGACCCCAGTATTTACTGTCTCTATGTACAGAGTATTTCTATACAGATGTCTATACACCAATATGGAATCCCTGATAAGTAATAGATTCTGTAACTGACCCAGTATTCACTGTCTCTATGTACAGAGTATTTTCTATACAGATGTCTATACACCAATATGGAATCCCTGATAATAGATTCTGTAACTGACCCCAGTATTCACCGTCTCTATGTACAGAGTATTTTCTATACAGATGTCTATACACCGATATGGAATCCGTGATAAGTAATAGATTCTGTAACTGACCCAGTATTCACCGTCCCTATGTACAGAGTATTTTCTGTACAGATGTCTACACACCGATATGGAATCCCTGATAAGTAATAGATTCTGTAACTGACCTCAGTATTCACCGTCTCTATGTACAGAGTATTTTCTATACAGATGTCTATACACCGATATGGAATCCCTGATAATAAGTTCTGTAACTGACCCAGTATTCACCGTTCTATGTACAGAGTATTTTCTATACAGATGTCTATACACCAATATGGAATCCCTGATAAGTAATAGATTATGTAACTGACCCCAGTATTCACTGTCTCTATGTACAGAGTGTTTTCTATACAGATGTCTATACACCGATATGGAATCCCTGATACGTTACAGATTCTGTAACTGACCCCAGTATTCACTGACTCTATGTACAGAGTATTTTCTATACAGATGTCTATACACCAATATGGAATCCCTGATAAGTAATAGATTCTGTAACTGACCCCAGTATTACGTCTCTATGTACAGAGTATTTTCTATACATAGTCTAACACCAATATGGATCCCTGATAGTAATAGATTCTGTAACTGACCCCAGTATTCACTGTCTCTATGTACAGAGTATTTTCTATACAGATGTCTATACACCGATATGGAATCCCTGATAAGTAAAGATTCTGTAACTGACCCCGGTATTCACCGTCTTATGTCTACAGAGTATTTTCTATTACAGATGTCTATACACCGATATGGAATCCCTGATAAGTAATAGATTCTGTAACTGACCCCAGTATTCACCGTCTCTATGTACAGAGTATTTTCTATACAGTTGTCTATACACCAATATGGAATCCCTGATAAGTAATAGATTCTGTAACTGACCCAGTATTCACTGTCTCTATGTACAGAGTATTTTTTATACAGATGTCTATACACCAATATGGAATCCCTGATAAGTAATAGATTCTGTAACTGACCCAGTATTCACTGTCTCTATGTACAGAGTATTTTCTATACAGATGTCTATACACCAATATGGAATCCCTGATAAGTAATAGATTCTGTAACTGACCCCAGTATTCACCGTCTCTATGTACAGAGTATTTTCTATACAGATGTCTATACACCGATATGGAATCCCTGATAAGTAATAGATTCTGTAACTGACCCCGGTATTCACCGTCCCTATGTACAGAGTATTTTCTATACAGATGTCTATACACCGATATGGAATCCCTGATAAGTAATAGATTCTGTAACTGACCCCGGTATTCCTGTCTCTAGTACAGAGTATTTTCTATACAGATGTCTATACACCAATATGGAATCCCTGATAAGTAATAGATTCTGTAACTGACCCCGGTATTCACCGTCTCTATGTACAGAGTATTTTCTATACAGATGTCATACACCGATATGGAATCTGATAAGTAATAGATTCTGTAACTGACCCAGTATTCACTGTCTCTACGTACAGAGTATTTTCTATACATAGTCTATACACCGATATGGAATCCCTGATAAGTAATAGATTCTGTAACGACCCAGTATTCACCGTCTCTATGCACAGAGTATTTTCTATACAGATGTCTACACCAATATGGAATCCCTGATAAGTAATGATTCTGTAACTGACCCCAGTATCACCCTCTCTATGTACAGAGTATTTCTATACAGATGTCTATACACGATATATGGAATCCCTGATAAGTAATAGATTCTGTAACTGATCCAGTATTCACCGTCTCTATGTACAGAGTATTTCTATACAGATGTCTATACACCGATATGGAATCCCTGATAAGTAATAGATTCTGTAACTGACCCAGTATTCACCGTCTCTATGTCAGAGTATTTTCTATACAGATGTCTATACACCAATATGGAATCCCTGATAAGTAATAGATTCTGTAACTGACCCCAGTATTCACTGTCTCTATGTCAGAGTATTTTCATACAGATATCTATACACCGATATGGAACCCTGTAAGTAATAGATTCTGTAACTGACCCCAGTATTCACCGTCTATGTACAGAGTATTTTCTATACAGATGTCTATATACCGATTGGAATCCCTGATAAGTAATAGATTCTGTAACTGACCCAGTATTCACCGTCTCTATGTACAGAGTATTTTCTATACAGATGTCTCATACACCGATATGGAATCCCTGATAAGTAATGATTCTGTAACTGACCCCAGTATCACCGTCTCTATGTACAGAGTATTTTCTATACAGAGTTCTATACACCGATATGGAATCCCTGATAAGTAATAGATTCTGTAACTGACCCCAGTATTCACCGTCTCTATGTACAGAGTATTTTCTATACAGATGTCTATACACCGATATGGAATCCCTGATAAGTAATAGATTCTGTAACTGACCTAGTATTCACTGTCTCTATGTACAGAGTATTCATTACAGATGTCTATACACCCATATGGAATCCCTGAAAAGTAATAGATTCTGTAACTGACCCCAGTATTCACTGTTATGTACAGAGTATTTCTATACAGATGTCTAACACCAATATGGAATCCCTGATAAGTAATAGATTCTGTAACTGACCCCAGTATTCACCGTCTCTATGTACAGGTATTTCTATACAGATGTCTATACACCGATATGGAATCCCTGATAAGTAATAGATTCTGTAACCGACCCCAGTATTCACCGTCTCTACGTACAGAGTATTTTCTATACAGATGTCTATACACCAATATGGAATCCCTGATAAGTAATAGATTCTGTAACTGACCCCAGTATTCACTGTCTCTATGTACAGAGTATTTCTATACAGATGTCTATACCCCGATATGGAATCCCTGATAAGTAATAGATTCTGTAAACTGACCCAGTATTCACTGTTCTATGTACAGAGTATTTTCTATACAGATGTCTATACACGATATGGAATCCCTGATAAGTAATAGATTCTGTACTGACCCAGTATTCACCGTCTCTATGTACAGAGTATTTTCTATACAGATGTCTATACACCAATATGGAATCCCTGATAATTAATAGATTCTGTAACTGACCCCAGTATTCACCGTCTCTATGTACAGAGTGTTTTCTATACAGATGTCTCCACACCAATATGGAAGTCCCTGAAAAGACTTTTAAAGCTGCTTGTTACCCTGCAGTTTATTTACCAGTCAGTGTGAGTTGCTAGAAAATAAACTGCAGGGTAACAAGCAGCTTTCTAAGTTATCAGGGATTCCATATTCCATTTTTTAAATTATTCTTTTACTAGCAAAAGATAAAGTTACCAAATGTAGCTGGGAACTCTGCTTATTCAGTGTTGGCGCACCAGGTAAGGCACCAGATTTAAAAAATAGGCAGTTCAGAAGGTCACAAGTTCAATACCCCAGATGTAGCTTTTTTTGTTTCTATTATATTCCATGAGAAAGAGAAAGCTTCTAATTGTACCCTGATGTTCAGCTTGTGTAGTGGTGGCTCACCTTGTAAGACACCAGGCTTAGACACATACAGTTCAGAAGATCACAAGTTCAATACCCTAGCTAAACCTTTTTTTTTTGTTTCTATTATATTCCATGAGAAAGAGAAAGCTTCTAATTGTACCTTTACATTCAGCTTGTGCGTGGTGGCTCACCTTGTAAGACACCAGGGTTAGACACATACAGTTCAGAAGATCACAAGTTCAATACCCTAGCTAAACATTGTTTTTGTTTCTATTATATTCCATGCAAAAGATAAAGCTTCTAAATGTTCCTAGGCTTTAGGCTTATTCAGCGGTGGCTCACCTTGTAAGATGCCAGGGTTAGACACATACAATTCAGCGGTGGCTCACCTTGTAAGATGCCAGGGTTAGACACATACAAATCAGAAGGTTATGAGTTTGATTCCCCCGATGTATTTTTATTTTTTGTTTCTATTATGTTCCTACTACAATATTCTACATGTACCAATGATTTTTATAGTGTCTCTCTTAGCCTAGCGGTAAGACTTCTGCTTTTAGCAAGACAGGGTAAATGTACAAGTTGCAGGTTCTATTCCCCACACTAACTTTTATTTTTGCTGAAATGTAAGTATTCTGTTTCTTACATCCATGCTAACTATGAAATACACTGCAAAGATTCATTTTCTTTTTGTATGAAAAGCAAAGGATTATATCATTGTTAGGACAGGAGCCTTGAATGTGTTTGAAAACAAAAAACTGAAATCCCTGTTCTGTGTCATGGAGAGGGAGGATCTCTGTGCTATAATGTGATTGGTTGTCAGCTTCTAGGAAGCAAGGCTGCAACTTCCTTGTTTTGATCTGTTGAGCTTTATGGAGCATGTACCTGTACGCAGACACTTAGCTGGGGGTTTACCCAGCTAAGGTGGATTGTGGGAGCTGACCCCTAGTACTCACAGGTTATTTTCATAAATCTTCCAATGGCCACAGCAAAGGGAGAGGTGAGACACAGCTTTTTGTATGTTTGTGAATGTGCTCTGTCTATTGGGACAATGTTGTCTGGAGACTTTAGTTCCCCTTTAAGCATTTACCAACCATGGCACTTCACACCGCTGACCAGAGTAATATGTTATACTGATAATTAGAGATGTCTGAAACTGGTAATATCTGTTCCATTGTCAGATTAATGGCTCTAGGGAAAATCCTGAAGATCTAAAAATGTGAAGACGGAAATTACTTTCGAGACTTTAGAGCGCATTTTCAATGATTATTAAACGTTGAGGCTATTTTCGATAAACCTTGAACCATAGCCTTGACTGTTTGATAATCATAGAATATGACCTCCAAAGTCCTGAAACTCCCCGAAATCGAAACGATCTACCCGGTTTCGGACGGAACAATGGGATTTCGGAACCGAGGGGTTGCGAGTCGGATCTGGGTCAGAATCGGACCTGGATCCCATCTCTACTGATAATGGCTTAATAAAGGCAACCATGGTCCACACATGGCACTGGTTCTGCACTTGTGTAATGCTGTAAAAACTGTTTAGAAGGTATATGATTTCCATAAGGCCTACCTATGGAAACATGGAAATTACCCAAAAGTCTTTCCTTCTCGTAAATGCATAATAATAAAGGAAGCTCTGACTCTCACTGACCTACTTTATCACTTAGTTATGCGTTTACTTTACCTTCAGCATTAAATGTCCTTGTAAATTATGGTTTTGACAGCCATCCCTATAATATTTGAATGTCCCCCTTCTTTTGTTTGCTAGAGTAAGACGACACACATACATAATCCTATATTATCACTTACATCTGACACTGTAGCACTGGGGGCTTGGTGGTGAAATTGAAGTTCACGTACACTCTGTCCAAATGAATCATAAATGTTCCTCCAACCACAACGTCTCCAGGACTGCTAAGTGAACTGGTGATGGGCTCAGTGACAAGGGTGCAGCCAGTTTTAGAGTCAACAAGGTCACAGAATCGTAAAGTGGCTGTGTACAAAACCAATGCTGTAAAGTTGATATACCTGCTCATTTTTCTGAAAGGGAGACTCATCTTCATAGATCTGTTACTCTTAGTGTGTCCTTGTCCCTGATTAAATAGTCACCAAAAATAACGAGATAGGATTCCCAAACTGCTTTTTATACATATTAGGGAAATCCCAGGAGAACGCACACACTGCTTAGTTTTCATTAATTGGTTTAATAGCTCAGGGGAAATAAATCTCTCTACACTTAGTCTAACAGCTCAGTTCCCAAAAGAAAAGTTAAAGTGTTTCATTAATTCAATTTCAAAGAGTCAGATAAATCCGACTCTACCACACACTGGCATACAAATCCAAAATAAAATAAACCCTTCCTTTTTAAAGTCATTTTATTATTAATAATATTATTATTATTATTATTGTGGATTTATATAGCGCCAACAGCTTCTGTAGCGATTTACAATTACAATTTATACATTCAGCAGGGGTGTCTCTCTAATGAGGCAATATGAGCAAAATGCTCAGAACAGCACCCCTGATAAAAATCAGAGAGTAGGCAGGCAAAGATCACTTTAATTTTTTTTTTTTTTTTTGAAAAGCAGCTGGCAAAGCAGAAGAAAAATAAAACCCTGCGTGCGTGAGTGTGTGCACTCTCTCGGACCTGCAGTTTTTCCCTTCTAGCTCTACACTAACTGCTGCTTTCATGCAGACCCTGCTCTGATGGTCATATGGTAAGTGAGGTACTGTAATTATCCGTGTGTGCAGAGCTGGGCACATTTTATTTTCAACGTAGTGTGGGTGATCTGGGAATTAGGGCATGTTATATGTACCTATCTGTGTGATCTGGGCAATAAGGCATGTTATATGTATCTATCTGTATGAGCTGGGTGTAAGGGTATCTTATATGTCCCTATCTTAGTTAGGGCCATGCTGAAAGAATCTACCTTAATGTGTTGGCAGGCTTACAAATCTTTTGGAAAAAAAATATTTTATTCTATGGGAATTATGGTGTGGATAAATGTCTTTTTGAGGAACTGTATAAATAGTGCCATGATGTGAAGTTTAAAATAACCAAATGTTTAACCATGCCCATTCCTGGATGCCACGCACACCTAACCCTGGTTGCGATGGCACATTTAATGGTGCCTAGTGGTACATAGGGGCTGCATTCAAAAGTTTGGCTCTAGTGGCCTGCCCCAAAGAGCTTACACTCTAAGCACATTTATTTGACATATACAACCTATCAGTATGTCTTTATGCTTGTGGGGCAAACCGGAGATTAAAGTTATGAACAAATCATTGGACATATTAAAGTCCAGATTATCAAAAGGACCGGAATAGAATGGCAATCACTAGAGATTGTGTCCAATTTTTGCAGGGATGAATCTTCATGGAGAGTGAAGCATCCTGGGAAAGTTTTAGAGTAGCATTGTGGGCGGTGGTTGGGGTGTGCTTGTGTGCATTGGGGCGGCAGTTGTTGGGTGCATGCGCAGGTGTATTTGTGCATACTGTACTAACATCCTTCGTTTAGTATATAGGATAAAGAGCTAAACCCAAGACAATTTAACCTGTTTGACCTCAGAGAGAAAACTTTGTTACAAAATATTTTTTTCTAGTGCAACTTGGTAGCTCATTAAGAGGATTTACATTGTCTTTAAACTAAAACCATTTTTTTTGTGCCACTCTTCCATACAGGCCAATGGTGCATAGAGTTTCTTTTGTGTTCGGCTGGTGAATTTTTACCATACTTTGTTCTTAACTACTGAACTCTCATTAATCGGGAAAATTAGCAAATTCATTCAAGTAACTGAGCCAACAATGCCGCTATGACATATAAAACATTTGGATACCGTTTTTTTAAACCATTCCTAAATATATTAGTTTGTATTTTTTTTTTTACAGAATTTTTAGGGGTTTTTTTTTTTTATTTTTAAAGACTGAACCATAACGTGAAGATTCTCATTACTCCAGGTCATCATTCAATTCCTCGTCTCAGGACTCACCTTACTGTTATATTGGGACACAATCCATGGTACTTACTGCTAAAAGGTTCTTGTACAATTCTAAATTGCGAAAGACAGTCGGATGACTGAGTATCAAAGATGTTCTCAACTAGACAGCCTGGAATAAATATTACCAAAACATTTTATTTAAATATTACAGATGAAGGGTTTTGTATCATATATGTTAATGTAAATATATTTAGATTTTTAATGCATTGGTTGGAATGTCCACTTTTTAATGTTGAAAGCAATTAATGTATTTTATAGTTTTATGTAGATTTTGTTTTTGACCTTTCCTTTATTTTTGACCTTTCCCTTTCTTCATGAGATGTTCTCTGGAATTCATATTGGGTTTGAACAATATAATGAAACATTTTGGCAAATAAATACAAACCACTACAGTCCAACTAGAAGACAGGATGGCAAAGACCTCCATAGCTGTGGTGTACATTCCCCTCGCACTGAGATAGGCCGGGATAAAGGACACCCAGACACTGAGGAAAGCCAACATACTGAATGTAATAAATTTGGCTTCATTGAAACTGTCAGGAAGTCTTCTAGCCATAAAGGCAACAATGAAGCTAATAGTAGCTAAAAGTCCAAGATATCCCAACATGCACCAGAAAGCAATAGAAGAGCCTTCATTACAGTTAATAATGATGATCCCTGGCTGTGTATCTATGTCAAATTCAGAGAAAGGAGGTGATAAAATTAACCATGTGACACACACACATAACTGAATAAGGGCACTAACTGTAATTATGCAATAAGACACTTTAACACTTGTCCATTTTCTTAACTTGCTGCCGGGCTTGGTGGCATTAAAGGCAATGACTACAATGATGGTTTTAGCCAGAACACAGGAGATGCAGAGAGTGAAAACCATCCCAAATGCCACCTGACGTAGGAGACACTTTTCTGCTTGTGGGTAACCAATAAAACCTAAAGTAGAAAGGAAACAGAGGAACAAGGAAACAAGGAGAAGACAGCTAAGGGAATAGTTATTGGCTCGGACAACTGGTGTCTTTTTATATAAATTAAAAATCCCCAAAATTACAAGTGGGGTCAGAGAAGATAAAATACAAATAATTGCTAAGCTGTAACCTAAAGTTTGTTCGAAAGAAAGGAACTCTGTCATTCTTGGTAAACACTTGTCCCTCTGTATGTTTGGCCACATCTCCCAGGAACATGGATGACATTCCACAGCATCTGGAAACAACAATAATATCAACATTTTCATTTGTAAAATTGTAACCAAGAACATGAAAATAATAATTATAATACCTGTTTGGTTTGAAATCTGCCCCAGGGGGCACAAAACACATTCATAGCAGCAAGAAGGTTTCCCTGGTACAATAACTTTCCTGGTTCCCATGAGACAACTTGGGCTGCAATTGGAAAGGGGAACCTTTTTGAAATAAAATGAGAAACATATAAGTTCTGTTATACAGAGTAATATTAAATTGAACACGAAAAGCTAAAGAGATCAAACCATATACTAAATTATATTTTTTTATATTACTTTATATATTTCTAAGTTTATGGGGGGGGGCACTCGAAAGTTCCCAAGTAAAGTAATTGTAGTAAAATTACAAAAATGTAAATAAAAATGAACATCCTACACACAAGCTATTTTCGAGCTTCTGTCTGTATATATGGGGATATTTTTGGTAACCCTCGAAAGTAGCCTTGAATATACACTAACCCTCAAAAGTAGCTACCATACTTTTGAGAGATATCAAAAATATGGAAAGTTCAGATCAGATACCATATCTACTTTCATTATGTTACTAAAGCCCTATTAACAGTACAGTTTCTTTGACTCAGTGCTTCCAATGGTTTGGGATGAATGACCAAGTTATTCTGGTACATAGTACATAAAATAATTAGCAATTGATTGTTTATACAAATCATATTAAAGAATATTGCTGAGTTTTAAGTGCTAACATTCAACCTTTAAACTGATTTATGGTCTCCTAGAACTTGTCTAACATTATCAACTATACTAGACGTGTCAGACATTGCCTGGAGTATGCTTGTGAAGGTTCTCATTCTTCCAGGTCATGGTATATCTGTAATATTCATTCATCCAGGTCATGGTATATCTGTAATAGTCATTCATCCAGGTCATGGTATATCTGTAATATTCATCCATCCAGGTCATGGTATATCTGTAATATTCATCCATCCAGGTCATGGTATATCTGTAATATTCATCCAGGTCATGGTATATCTGTAATATTCATTCATCCAGGTCATGGTATATCTATAATATTCATCCATCCAGGTCATGGTATATCTGTAATATTCATCCATCCAGGTCATGGTATATCTGTAATATTCATTCATCCAGGTCATGGTCTATCTGTAATATTCATCCATCCAGGTCATGTTATATCTGTAATATTCATTCATCCAGGTCATGGTATATCTGTAATATTCACCCATCCAGGTCATGGTATATCTGTAATATTCATCCATCCAGGTCATGGTATATCTGTTGTATTCAATTAGATCAACTGGACTTGAAGTTTAGTTCTTGAAGACGTTTCGCTAGTCATCCGACTGGATCTCTCAATTCAGAATGACTTGTACAAGAATCTATTGACAATTCTATTTTATGCTAATCAGGGGTGTCTCTAGGGTTTTTCCACCTGAGCCAAACTTTGAATGGCGCCTTTAAGAGGCGCACGTAGCTCGCTGTGGCAATGTGGGCATGGCTTCGCTGTGGGCATGGTTTCACTGTTGGGCCTGGCTAGCCATTTGGTCATTTTGTACTTGGCATCATTGAGGTATTTATACAGTCCTCAAATAGACATTAATCCACACCATAATTCCTGAAGAATAAAAGATTTTGCCCAAAAGATTCTAAGCCTGCCACCACTTTATGGAAAAAACAGAAAGGAAAGAACCAGGGAAAAGAGGCAACTGAAGACAGAAAGGAATACATGAATCAAACACAATCAGAAACTTTCTAAATCCCAATCATAACATAAACTTCTTTATGACCACACTAGTCTGACATCTATTGTGCTTTTGGTTCTTTGACCTCAAGTAGCTCTGACACACGGCTCAGTACACCAGCATTGCAGACACTACCCAGCCATCACATGTTGCACAGAAGCACCCTCTAGCTCAAACACTTAATCAGCACATCTTATACACCGCCCTATAAACTATATACCACCCGATACACTACCTTATACAGTATATCCCACACAATATACCTCCATACATTACACCCGAAACTTTATACTCAACTCTATACACCACCCTTTACATTATACATCACCCTACAGACTATATACTACCATATACACTATACACTACCTTATACAATATATCCCACACTGTACACCTCCCTTTACACTATGTAACACCCTAAACTTTATACTCCACTCTATACACCACCCTTTACATTATACATCACCCTACAGACTATATACTACCAATACACTATACACTACCTTATTACAATATATCCCACACTGTACACCTCCCTTTACACTATGTAACACCCTAAACTTTATACTCCACTCTATACACCACCCTTACATTATACATCACCCTACAGACTATATACTACCATATACACTATACACTACCTTATACAATATATCCCACACTTACACCTCCCTTTACATTATACATCACCCTACAGACTATTACTACCATATACACTATACACTACCTTATACAATATATCCCACACTGTACACCTCCCTTTACACTATGTAACACCCTAAACTTTATACTCCACTCTATATCACCACCCTTTACATTATACTCACCCTACAGACTATATACTACCATTACACTATACACTACCTTATACAATATATCCCACACTGTACACCTCCCTTTACACTATGTAACACCCTAAACTTTATACTCCACTCTATACACCACCCTTTACATTATACATCACCCTACAGACTATATACTACCATATACACTATACACTACCTTATACAATATATCCCACACTGTACACCTCCCTTTACACTATGTAAACACCCTAAACTTTATACTCCACTCATACACCACCCTTTACATATACATCCCCCTACAGACTATATACTACCATATCCACTATACACTACCTTATACAATACATCCACCACTGTAGACCTCCCTTTACAACTATGTAACACCCTAAACTTTATACTCCACTCTATACACCACCCTTTACATTATACATCACCCTACAGACTATATACTACCATATACACTATACACTACCTTATACAATATATCCCACACTGTACACCTCCCTTTACATTATACATCACCCTACAGACTATATACTACCATATACACTATACACTACCTTATACAATATATCCCACACTGTACACCTCCCTATACACTGAACAGTACACCCAAACTTTATACTCCACTCTATACACCTCCCTTTACATTATACATCACCCTACAGACTATATACTACCATATACACTATACACTACCTTATACAATATATCCCACACTGTACACCTCCCTTTACACTATGTAACACCCTAAACTTTATACTCCACTCTATACACCACCCTTTACATTATACATCACCCTACAGACTTATACTACCATATACACTATACACTACCTTATACATATATCACCATCCCACCTGTACACCTCCCTACACTATTAACACCCTAAACTTTATACCCACTCTATACACCACCCTTTACATTATACATCACCTCTACAGACTATAACTACCTATACACTAACCTACTTATACAATATATCCCACACTGTACACCTCCCTTACACTATGTAACCCCAAACTAAACTTAATACTCCCCCTATACACCACCCTTTACCATTTAATCACCCTACAGACTATATACTACCATATCACTATACACTACCTTATACAATATATCCCACACTGTACACCTCCCTTTACACATGTAACACCCTAAACTTTATACTCCACTCTATACACCACCCTTTACATTATACATCACCCCCTACAGACTATATACTACCTATACACTATACACTATACCTTATACAATAAATCCCACACTGTACACCTCCCTTTACACTATGTAACCCTAAACTTTTTACTCCACTCTATACACCACCCTACATATACATCACCCTACGACTATATACTACCATATACACTATACACTACCTTATACAATATATCCCACACTGTACACCTCCCTTTACACTATGTAACACCCTAAACTTTATACTCCACTCTATACACCACCCTTTACAATACATCACCCTACAGACATATACTACCATAACACTATACACTACCTATAACAATATATCCCACACTGTACACCTCCCTTTACACTATTAACACCCTAACTTTATACTCCACTCTATAACCACCCTTTACATTATCATCACCCTACAGACTATATACTACCATATACACTATACACTACCTATATACAATATATCCCACACTGTACACCTCCCTTTACACATTAACACCCTAAACTTTATACTCCACTCTATACACCACCCTTTACATTATACATCACCCTACAGACTATATACTACCAATATACACTAACACTACCTTATACACATATATCCCACACTGTACACCTCCCTTTACACTATGTATACACCCTAAACTTTATACTCCACTCTATAACACACACCCTTTACATTATACATCACCCTATACACTATACCAACCTGACAACATTCTAGTTTTTTCAATTGCTGCTCTCCTCCACTGGAAAGTTAAAATAACCCCCAGCCACAAACACACTATAGTGTGTAGCCTTTTAAATAAAACACCACAACCAAGCCAACTATTACCTCCCCCATCCAGTAATGTAAAATAAAGTAATCTAAGAGTATTACTAATTTCATGTCCCCGCGCCACAAAGCATTTGTACTTAAAACTTACAAGCAATAATGGGCCCAGTCAATACACTGCACTCTCATCACACAAGCAGCAGGTGTGAGTCTCTTACAGACTGCACTGTGTGGGTGTGGCAAGTGCAGGAACGGTCGGTGCTGAACTGACCACATGAAGCTTGCGATTTATTGAAGACTGCTCCCTTCTCTCAGAATTTTCAGGCATTTTCATATGCCCGCCTACCTGACATCAACTGAACATGATGCCCCTGGAATCCTTATGGCGGGACCGTGACCCCCACTCCCTCTGCAGATGGACGCTGATTGGTTCCCTTTCCTGAAGCCTTTCTGATTTTATGTCTTATGTGCGTAATCATGTAAGGCATGTAAACAGGCTGCAAGAGTAGGACCAATCAGCAGCAGTCGGCTGAGAGGAAGAGAGCGTGCCCTGAGATTTTCCTCAGATTGCCTTATTAGAGAGACGGCCCTGATGCTAATTGAAAGTCCCAATTAGCATAAATTAAAAAACCAAGCTTTTATATGAAATTAAGAAACCAAGCCTGAATAGAGGTGGGGCGGTTCGACACCAACTGTTTGTTATGTAAAATGCTGTTTTGACACCTTACCCCGGGCAGTTTCGATAACTTAGCCACAATGCATCCACACCTTGCATTCAAAGGTCCCTAACACCTGGCTGTGATATGCTAATTGGGGTGTCCAGGGTACATAATTGCCACAGATCTTGTACAAGATCATTCTGAATTGAGAAAGCCAGTCGGATGACTAGCAAAACGGCAAGTCCAGTTGACTACTGAATCATATACATATATTTTTTTTTAAAAATAGGGGTCATTCATGGAGAGTTCTTATCTGTACTGATAAGGTCACCAAAGGCTGTGCAGGCAATATTAAATAGGATTTCATTTTTGCATGGTAAAATATCACAGCAACAATAAGCAGTATGAACATGTTCCCAGCAGGATTGAATATTTTGGGAAAAAACTGCACAATTCATCGAAATCTTCGAGGTAATTTTTTGAGGCTAGTGGAAATTCAGTGTCCTAGCAATGCTGCTATCATTCTGGGCTCCATAGATAGATAGCCCAAGCTTTGATATTGGAGAGTGTTATTTAGCATACATGTTGGATTCTATAATCAACAACTAGCAGAAAGCTTTAACTGTCACCTAAAATTGTGGGATTTTCCGGATCTCTGCGGGGCGGGGGGGGGGGTCTAGAGAAAGTATGAGCATGTGCACAATTCTGGAATTAAGCAGAGCATTTCTGGCTAATGCTTGTAATTTGAGAGTTGACATACTGTAATATAGCTATATTTATTATTATTATTATATATATTAGTATTATTATTATATTATTTTATGTTGTTGTTTTGTTGTGTTTGTTGTGTTTTGTTGTTGTTGTTGTTATTATTATTTATTGTTATAGATTTATAGTGCCACTCTTCTATTTGTTAGATAGGAACCATAGAATTGATCCGGGATCATTTATTTTCGGTTTTTTATCATTGGATATTACTAATTAATATTATTAATAATTCACTTAGTAAATTATAATTTACTCTGTTAGAATTGCCACCTATACATTAACAGTATCTAAAAATTTAATTTATAAAATTGTACATTTAGATGCACAAGATCCACTACTCATCATTTGAAATCACAGCATTTACAGGGAAAGACCTGTCCCCGAAGTAGAAATTATATATGTTCCCCATCCCTGATGTCTACTAGAAACTTTGGCCCCCTACCCAGCAACTTTCTGCAACATTTTAGAGAATCAGCAAAAAGAAAGAAGGCAGGGGAGGAAGATGTGTAAGCAGAGCAGGGTTTATGGTGAGGCTGTGCAGAACTTATAAGTATCGCAGACACTACAAGGAGGCATGAGTAAGGGAGGGTGGGGGAATTAGGAGCACTCACTAAACATTAATAATTTAATGACAAAGCAAGCACAGATAAATGTGAGTACCATCATTATACTTCTCTCTAAATGTGGTTCAGATAATGTAAAGTTGTTTGAGGGAGTATAGGGACCCTATACCTTAAACAGTATATACCTCCCTATACCCAGTAACATACTAAACATTATACTCCATTCTATACACCAACCTATACATTATTCACTACCCTATCCACTACCTTAAACAGTATATACCTCCCTATACACCATGTAACACTAAAACATATACTCCATCTATACACCAACCTATACATGATACACCCACCCTAAAACACCTTAAACAGTAATAACTCCCTATACACCATGTAACATACTAAACATTTACTCCATTCTATACACCAACCTATACATTATTCACTACCCTATACACTACATACCATCTTATACACCACTCTATACATTACCTTATACAGTATATAACACGCTGTATACCATCCCTATACACTATATAACATCCTAAACTTTATACTCTATGCTCCAACCTATATATTATACACCACCAGACTATATATACTACCATATACACTATACACTACCTTATACAATATATCCCCACATGTACACCTCCCTATACACTAGTAACACCCTAAACTTTATACTCCACTCTATACACCTCCCTTTACATTATACATCACCCTTACCACTATACCAACCTGACAAACCTCAGTTTTTCAATTGCTGCTCTCCATCCCTGGAAAGTTTAAAATACCCCCCAGCCACAAAACAACACTATAGTGTGTAGGCCTTTAAATAAAACACCAGCAACCAAGCCAACTATACCTCCCCATCCAGTAATGTAAAATAAAAGTAATCTAAGAGTAATTACTAAGTTTTTCATGTTCCCCAGCCCACAAAGCATTTGTACTTAAACTTCAAGCAAATGGGCCCAGTCACTACACTGCACTCTCATCACACAGCAGCAGGTGGTGAGTCTCTACAGACTGCAACTGGTGGGTGTGGCAAGTGCAGAGAACGGTCGGTGCTGAACTGACACATGAAGCTGCGATTTATTGAAGACTGCTCCCTCTTCTCTCAGAATTTTCAGTGGCATTTCTATGCCCCGCCTACCTGACATCAACTGACATGATGCCCCTGGAATCCTTATGGCGGGACTGACCCCACTCCCTCTGCAGATGGACGCTGATTGGTTCCCTTTCCTGCAGCCTTTCTGATTTATGTTCTTACGTGCGTAATCATGTAAGGCATGTAAACAGCTGCAAGAGTAGGACCAATCAGCTCAGTTTAGTGGTAAAGGGAGGTGTACAGTGTGGGATATATGGTATAAGGTAGTGTAGTGTGTTATGGTAGTATATAGTCTGTAGGGTGATTATAATGTAAAGGGTGGTGTTATAGTGGAGTATAAAGTTTAGGGTGTTACTAGTTAAAGGGAGGTGTACAGTGTGGGATATATTGTATAAGGTAGTGTATAGTGTATTGGTAGTATATAGTCTGTAGGGTTGGTTATGTAAAGGGTGGTATAGAGTGGAGTATAAAGTTTAGGGTGTTACATAGTGTAAAGGAGGTGTACAGTGTGGGATAATTGTATAAGGTAGTGTATAGTGTATATGGTAGTATATAGTCTTAGGGTGATGTATAAAGGGTGGTGTATAGAGTGGAGTATAAAGTTTAGGGTGTTACATAGTGTAAAGGGAGGTGTCAGTGTGGGATATATTGTATAAGGTAGTGTATAGTGTATATGGTAGTATATAGTCTGTAGGGTGATGTATAATTAAGGGTGGTGTATAGAGTGGAGTATAAAGTTTAGGGTGTTCATAGTGTAAAGGGAGGTGTACAGTGTGGGATATATTGTATAAGGTAGTGTAAGTGTATATGGTAGTATATAGTCTGTAGGGTGATGTATAATGTAAAGGGTGGTGTATAGAGTGGAGTATAAAGTTTAGGGTGTTACATAGTGTATAGGGAGGTGTACAGTGTGGGATATATTGTATAAGGTAGTGTATAGTGTATATGGTAGTATATAGTCTGTAGGGTGATGTATAATGTAAAGGGTGGTGTATAGAGTGGAGTATAAAGTTTAGGGTGTTACATAGTGTATAGGGAGGTGTACAGTGTGGGATATATTGTATAAGGTAGTGTATAGTGTATATGGTAGTATATAGTCTGTAGGGTGATGTATAATGTAAAGGGTGGTGTATAGAGTGGAGTAAAGTTTAGGGTGTTACATAGTGTAAAGGGAGGTGTACAGTGGTGGGATATATTGTATAAGGTAGTGTATAGTGTATATGGTAGTATATAGTCTGTAGGGTGATGTATAATGTAAAGGGTGGTGTATAGAGTGGAGTATAAAGTTTAGGGTGTATACATGTGTAAAGGGAGGTGTACGTGTGGGATATTGTATAAGGTAGTGTATAGTGTATATGGTAGTATATAGTTGTAGGGTGATTGTATAATGTAAAGGGAGGTGTATAGAGTGGAGTATAAAGTTTAGGGTGTTTACTGTGTAAAGGGAGGTGTACAGTGTGGGATATATTGTATAAGGTAGGTAAGTGTATTGGTAGTATATAGTCTGTAGGGTGATGTATAATGTAAAGGGAGGTGTACAGTGGTGGGATATATTGTATAAGGTAGTGTATAGTGTATATGGTAGTATATGTCTGGTAGGTGATGTATAATGTAAAGGGTGGTGTATAGAGTGGAATATAAAGTTTGGGTGTTACATAGTTTAAAGGGAGGTTACAGTGTGGGTGTATTGTTAAGTAGTGTATAGTGTATATGGTAGTATATGTCTGTGGGGTGTGTTAATGTAGGTGGTGTATGATGGAGTATAAAGTTTAGGGTGTACATAGTGTAAAGGAGGGTACAGTGTGGGATATATTGTATAAGGTAGTGTATAGTGTATATGGTAGTATATAGTCTGTAGGGTGATGTATTTGTAAAGGGTGGTGTATGAGGTGGGTATAGTTTGGGTGTTATAGTGTGGAGGTGTACGTGTGGGTAGTTGTTGGTGTGTTGTGTATTGTGTATATAGTCTGTAGGGTGATGTATATGTAGGGTGGTGTATAGAGTGGAGTATAAAGTTTAGGGTGTTACATAGTGTAAAGGGGGTGTACAGTGTGGGTATTTGTATAAGGTATGTATAGTGTATATGGTATATTGTCTGTAGGGTGATGTATAATGTAAAGGGAGGTGTACAGTGTGGGATATATTGTATAGGGTAGTGTATAGTGTATGTGTAGTATATCTGTATGGTGTGTATAATGTAATGGTGGTGTATAGAGTGGGTATATAAGTTTAGGGTGTTACATAGTGTAAAGGGAGGTGTCAGTGTGGATATATTGTATAAGTGTGTATAGTGTATATGGTAGTAATATAGTCTGTAGGGTGATGTATAATGTAAAGGGTGGTGTATAGAGTGGAGTATAAAGTTTAGGGTGTTACATAGTGTAAAGGGAGGTGTACAGTGGTGGGATATATTGTATAAGGTGTGTATAGTGTATTATGGTAGTATATAGTCTGTAGGGTGATGTATAATGTAAGGGTGGTTTATAGAGTTGAGTATAAAGTTTCGGGTGTAATGTATGGAGGTTATTGGTGTGGGATATACTGTATAAGGTAGTGTATCGGGTGGTATATAGTTTATAGGGCGTGTATAAGATGTGCTGATTAAGTGTTTGAGCTAGAGGGTGCTTCTGTGCAACATGTGATGGCTGGTAGTGTCGCAATGCTGGTGTACTGAGCCGTGTGTCAGAGCTACTTGAGGTCAAAGAACCAAAAGCACAATAGATGTCAGACTAGTGTGGTCATAAAGAAGTTTATGTTTGATTGGGATTAGAAAGTTTCTGATTGTGTTTGATTCATGTATTCCTTTCTGTCTTCAGTTGCCTCTTTTCCCTGGTTCTTTCCTTTCTGTTTTTTCCATAAAGTGGTGGCAGGCTTAGAATCTTTTGGGCAAAATCTTTTATTCTTCGGAATTATGGTGTGGATTAATGTCTATTTGAGGACTGTATAATACCTCAATGATGCCAAGTACAAAATGACCAAATGGCTAGCCAGGCCCACAGTGAAACCATGCCCACAAGCGAAGCCATGCCCACATTCCACAGCGAGCTACGTGCCCTCTTAAAGGCGCCATTCAAAGTTGGCTCAGGTGGAAAAACCCTAGAGACACCCTGATTAGCATAAATAGAATTGTCAATAGATTCTTGTACAAGTCATTCTGAATTGAGAGATCCAGTCGGATGACTAGCGAACGTCTTCAAGAACTAAACTTCAGTCCAGTTATCAAGTTGAATAAACAGATTACTGACCTGGTGTGAATATACAGATATACCATGCCTGGATGGGTGAATATACAGATATACCATGACCTGGATGAATGAATATTACAGATATAACAGACCTGGATGGATGAATATACAGAAGACCATGACCTGGATGAATGAATATTACAGATATACCATGACCTGGATTGTGAATATTACAGAATACATGACCTGGATGTGATAATATTATGATTACCATGACCTGGATGAATGAATATTACAGATATACCATGACTGGATGAATTACAGATTACCATGACCTGGATGGATGAATATTACAGATATACCATGACCTGGTGGATGAATATTACAGATATACCATGACCTGAATGAATGATATTACAGAATACCATGACCTGGATGAATGAATATTACAGATATACCATGACCTGGAAGAATGAAACCTTCACAAGCATACTCCAGGCAATGTCTGACACGTCTAGTATAGTTGATAATGTTAGACAAGTTCTAGGAGACCATAAATCAGTTTAAAGGTTGAATGTTAGCACTTAAAACTCAGCAATATTCTTTAATATGATTTGTATAAAACAACAATTGCTAATTATTTTATGTACTATGTACCAGAATAACTGGTCATTCACCAAACCATTGGAAGCACTGAGTCAAAGAAACTGTCTGTTAATAGGGCTTTAGTAACATATGAAAGTAGATATGGTATCTGATCTGAACTTTCCATATTTTTGATATCTCTCAAGTATGGTAGCTACTTTTGAGGTTAGTGTATATTCAAGGCTACTTTGAGGGTTACCAAAAATATCCCCTAATATACAGACAGAAGCTCGAAATAGCTTGTGTGTAGGATGTTCATTTTATTTACATTTTTGTAATTTACTACAATTACTTTACTTGGGAAACTTTCGAGTGCCCCCCCCCATAAACTTAGAAATATATAAATAATATAAAAAAAATAATTTAATATGGTTTGATCTCTTTAGCTTTTCGTGTTCAATTTAATATTACTCTGTATAACAGAACTTATATGTTTCTCATTTTATTTCAAAAAGGTTCCCCTTTCCAATTGCACCCAAGTTGTCTCATGGGCCCAGGAAAGTTATTGTACCAGGGAAACCTTCTTGCTGCTATGAATGTGTTTTGTGCCCCCTGGGGCAGATTTCAAAACCAAACAGGTATTATAATTATTATTTTCATGTTCTTGGTTACAATTTTACAAATGAAAATGTTGATATTATTGTTGTTTCCAGATCTGCTGGAATGTCATCCATGTTCCTGGGAGATGTGGCCAAACATACAAGGGACAAGTGTTTACCAAGAATGACAGAGTTCCTTTCTTTCGAACAAACTTTAGGTTACAGCTTAGCAATTATTTGTATTTATCTTCTCTGACCCCACTTGTAATTTGGGGATTTTAATTTATATAAAAAGACACCAGTTGTCCGAGCCAATAACTATTCCTTAGCTGTCTTCTCCTTGTTCCTTGTTCCTCTGTTTCCTTCTACTTTAGGTTTTATTGGTTACCCACAAGCAGAAATTGTCTCCTACGTCGGTGGCATTTGGGATGGTTTTCACTCTCTGCATCTCCTGTGTTCTGGCTAAAACCATCATTGTAGTCATTCCTTTAATGCCACCAAGCCCGGCAGCAAGTTAAGAAATGGACAAGTGTTTAAAGTGTCTTATTGCATAATTACAGTTAGTGCCCTTATTCAGTTATGTGTGTGTGTCACACTGGTTAATTTTATCACCTCCTTTCTCTGATTTGACATAGATACACACCAGGGATCATCTTATTAACTGTAATGAAGGCTCTTCTATTGCTTTCTGGTGCATGTTGGGATATCTTGGACTTTTAGCTACTATTAGCTTCATTGTTGCCTTTATGGCTAGAAGACTCCTGACAGTTTCAATGAGCCAAATTTATTACATTCAGTATGTTGGCTTTCCCAGTGTCTGGGTGTCCTTTATCCCGGCCTATCTCAGTGCGAGGGATGTACACCAGCTGTGGGGTCTTTGCCATCCTGTCTTCTAGTTGACTGTAGTGGTTTGTATTTATTTGCCAAATGTTTCATTATATGTTCAAACCCAATATGAATTCCAGAGAACATCTCATGAAGAAAGGGAAAGGTCAAAAATAAGAAAGGTCAAAAACAAAATCTACATAAAACTATAAAATACATTAATTGCTTTCAACATTAAAAAGTGGACATTCAACCAATGCATTAAAAATCTAATATATTTACATTAACAATATGATACAAAACCTTCATCTGTAATATTTAAATAAAATGTTTTGGTAATATTTATTCCAGGCTGTCTAGTTGAGAACATCTTTGATACTCAGTCATCCGACTGTCTTTCGCAATTTAGAATTGTACAAGAACCTTTAGCAGTAGTACCATGGATTGGTGTCCCAATATAACAGTAAGTGAGTCCTGAGACGAGGAATTGAATGATGACCTGGAGTAATGAGAATCTTCACGTTATGGTTCAGTCTTAAAAATAAAAAAAAAAAAACCCTAAAAATTCTGTAAAAAAAAAAATACAAACTAATATATTTAGGAATGGTTTAAAAAAACGGTATCCAAATGTTTTATATGTCAGCGGCTGTTGGTCTCAGTTATCTTGAATGAATTTGCTAATTTTCCCGATTAATGAGAGTTCAGTAGTTAAGACAAAGTATGGTAAAAATTCACCAGCCGAACACAAAGAAACTCTATGCCACCATTGGCCTGTATGAAGATGGCACAAAAAAAATGGTTTTAGTTTAAAGACAATGTAAATCCTCTTAATGAGCTACCAGTTGCACTAGAAAAAAATATTTTGTAACAAAGTTTTCTCTCTGAGGTCAAACAGGTTAAATGTCTTGGTTTAGCTCTTTATCCTATATACTAAACGAAGGATGTTAGTACAGTATGCACAATACACCTGCGCATGCACCCCACAACTGCCGCCCCAATGCACACAAGCACACCCCAACCCCCGCCCACAATGCTACTCTTAAAACTTTCCCAGGATGCTTCACTCTCCATGAATTCATCCCTGCAAAAATGGACACAATCTCTAGTGTTGCCATTCTATTCCGTCCTTTTGATAATCTGGACTTTAATATGTCCAAGATTTGTTCATAACTTTAATCTCCGGTTTGCCCCACAAGCATAAAGACATACTGATAGGTTGTATTTCAATAAATGTGCTTAGAGTGTAAGCTCTTGGGGCAGGCCACTAGAGCCAAACTTTTGAATGCAGCCCCTATGTACCACTAGGCACCATTAAATGTGCCATCGCAACCAGGGTTAGGTGTGCGTGGCATCCAGGAATGGGCATAGTTAAACATTTGGTTATTTTAAACTTCACTCATGAGCACTATTTATACAGTTCCTCAAAAAGACATTTATCCACACCATAATTCCCTAGAATAAAATATTTTTTTCCAAAAGATTTGTAAGCCTGCCAACACATTAAGGTAGATTCTTCAGCATGGCCCTAACTAAGATAGGGACATATAAGATACCCTTACACCCAGCTCATACAGATAGATACATATAACATGCCTTATTGCCCAGATCACACAGATAGGTACATATAACATGCCCATTCCCAGATCACCCACACTACGTGAAAAAATAAATGTGCCCAGCTCTGCACACACGGATAATTACAGTACCTCACTTACCATATGACCATCAGAGCAGGGTCTGCATGAAAGCAGCAGTTAGTGTAGAGCTAGAAGGAAAAACTGCAGGTCGAGAGAGTGCACACACTCACGCACGCAGGGTTTTATTTTTCTTCTGCTTTGCCAGCTGCTTTCAAAAAAAAAAAAAAATTAAAGTGAGCTTTGCCTGCCTACTCTCTGATTTTTATCAGGGGTGCTGTTCTGAGCATTTTGCTCATATTGCCTCATTAGAGAGACACCCCTGCTGAATGTATAAATTGTAATTGTAATCGCTACAGAAGCTGTTGGCGCTATATAAATCCACACTAATAATAATAATATATTATTAATATAAATGACTTTAAAAAGGAAGGGTTTATTTTATTTGGATTTGTATGCCAGTGTGTGGTAGAGTCGGATTTATCTGACTCTTTGAAATGAATTAATGAAACACTTTAACTTTTCTTTTGGGAACTGAGCTGTTAGCTAAGTGTAGAGAGATTTATTCCCCCTGAGCTATTAAACCAATTAATGAAAACTAAGCAGTTTGTGCGTTCTCCTGGGATTTCCCTAATAGTATAAAAAGCAGTTTGGGAATCCTATCCGTTATTTTTGGGTACTATTTAATCAGGGACAAGGACACACTAAGAGTAAACAATCTATGAAGATGAGTCTCCCTTTCAAGAAAATGAGCAGTATATCAACTTTACAGCATGGTTTTGTACACAAGCCACTTTACGATTCTGTGACCTTGTTGACTCTAAAACTGGCTGCACCCTTGTCACTGAGCCCATCACCAGTTCACTTAGCAGTCCTGGAGACGTTGTGGTTGGAGGAACATTTATGATTCATTTGGACAGAGTGTACGTGAACTTCAATTTCACCACCAAGCCCCCCCAGTGCTACAGTGTCAGATGTAAGTGATAATATAGATTATGTATGTGTGTCGTCTTCCTCTACACACAAAAGAAGGGGGACATTCAAATATTATAGGGAGCTGTCAAAACCATAATTTAAAAGGACATTTAATGCTGAAGGTAAAGTAAAACCTAACTAAGTGATAAAGTAGGTCAGTGAGAGTCAGAGCTTCCTTATTATTATGCATTTACGAGAAGGAAAGACTTTTGGGTATTTCCATGTTTCCATAGGTAGGCCTTATGGAAATCATATACCTTCAACAGTTTTACAGCATTACACAAGTGCAGAACCAGTGCCATGTGTGGACCAGTGTTGCCTTTATTAAGCCATTATCAGTAGAGATGGGATCCAGGTCGATTCTGACCCAGATCCGACTCGCAACCCCTCGGTTCCGAAATCCCATTGTTCCGTCCGAAACCGGGTAGATCGTTTCGATTTCGGGGAGTTTCAGGACTTTGGAGGTCATATTCTATGATTATCAACAGTCAAGGCTATGGTTCAAGGTTTATCGAAAATAGCCTCAACGTTTAATAATCATTGAAAATGCGCTCTAAAGTCTCGAAAGTAATTTCCGTCTTCACATTTTAGATCTTCAGGATTTCCCTAAGACCATTAATGCTGGACAATGGAACAGATATTACAGTTTCAGACATCTCTAATTATCAGTATAACATATTACTCTGGTCAGCGGTGTGAAGTGCCATGGTTGGTAAATGCTTAAAGGGGAACTAAAGTCTCCAGACAACATTGTCCCAATAGACAGAGCACATTCACAAACATACAAAAAGCTGTGTCTCACCTCTCCCTTTGCTGTGGCCATTGGAAGATTTATGAAAATAACCTGTGAGTACTAGGGGTCGCTCCCACAATCCACCTTAGCTGGGTAAACCCCCAGCTAAGTGTCTGCGTACAGGTACAATGCTCCATAAAGCTCAACAGATCAAAACAAGGAAGTTGCAGCTTGCTCTCCTAGAAGCTGACAACCAATCACATTATAGCACAGAGATCCTCCCTCTCCATGACACAGAACAGGGATTTCAGTTTTTTTGTTTTCAAACACATTCAAGGCTCCTGTCCTAACAATGATATAATCCTTGCTTTTCATACAAAAGAAAATGAATCATTGCAGTGTATTTCATAGATAGCATGGATGTAAAACAGAATACTTACTTTCAGCAAAAATAAAAGTTATGTGTGGGAATAGAACCTGCAACTTGTACATTTACCCTGTCTTGCTAAAACAGAAGTCTTACCGCTAGGCTAAGAGAGACACTATAAAAATCATTGGTACATGTAGAATATTGTAGTAGAACATATAGTAAACAAAAAATAAAAATACATCGGGGAATCAAACTCATAACCTTCTGATTTGTATGTGTCTAACCCTGGCATCTTACAGGTGAGCCACCGCTGAATAAGCCTAAAGCCTAGGAACATTAGAAGCTTTATCTTTTTGCATGGAATATAATAGAAACAAAAAAAAGGTTTGCTACGGTATTGAACTTGTGATCTTCTGAACTGTATGTGTCTAACCCTGGTGTGTACAATGTAGCCACCACTGAAAGCTGAATGTAAAGGTACATTAGAAGCTTTCTCTTTCTCATGGAATATAATAGAAACAAAAAAAAGGTTTAGCTAGGGTATTGACTTTGATCTTTCTGAACTGTATGTGTCTAACCCTGGTGTTCTTACAAGGTGAGCCACCACTGCACAAGCTGAATGTAAAGGTACAATTAGAAAGCTTTATCTTTCTCATGGATATAATAAACAAAAAAGCTAATCTGGGGTATGAAACTTGTGACCTTCTGAACTGCCTATTTTTTAAAAATCGTGCCTTACCTGGTGCGGCAACACTGAATAAGCAGAGAGCCCACAGTTACATTTGGTAACTTTATCTTTTGCTAGTAAAAGAATAATTTAAAAAAATGGAATATGGAATCCCTGATAACTTAGAAAGCTGCTGTTCCCTGCAGTTTATTTTAGCAACTCACACTGACTGGTAAATAAACTGCAGTGGGTACAAGCAGCTTTAAAAGTCTTTTCAGGGGACTTCCATATTGGTGTGGAGACATCTGTATAGAAAACACTTTGTGCATGAGACAGTGAATACTGGGGTCAGGGGGCGTGGTTTCTTGATGACTTCATGGGCTGTGGGTTGTACTGGCAAACAACATGGAAGCCTTCTTATTTACAGAATCTATTTCTACATATACTAAATGCAATGTACCACAGAAGAATCTACAATGTATAGGTGTTCGGGAGAACAACTTCACATTAGGTTTTTGAAAATGTAAGTTTAGTTCTCCTTTAATACTACAAATCACACTAAGGGATCCAGTCAAACATTCTACCTACCGCACCCCCCTTATAAAATGTGGATCCTTCTTTTTCTTTATCTATACCATCTTCTTCCTTATTGTATTCTTTCTTTTATAAGCCAAAATGATAATCCAGACATATAGGATGATGAATGAGAAGAGGTAGATGGGAAATTATGATCAGATTGTGTTAGTGTAAGTTTGGTACACACCATGCAATATTTATTTGATTGGCCCGCTTTGGATGTTTTTTTCCAGGGGGGTGCAAGACAGATCCAACCGTTTTGTTCGTCCGACAAACAAAATTGGCGATTGGATGGGTCAGAAAACTACGGCCGATCGTGCGGTCCTCTATGGACGGACTGCACTTTGGTTCCCACTAACCCTTAGCCGCAGCTACTATTGCTGCGTCCAAGTCCTTTGTTTCCACCAGTCACAAGTGTCAATAATCTGTGATGATGAAGCATCCATCATCCACCCAGAACACTAGAAGATTTTTATCAGTAAAGGAAGGCGAAAGCTAACATAGTTGGGGTGAATGAGTATTACATATTCAGTAATTATGTTACCCTTTTTGTACCAGATTTTCAGTCACCTTCTACCAACAAACCTGCCATCCAGTCTACTTTAAGGGCAAGTCCACCTTCAAGCTACAAATTTTATATAGACAAATCACCCCCCCCCCCCCAAACCTCTAAAACTGCAGTTTAATTAGAAATCCGAGAGATGTAAGAATAAACTAACTAATGAAATGCGCCCATGCTGTTACATCCTCTTTCTGCTTTCTGGTTCATCTGCTTAGCAGAACTTGAAAAGCTTTGAGAGAGGATAAAAGCTTTTGAGATCAGAGGAAAAGAGAGATTAGACATTTTCCTCTGCATAAACGGTTAGACCTACATCTGTCAGCTCTCTAGTAATTGTGTTTTTTTTGGGGGGGGGGGGATTTTTCATTAGAGAACTGAACATGCCTTTTAAAGTCTAATTAAGAAACTGAAATCAGATAATTCTGTTATATAAATCATCTAGGGCCTTTGTTGACCCCAACCTCCTATGTTGTGCACCTTTGGCTGACAGGAGGTAGTGCACCCGTGGTGCGGCCATCAAATGTGAGGTCAGGACATGGTCTACATCCAAAGTCCTATGTCCATGTATACAGTGCTAGGACACTGCTCAAAGAAATTAAACTTCACATAACCTCTGCCAGCGACCCGCGATCACACGTGTGTACGAACATTTAGTCGAGAGAGTTTCTATTGCCCATGGAAGTAGTACGTCTGTCTTCAATCTTCCACGTTAACATCCAGTTTTTCTCTTGTATCCTAGATTTGTTTATTGAGTACTACCAAAACATGCACGCCTTTATATATGCCATAGAGGAGATAATTCAGATCTCACTGCTTCCCAATATTTCTTTGGGCTCTAAACATTTGACACTTGCTTACAGATGCAAGAAGCAGCAAAAGGACCCTTCAGTGCTATCTGGGGGAAGGGGGATTATTCCCATTATCATTGTCATATGGGGCTTTCCTGCTGGCATTGTTGGTGATTCCTGGTCAACAGCATCATTCTATGCACAAATCTTGGGACTGTACCAGTACCACAGGTAAGGGTAGTTGTCAAGATTATACAATACAATGCTATCTTAATATATAGCGGTGAGTCCTTTAAGGGTCCACATTTCAGGTATTAAAGATGAAGTAAACAAGCTGCTAAAACATAATGACTTATCTAGCTTAAGGAGCCCATACACGATACAATATTAGCCGTACACGCACAATATTAGTTGTCAATATTGCAATATGGTAATCACTCGGATTTTGAATGGGCGATAGCCAGAGCGTCTGCCAATTTTTGCCTTATTGGGAGATTTTGAAAAAAATTTTAGCACCACAATCCCGATGGTACCCCTTAAAGGACAAACAATATAAAACAATAACATCACCCCATAAATGTCCACAACCTCCAGCAGCTGAAATCGCTTACATCACATTTACAAAACCGCTGCCCTCCATAGATATCACCCAGCAAAGATGAGAGAGCCGCACCTCGCTGGCCCAGGGCCTGGTTACACACAGCACTTGTCATTGGCTGCGGGAATGTTTGTTACAACCTCTCCCTCCTCCCTGCGCAAACGACTCACATGCTAGCTTTTGAGTGGCAGTTAGAGGCAGACAGAATTATTTTGCCCCCTTCACAACATGGCTAATTAAAGGCAGATAGAAGTTGGAAACCAGGAAGAAAATGTTATAAATCATTTGGAAATGGTGCAGTGCCCTAAATAAGTGTAAAACACCAAGTGAACCCCCGATTTTCAGGCGGGTAGCCTGGATTTTACAGTTTTACACTTTTACACATAGCAATATACAACTCCTTAAATACTTTTTAGATTTTACCAGCTCTCCTTGAATTATCTTTGAATATTAAAAGATGGCCAGAACATTTTTCTCATGACCATCTGATACGAGTGAGTCATCTCTTTACTTTCTTGGAAATCAAGTAATTTCCCCGAGTAACAAGAAAAAGAGGCCACAGATAGTTTAGCACAAAGACAAAATACAACATTTTTAACGATAAGAACTTTATTGAATCTCTAACATAGCTAGGTAATTAATTTGCAGGTCCTGAATATAATCAGTTAAAAACTGATAATAGAAGGTACAATGTCCTTTCTTTTTGTTTTAGATCAGTTTTTTGCAACCACAGTCCAATTCTTAATGATAGGGGACTTTTCCCTTCCTTTTTTTACGTACCATTCTAGTGACGATTCAGATGAAAGGTTTAGCTCAGCTGATCTTACATTTCGGTTGGTCTTGGGATTGGTATTTTAGCTGATGATGAGATTATGGTGAGTATGGACTCCAAATGGTAAAACAAGAGTTAATAAATGGTGGAGCCTGTGTGGCTTTCGCTGATACATTTTGACAAGCAGGCTAACAGAAATGGCTCCACATCTGGCACAAACCTCAAAAAATCAACTGCAAAGGTCATTGTTGTCATTTCTTCCAATTTTGTGATTGTTTTGAGAAATATAAGGCAGAACATGGTTGGCTATGTATGGGTAGCTAGTGAAGTCTTGGGCACATCAGATTTACTCTCCAACGAGCGGTACCACGTATCATACTGGGAACTATCGGTCTAGCCATCCATCGTGGACACATGCCTGAATTCACTAGGTATCTCAGTAGCTTTACATCCATCAAAGATAATGAAGATTATTTTACATGGAATTTTGGGAACAAGCCTCTCATGTAGTGGCATCAAGGAAGCAGTCCAGTTATGCAGATAGATGACCTTACGTTAAACCTGGTACAGGAAATGAAAAGAATGTGTTACGGAGCATAATCACAGAGATGTCTTTCAGTGTATAACAGCGTTATGCACATAGCATGGGCCAATACAACATTATGGTCAACTGTGCACCTGGATCTGGACATTTTCTGATTGCCTCCTGTGCCAACATTTTCCTATTATCCCATGGCAAGTAACGACATTATACTGTATATAGCTTAAGATCCCCCAAACCTAGTTTTATATGCTTGTGACAGGTTCTCCTCCAGTCCCCAGGTTAGGTATATCTGGGTATTCAGTTGAAGTTTCACTAGTACTTCAAAGACTGGCTTCTCTATTCAGGATGGACTTGGGCCAATCTAATTTTCATTATAATACCTTTCCCAAATATGGCTTATAAAGTCCCTTACAAAACCCATCCTATGCTATCTCCTTCCTACTCCTCTGGACCATGCCATCAGTCACAGCATGACCGCTGATGTCACAGCCAATGGTTTGATTGCCATTTACAAAGATGCTGCTCGTGCTGCTGTGTGACATAAAATGCTGCACACAACCATATAGGAGACATACATGATGGCAAGAGACAGAGTTCTATAATTATCTTTATAAGTATATTTCTTAAGTACTAATGAAACAATTGGGGGTCCTTAAAGCTATACACAAAGATGTGTAAAGAGGGGAGATGTCCTTATTTCAATGTACGCTTAAAGTGAATTTATCATGTATTTATCTCCTAAGCTTCTTCACTACGTTTTAAAAATGTAAAACTTCCATACAAGATGGGAGTAAAAGTATTTTTTGTGCGGAAGGCAATCTACACAGCTGTATATTGAATATGTGACACATGGGCGTAGGAATGCCACGGTAGACTCGACAGGTTGCCATGGGAGTTATGACTCGAATTCCCTGTTGGCAAAAAAAACTGAAATTTGGAATTAGAAGTTATGAGAGAGTGGGGTGTAAAACACATGTTTCAGTGATTTTTAATAAAGCGATTTGTTTAGGCCTAGTGTCTCAGTTGTGTTCATAAGTAGATGTAGATATTTGATGTAGATGTCTTGGTAAGGGATCTGGGTGATTAGGTCCTCTCATTTTGTATTCCATACATGGTGCAGGTGCAATTTTCAGCAATGTTTCTGCACGTTTTCCCCCCTCTGTCTTGGAGTGGTCGCACTTAACTTTTTTATGTAGGCCGTTATTTTAAACAGAAAAAATTTATTATTTTTCTCCTACATTTATTTCAATACACGAATAATATTATAGTTAGGTCAAAATGGTACCAGCATTATAAATTTATCCATTCTGGGTTCACTTGCATGGACACCAACATTCTCCATTAATATTGTAAGACATACAGTATTGTAAGGGACAGACCAAATATGTAGCCCCCCATCTCTTCTAAACAAAATCACTATACTTAGTGACCGCGGTTGTGTACTTTTATGACATTGTTCTTTAAAAAGTACAGATCTGTGTTCTGTATCCAACAACAGGAAGTTGCAATTTATTTCTTTATTACCCATAATGTATTTGTTTATCAGATACTTCATTGGTCCCTTTACATATATCAGTCCTTTGTTGAGATTTTTTTCTGGCACTACAGGGTATTGGAGCTCTACTGATTCTTATCCCTTCTAAATGTTGCCCTATACTACCAGTTATCTTTTCTCATTTCAAACTATACTCTCTGCTGCTTTACACACGGTATTCTAGCGTCCAAGGGTATTTCTAAGTTCAACTGGTGGATGCACACGCACATTACAAAAAAACAATAGTTTTTTAAAAAGGGGGGACATTGGTGATTTGTTCTTTGACGTGTTGTGGTTAACTTGTGATTCTGACTTTATCATTGTATGTTTAAAAGAATGACTCAGTACAGTACTACCTTAAAATTATACAGGGTTTATTCATACAAGTTTCGTATCGTTAAAAATGGTGTACTTTTGCCCAAACCAAATTCAGATTTCAAATTTACAAATGTTAATTAATATCTGATTGGTTGGGGCAAAATTAGCACCATTTTAACCAAAGTACTTTATTGAATCTCCCTGATAGGTTTCAAAACAAAAGTAACCTGGTAAGGGAAGTATGGATTATTTTTTGAGGGTGGACACTACCTACGTACAAAATTGTATAGTGTGTTCATATGCCAGGTTAATGTTCCCTGGGCCTTCCTGATTAAAATAACAGTAGTGCAGCCAAAAGCTACAGTAAGACTGGCCGAGGCATTTTGGCTTGTGCTGGCACAACCAACAAAACATATCTGGGAGGTAGGAATTACAAATCAACCCCCCTGCCCAGTTCTTTTTGATTTTAACAGGTTTTAAAAACTTTACATGCCTTTGCTCTCTTTAAGAGATGTTGCCACATCTGTTGTTCCGGCATTTTAACAAGCAATGGAATAATAAAAAACATTTATGGTTTAATGTTATTGCTACAAAACTTCCCATGCTCCTTTATTTGTGTCGTATTCATAGGGTTCTCTTTCAAAGTGCGCCCAAATTGTTACCAAGAGGGTTTAAAGAACGGAATTGTATCTGGAAAACCCCCTTTGTGCTATGAATGTTTCTCAATGTCCACATGGGACACATTTCCAACCAAACTGGTTCGTATACACAAAATATTTTAGATTTATTACAGCAACAAACCACAATGACTGATAAAATATGTTTCTTTGCAAGAACAATGCCTCGATTGATCGACCATGTTCCTGAGGCCACATGTGGCCAAATTAAATCCAAGACAGATGTTTACCAAGATCTTTAGTGTCCTTTCTATGTAGAGCAATTGGGTTCAGCCAGCACCACCTCTATCTGTTCTCTTCTCAAATCCAGTAACTGTGTTTGGGGATTTCATTTGACATAAAAGACACCAAAGCCGAGCCAATAAACTTATCTTAGTTGTCTTCTCCTCCTTTCCCTCTTCCTATGTTTCCTTTGTTCTTTTTTAGGTTTCAGTTGGTGATCCCTAACCTGACAAAGTGGTCTCCTACGTCAGGTGGCATTGGTAGTAGTTTTTTTTTTGCTTCTCTGTAATCTCCTGTTGTTATGGCACAAAACGGTCAACAGTTTGTCATTGCCTTTAATGCAACCAGCCTGTGCAGCGGTTAAAGAAATTGATCCTGCCAGAGTATCCATAGATTGTCATTACAGTTAGTGGTTTTTATTCAGTTCTTAATTGTGTGATGTGGTGTCTTTTTTCCTCCCTTCCTGAACTTGACACTGAATTAAACCTGGAGTCATCATAGTTAATTGTAATGAAGGATCCCCACTGCAATTCTGGTGCATTGCTGGGATATATCTTGGGCCTCTTGGCCCATCATTAGTTTCATTGTTGCTTTGGCAAGGCGACCTCCCGACAGTTCTCAATGACACAAATTAATCACATTCAGATGTGGCTTTTCCTCAGTGTTGGGTGTCCTTTACTCCCCGGCATATCTCAGTGAGGGGGCATTTATACTGTGGCATGGAGGTCTTGGCCATTTCTGAACTCCAGTTTGGGCAGTAGTGAGCTGGTATCTTTGCACCAAAATGTTATACTATTTGTGCAGACCCAAAATGAACTCCCAAAGAACTATGTTCGAGAAGGCAGAGTCCCAGAGTTAAAAAAAATAAAATAGTAGGAATTTCATAATTAACTTTTTGCTGTGATGGTCTTAAAGACTAAATCATCAATTTAACGTTGATGTATGTGCCCAATACCATATTTTTATGAAAGTGATTGTAATCTCGTACCACAGTAACTTTCTCCAGTGTAAACAGCCCTAAATTGTTTAATCTGTCTGCCAGGGTCATGCTCCCCCATTCCCCTTTTAATTTACGTGTCTCTTCATCTAAACTCTTTCCATTCTAGCACAAATCTCACTAGCAACTCACCACTGCCTTATACTGGGCATAAATGTAACAGACAGGGGCACCAACTCTCACCCAAAAAAAAAAATACGCAGGGAGGTGGCATATGATCACAAAAACCCATGAATACTTAAGACAAATGTTCCTCAAACAGCCAAACCATGCATTTTATGGCCAACCAGACTCTTCTTCTGGTTGCACATGACGGGCTACTTCCAGGGTTATATAGTGTGTGCGACACCTGTGTAACAAAAAACATTGTTCTGTACAAACACTTGACAGGCAATTGGTTCCTGGAGATAATGCTAAAACAGCCAATATTCAATCACATCACAAAACAATTCATCCATGTAAATGTCAATTCCACACATCAAACAGGCACTAGGTCGTGGGGGGGTGGGGGGGGGGGGGGTTTAGCAGTCGTCACTGGCAAGGTTGCCACCGTCCCGTTATTTATCCCGGGCAGTCCGGCAAAAATAGTAGAAACTAAGGTCTGTCCGTGAGTCCGTTACAAAAAAAAAAAATCTCCTCTCCCTTTCGCCTGTTGTCCGTTGGCGGGCAGGGCGTGGCGCGGGGGGGAGGGGCGGGGTTGGTCCGTGCGTGCCGCGCGACCCCGCAGGCGGGGCTGCGGCGCGCGTCCTACGCTATGAATCTGGGGGTGCGCGGTCGGGCTACGCGAGGGCGGGCCTCTCTGCCGTTGGCCGGGAGTGTGGACCTTTGACGGGGCCCTCGGGGGCGCGCTCGTGGCAAAACGGAGCACTACGCACTTGCTTCTCTTGCTTCCACCCTCGCTGTTTCCGCACGTGCCCGTTGTTTGTCTCGCTTATCGTTTTGCATCTTGTCCTGTCGGGTTGTGGTGCGTGTGCCTGGGGGGGGGTGGGCCCACCAACCGTCTCGCAGCGCTGTCCGCTGGCTGTTCTCCTCCCCCTCGGTCTTCCGCGCCTCGACCCTCTCTCTGCGCGTGTGCTGCAGGCGGTGTGTGGTTTCTGGCCTGTTGCTTCGGTCGGTCCCTTTATCTTTCCAGGCAGCTTTTGTCCCGCGGGGGGGGGGTCCGGTCAATCTTGTGTCTAACTCTCAACCTCTCTGCATGAGCTCCACTTTGGTGGCTCTAATGCCCACATACATAGCAACCACGGGCGTCGGGGAGGGGGGCCGGGCGGGGGGGACGGGGCCCACAGCGGGGGACGGCGGGGCCTCGTCGGCGGAGGTCCTAACATGGCAACACACGGCGGGGTCACACAGGGTGGGGGGGGTAGGGTTTGATCCTCTCTCGGCTGCACATCCATGGGGGGGGGCAGCCCGGGAGATTTTTCATTCAACCATTTAGTATTCACCATACAGGTAATTTTATGTGTACCAGACAATTCACTGCTGGTTACAGCTTACCTAGGTGAAGGAAAACTGCTAGGAGGGGAACAGGGACTCAGGGGAGCGCGTTTTTCAACTCAACTCACGATCATTGTGATAGTCCTATGAAGATACATGTCGAGAGCAGATCCATCTGGCCCATCAGTTGATTTTAAATCTAAGCGCCCACACAGTGACATCATCTGTTTTCTACAAACTGTGTGGACCTAAATGAGCCTTTTCACAAAACTGACTGCCCACGAAGAAAAAGCAATCCACTACCAAGTAAGTTGTGGGGGAAGTTATAGAGCTGGGGGTGCCATGTTGCGAGACACAGACAGACCACACTGCCTGACCACCAGTACAGAAGGTGTAAGGTTGGTCGTTAACGTTTCACTCCCTCACTAGTTCTCCTAGTCTACCTTCGTTGTTTTAAGTCACCTGCGTTCAGCCCTGCATATTACAAACCATTGTCATTCAGGGGGCCCCCTTGCGACAGTTCACTAAACCAGTCTGTCAGCCTCCCAGTTCATAAACCATTGTCTTTCAGCCCTCCAGTGTTCAAAACCATCTTTACTCAGCCCTCTAGTTCACAAACCAGCGTTTAATTTCTACCATAGGTCGACTTCCATCCAGTGTCACAAACCAGCTTTATTTCACGTAGCACGGCAAGGCTCCTTGCTGCCAGTGCCAAATACCGGCCCCCTTTACAGGTCAGCCCTCTATTCACAAACAAGCTTCAACAGTTAGCCCCTCCAGTTCACAAAACCGCTTCAGTTAGCCCTTGCTATCAATGTTAGACAGCAAAACTGCACACAGGACAGATGTTATGAATATACCGGTACTTGAATGACCAGTCTGAAATGTAAGATGTTCTAAAGCTATCTAAAGATAGGGGACAGATTAGGAAAGATAGTAATTTCTCCATAATGGGCAATTCAAAACAAACATTTTTTCTGTATATATGCCCTTTAACAGTCAGTTTTCTTTGGAATAAATCTTAAAAGGGTGATGGCTAGGTTATGCTACTAACCCCTCCCCCTGTCCGTAAAAAATCTTTGCTGTCCAGGAAATTGTTCCTTTTGTCCGTAATGCTAAGCAGAGAGAGGAGGTGAGTCATTTCATATGTCAGTTTGGCAAAGGGCTGCAAGTTTGGGGAGTGTGCTCATTATGGGGGACTTCAATTACCCTGACATTGCATTTTGGTGTGGTGGAACTTCCATCACAGAAAAGGCGATGAGTTCCTGATTTCCTACAGGAATTTTCTCTCACAGGTTGTTGGATTGGTTCCTACTAAACAGGAGCTCTGTTTGGATCTGGTAATTCTACCATTAAGGAGCACATTATAGATATCAGGTAACTGGAGGATTAGGAATAGTGCCCATGAAATAGTGGCTTTGGACTTGTTATCGAAAGGAAAAGTGCGCTGGGTTAACAAAGACATTTAATTTTCAGGAAGCAAATTTTCCAGGTTAAAAGCACGCTCTTCAGAATGTCAACTGGGATAATGTATTATCAGGTTAAATGTCTGAACGAGAAAGTGGACTGTGTTTCAGGGGATTTTAAGCCAGTTGACATCTAATTTATACCCACACTTGAGAAATAATGTAAAAAAATAAATCACGCGCCCATCCACTCGTTGGCTGAATTTCTGAATGTAAAAGGGGGGGGGGCAACTGGAAAGGAAGAAAAAGGCATTTAAACCTAAAAGGCCGAGGGAACGGAAAGGGCCTTTAGGGATTATAAAAACTGTAACAAGGAGGTAAGAAGCAATCAAACTAGCTAAAATTATATGAAGTTAGGATAGCTGAAGAAAGCATCACTAAAAGCCTAAAAATTTTTTTGAAGTATATTAATAGTAAGAAGATGAGGACTGAGAATGTGGCACCATTAATTAGAGCGGATAATCTTTTAACGGAGGCTGGGCGATAAAAGCAATGTCTTGATAATTTTTTTTCCCTCTGTACACTATAGAAGATCCAAGTATGCTCTTCCTTTCTGCCTCTCGCTGATTGTTATCACTTATAGGTAGCAATAAAGGTATAAAAGATTCAGTGCACTTTGTCTGTTAACCGAGATTGGTACCGAATTGGAAACTCTAAAACGAAGGTTAAAATTATAAATCTCCTGGCCGGAGTCAAACATACAACTTCGGTACTTAAGGAGCTAAGTTCAGTTTTATCTAGGCCATTGTTTCTTATTTTTGCTGATTTCCTCATGTCCGGTGGTGTGCCTCTGGATTGGAAAAGGCTGATGTTATTCCAATATTCAAAAGGGTAGTCGTTCACAGCCGGTTACTTAACAGTCCTGTAAGTTTAACTTCAGTGGTGGGGAAGATCCTGGAAAAGTTTTATAAGGGAACATGTTCTAGAGTATGTTTCAAGGAAACTGACATTATCGTAGCAACCAGCATGGTTTAGGAGGAATAGATCTTGTCCCATTAATTGCTTGGCTTTTATGAGAAGTAAGTAAGAAATTTAGACTCTGAATAGCAGTAGATGTAGTTTACTTGGATTTCTATGCCAAGGCTCTTGATACAGTCCCCCATAAGGCGACTAATGGAATAAGCTAGTGTTCTGGGGCGTACACATTTGTACCTAGATAGAATTGGTTATATGAATAGTATGCAGAGAGTATCTGTTAATGGGCGCTTCATCCATATGGACCTAAATGCTAATGGGTGCCACAGGGTTCTGTGTTGGGGCCCGCTTCTGTTTGATCTATTTATTAGTGATTTGGAAGTGGGTATTGTCAGCAAGGGTTTCTGTGTTTGCCTGACGACACAAAACTTTGTCGACCCATTAAAAACTTCAGAGGATGTTGCAAGTCGTGTGGCAATGGGATCTAGATAGATTATCACCTTGGGACCTCTGCTAAGTGCGCAGATGAAATTCAATGTTGACAAATGTAAAGGTGACATGCATTTTGGACTTAAAAACTCTGTGCTACTTATACTTAAAGGGCTCTAAGTTAAGTGACATCCCTGTTGGACAGGGAACTGGGGGTTTGGTGTGATAACAAACTTAAAGGTATCAAGCAGTGCCCTAGGCTGCAACAGCAGAGCCAGCATGGTATTGTCTTGTCTAAGAGAGGTATGGATTCAAGGGAGAAAATGGTCATTCTCGCTCTTCTACCCAACAGCTTGTAAGGCCTCATTTGGAAATATGCCAGTGCAATTTGTTGGAATCTTGTGTCAAAAAGGACATCTTTGAAATCGGAAAGGGTGTTCAGAGAGGGCAACTAATTATAAGGGGATTGGGGGAGCTGAAATAGGAAAAGAGACTGGAAAAGTTACAAGTAGGTACGCTGGAGAAACGGCTCTTTGCGTGGGGGATATGATTACTGTGTATAACTACATTAACGGGCAATACAATAACTATCTGGGGCATTGTTTCACCAATAGTGAACATGTCCTAAGGACATGAGGACATCCCTTAAGACTTGAAGAAAAGAATGGTTTTAGGCTTCAAGCTCGGAAAGGGTTGTTCACTGTGTGAGAACGGTAAAGCTATGGAACTGTATTCCGTGGACGTTGTAATGGCAAGGTCATTGGTCAGTTTCAAAAAAAAAAGATGGATTAGTTTCTACAAACAAGAAGTTACAATTACGGTATTATACATAAAGTAGAACGGCTTAGTCCGGGACAAATTTCGCGATTGTCCACTTGGCGTCAGGAATGAATGTTTTCCCCCTCATAAATTTGGTGGGTGTTTTTCCTTCCTCTGGATCAAAGCTTACGGCATGAACATGAGGATTTTGCTAGATGGGTTGAACTGGAAAATGGACGTATGTCTTGAGTCACTCAATACTAAGTAAGACTATATCTATACTATACCTATACTATACTATACCTCTATACTATACTATACATACAAGGTTAAATACGGGTTTTAAGTTTCCATAAACATATTGAAACCATGCGTCATATATCCCTGTGAAGGTTCTTTTTTATCCAATCACCTCCTTGAACGATCGGGGACAGCCCCACTGATATTTAGTCATCAACTGGACTATAATTACCATAACTAACACTCTATTGAATATTCGTATTACATCAACCGTTTTTCAATCTAGAACGCACACTATCCAGTACAAACATGTATCTATACATAATGAACAAGGTCCAAGATAAATTGAACACAGTGGGATGTCTTTTCCTCAGGTTCCGGATCTTTGCTTGATATTAAAAGCTGGGTAACACATAAACAAGGCCAATCCTGTCCTTACCTATGGTATTAGCCCTTATTCGGTAAAGTCTGTACGCCGGACAATTGCTTTCCAATGTAACAAACATTTCCCCCGGCATGGCAACACTTGTACGAAGTATAGGGAGTCCAGTAGGGAGAATGGGCAGTAACGAATAGAGAATGTTGAAAACTGTTGAGTTTCGTTTCGTTACCTTTTCACATTTTCGAAATGGAAAATTCGAAAAACGTAACCCATACTTGCCCCGCTCGAAGTCTATGGGGACAAAAATTCACAAAGCTTTCTGTCCATTTTGCGTGACAATAATAATAGAGACCTTCGCATTCTATTTTTGAGAGTACTAAATCGATCAATTACTTTCTTAGATTTTCGTTTTCATCTACTTTTCGAGTTTTGATAATCCTCATACTACCTTCATCCCGATATCCCTATGTAACACCCTAAACTTTATACTCCACTCTATACACCTCCCTTTACATTATACATCACCCTATACACTATACCAACCTGACAAACATTCTAGTTTTTTCAATTGCTGCTCTCCATCCACTGGAAAGTTAAAATAACCCCCAGCCACAAACACACTATAGTGTGTAGCCTTTTAAATAAAACACCAGCAACCAAGCCAACTATTACCTCCCCCATCCAGTAATGTAAAATAAAAGTAATCTAAGAGTAATTACTAAGTTTTTCATGTTCCCCAGCCCACAAAGCATTTGTACTTAAAACTTACAAGCAATAATGGGCCCAGTCAATACACTGCACTCTCATCACACAAGCAGCAGGTGTGAGTCTCTTACAGACTGCACTGGTGGGTGTGGCAAGTGCAGAGAACGGTCGGTGCTGAACTGACACATGAAGCTTGCGATTTATTGAAGACTGCTCCCTCTTCTCTCAGAATTTTCAGTGGCATTTCATATGCCCCGCCTACCTGACATCAACTGAACATGATGCCCCTGGAATCCTTATGGCGGGACCTGACCCCCACTCCCTCTGCAGATGGACGCTGATTGGTTCCCTTTCCTGCAGCCTTTCTGATTTTATGTCTTACGTGCGTAATCATGTAAGGCATGTAAACAGGCTGCAAGAGTAGGACCAATCAGCAGCAGTCTGCTGAGAGAGAGAGAGCGGTGCCCTGAGATTTTTCCTCAGATTGCCTTATTAGAGAGACGGCCCTGATGCTAATTGAAAGTCCCAATTAGCATAAAATTAAAAAACCAAGCTTTTATATGAAAATTAAGAAACCAAGCCTGAATAGAGGTGGGGCGGTTCGACACCAACTGTTTGTTATGTAAAATGCTGTTTTGACACCTTACCCCGGGCAGTTTCGATAACTTAGCCACAATGCATCCACACCTTGCATTCAGAAGGTCCCTAACACCTGGCTGTGATATGCTAATTGGGGTGTTCCAGGGTACATAATTGCCACAGATTCTTGTACAAGTCATTCTGAATTGAGAAAGCCAGTCGGATGACTAGCGAAACGGCAAGTCCAGTTGATCTAACTGAATACATATACATATATTTTTTTTAAAAATAGGGGGTCATTCATGGAGAGTTCTTATCTGTACTGATAAGGTCACCAAAGGCTGTGCAGGCAATATTAAATAGGATTTCATTTTTGCATGGTAAAATATCACAGCAACAATAAGCAGTATGAACATGTTCCCAGCAGGGATTGAATATTTTGGGAAAAAACTGCACAATGTCATCGAAATCTTCGAGGTAATTTTTTGAGGCTAGTGGAAATTCAGTGTCCTAGCAATGCTGCTATCATTCTGGGCTCTCATAGGATAGATAGCCCAAAGCTTTGATATTGGAGAGTGATATTTAGCATACATGTTGGATTCTATAATCAACAACTAGCAGAAAGCTGTAACTGTCACCTAAAAAATTGTGGGTATTTCCGGATTTCTGCGGGGGGGGGGGGGGGGGGGGTCTAGAGAAAGTACTGAGCATGTGCACAATTCTGGAATTAAGCAGAGCATTTCTGGCTAATGCTTGTAATTTGAGAGTTGACATACTGTATATAGCTATATTTATTATTATTATTATTATTATTATTAGTATTATTATTAGTATTATTATTATTATTGTTGTTGTTGTTGTTGTTGTTGTTGTTGTTGTTGTTGTTGTTATTATTATTATTATTGTTATAGATTTATATAGTGCCAACATCTTCTATTTGTTAGATAGGAACCATAGAATTGATCCGGGATCATTTATTTTTCTGTTTTATTTATCATTGGATATTAACTAATTAATATTATTATAATTCACTTAGTAATATTATAATTTACTCTGTTAGAATTGCCACCTATACATTAACAGTATCTAAAAAATTTAATTTATAAAATTGTACATTTAGATGCACAAGATCCCACTACTCATCATTTGAAATCACAGCATTTACAGGGAAAGACCTGTCACTCCAGAAGTAGAAATTATAATATGTTCCCCATCCCTGATGTCTTACTAGAAACTTTGGCCCCCTACCAGCAAACTTTCTGCAACATTTTAGAGAATCAGCAGAGAAAAGAAGGCAGGGGGAGGAAGATGTGTAAGCAGAGCAGGGTTTATGGTGAGGCTGTGCAGAACTTATAAGTATCGCAGACACTACAAGGAGGCAGTGAGTAAGGGAGGGTGGGGGAATTAGGAGCACTCACTAAACATTAATAATTTAATGACAAAGCAAGCACAGATAAATATGTGAGTACCATCATTATACTTCTCTCTAAATGTAGTTTCAGATAATGTAAAGTTGTTTGAGGGAGTATAGTGACCCTATACCTTAAACAGTGTTGAACATCCCTCTACACCAGTAAACATACATAACATTATACTCCATTCTATACACAACCATATCATGTATTCACTACCCTATAAACTACCTTAACAAGTATATACCTCCCTATACAACATGTAACATATAAACATTATACTCCATCTATACACCAACTATACATATACACCACCCCTAATAAACCTTAAACAGTATAACCTCCCTATACACCATGTAACATACTAAACATTATACTCCATTCTATACACCAACAACATTATTCACTACCCGAACACTACAACCATCTATACACCACTCCACATACCTTATACGTATATATACACGCTGTATACCTCCTATACACTATTATAACATCCTAACGTTATACTCTATGCTCCAACCTATATATTATACACCACCAGACTATAATACTACCATATACACATACACTACCTTATACAATAATCACACCATGTACACTCCCCTATACACATGTAACACCCTAAACTTATACTCCACTCTATACACCTCCCTTTACATATACATCACCCTAGACACTATACCAACCTGACAAACATTCTAGTTTTTTCAATGCTGCTCTCCATCCACTGGAAGTTAAAATAACCCCCAGCCACAAAACACACTATAGTGTGTTGCCTTTTAAATAAAACACCAGCAACCAAGCCAACTATTACCTCCCCCATCCAGTAATGTAAAATAAAAGTAATCTAAGAGTAATTACTAAGTTTTTCATGTTCCCCAGCCCACAAAGCATTTGTATAAACTTACAAGCATAATGGGCCCAGTCAATACACTGCACTCTCATCACACAAGCAGCAGGTGTGAGTCTCTTACAGACTGCACTGGTGGGTGTGGCAAGTGCAGAGAACGGTCGGTGCTGAACTGACACATGAAGCTTGCGATTTATTGAAGACTGCTCCCTCTTCTCTCAGAATTTTCAGTGGCATTTCATATGCCCCGCCTACCTGACATCAACTGAAAATGATGCCCCTGGAATCCTTATGGCGGGACCTGACCCCACTCCCTCTGCAGATGGACGCTGATTGGTTCCCTTTCCTGCAGCCTTTCTGATTTTATGTCTACGTGCGTAATCATGTAAGGCATGTAAACAGGCTGCAAGAGTAGGACCAATCAGCAGCAGTCTGCTGAGAGAGAGAGAGCGGTGCCCTGAGATTTTTCCTCAGATGCCTTATTAGAGAGACGGCCCTGATGCTAATTGAAAGTCCCAATTAGCATAAAATTAAAAAACCAAGCTTTTATATGAAAATTAAGAAACCAAGCCTGAATAGAGGTGGGGCGGTTCGACACCAACTGTTTGTATGTAAAATGCTGTTTTGACACCTTACCCCGGGCAGTTTCGATAACTTAGCCACAAGCATCCACACCTTGCATTCAGAAGGTCCCTAACACCTGGCTGTGATATGCTAATGTGGGTGTTCCAGGGTACATAATTGACACAGATTCTTGTACAAGTCATTCTGAATTGAGAAAGCCAGTCGGATGACTAGCGAAACGGCAAGTCCAGTTGATCTAACTGAATACATATACATATATTTTTTTTAAAATAGGGGGTCATTCAGGAGAGTTCTTATCTGTACTGATAAGGTCACCAAAGGTGTGCAGGCAATATTAAATAGGATTTCATTTTTGATGGTAAAATATCACAGCAACAATAAGCAGTTATGAACATGTTCCCCGCAGGGATTGATATTTTGGGAAAAAACTGACAATGTCATCGAAATCTTCGAGGTAATTTTTTGAGGCTAGTGGAAATTCGTGTCCTAGCAATGCTGCTATCATTCTGGGCTCTCATAGGATAGATAGCCCAAAGCTTTGATATTGGAGAGTGATATTTAGCATACATGTTGGATTCTATAATCAACAACTAGCAGAAAGCTGTAACTGTCACCTATAAAATTGTGGGTATTTCTGGATTTCTGCAACTTTTCTTCAAACAATTGGCTTTCTAAATGCTCAGTCTTGAATACAGAGAGGACATGGAAAGGAGGTCACCCAGTGGTGCATGAAAGATTTGGCGGGGGGGGGGGGTCTAGAGAAAGTACTGAGCATGTGCACAATTCTGGAATTAAGCAGAGCATTTCTGGCTAATGCTTAAAATTTGAGAGTTGACATACTGTATATAGCTATATTTATTATTATTATTATTATTATTATTATTGTTATTATTATTGTTATAGATTTATATAGTGCCAACATCTTCTATTTGTTAGATAGGAACCATAAAATTGATCCGGGATCATTTATTCTTCTGTTTTATTTATCATTGGATATTAACTAATTAATATTTTTATAATTCACTTAGTATTATTATAATTTAATTTATAAAATTGTACATTTGGATGCACAAGATCCCACTACTCATCATTTGAAATCGCAGCATTTACAGGGAAAGACCTGTCACTCCAGAAGTAGAAATTATAATATGTTCCCCATCCCTGACCTTTACTAGAAAACTTTGGCCCCCTACCAGCAAACTTTCTGCCAACATTTAAGAGAATCAGCAGGGAAAAGAAGGCAGGAGGAGGGGGAGGAAGATTGTGTAAGCAGAGCAGTGTCCATGGTGAGGCTGTGCAGAACTTATAAGTATCGCAGACACTACAAGGAGGCAGTGAGTAAGGGATGGTGGGAGGAATTAGGAGCACTCACTAAACATTAATAATTTAATGACAAAGCAAGCACAGATAAATATGTGAGTACCACCATTTTACTTCTCTCAAATTGTAGTTTCAGATAATGTAAAGTTGTTTGAGGGAGTATAGTGACCCTTTAACTACTCTTATGGACCCATATTGCAAACAGAAGAAAACCTCTATGGACTCAATATAATTTCATTTAAAGAACTTAAAACTTTGTAACTGATTAACCCCCCATTTAACTTCAACAATTACGTTAATATGTTAATACCTTAGTATTGCCATTTGGCCAGGTAATCTGAGAGTTATCTATATTGAAGATCTTTCCATCTGGGGCATTTGAGTCATATTTCCCCACTGTAACTTGCTCCAGGCTGCCCTTGGAACCCACACGCCAATTCACAATGTCATAAATGGATGGAGGGTTCCCTTTTGAGTCAAAGGAAACTTGGCTTCCATCTGGGGTCTTGATAGTGATATTTTTAATATAATGTAGAAGCTTGAAATAAAAATTAAAAAAATTATATCAATCTGTCTTCAGCAAGGGATGGGAGATACTGCAGTTAAATAAAATTAGAAACAGAACTGTAGGTTAAAAGAAAAGATCACTACCCCTCCCATAGCATTTTAGACAATGGTAAGTTCTTCAATCTTACCTGCCAGTGTGTTAACTCTATATGCATGTTGACAATCTAATGTGTGTGGCAGCTTTTGGATCCTGCCCAAATGTGGCAAACATTAGATCTACACACAGCATTACCCTAGCACAACACCTGAAGGTTACGCTTGAATACTGTTGAAAACCACTTGGCCGTAGCCCAATAATATTTACATTTCTTTGCGCCCTATCATTTTTTTATTCCTGTTGACACCTGTTGGAAATGTAAGACTGACAAACATGCATTTACTGCTCTGGGCTGATAATATTTAACTTGTGTAAAAGGCTTTACAATCATAATGCAAACATCCTTGGTTCTCCCAAGTTCTTTGCCTTCCATAGGCTCTTTGACATATACCCTCTACATCATGAAGAGGGAATGGATGAAGTACCAGGATGATTCTAAGACACTGGCAGGTTACAGTGACAACCTTAACTTTGTCTTAAATTATACCTTCCTGGAATGGGTATTTTTGACCTGAAGATCTCCAAAAATCAATCACCTGCCAATGATAAAATGTAGACATACTGGCACATGTGCCATGTTGAAATGGTCCACTTCCAGATACACAATTAATCATTTTTTCTAGGCCCCGTGCCATTGCATTAACTGCATTGTAGACATTTAATGACAATCTGTGTTCTGTTTCAATAGGAAGGCTCTCTAGTGTTTCGTTTCCAGTACACACGTGTATAGTGGTATTGTCCATCCTAGTATCTAGATTTCTGTGAGTTAGCAGTTTGCAAGAGAATGTTTGCTCCCAATATTCCTGATAAATGGATCATACATCATTTTAGATGGGTTCATAGTGTTGAGGTACTTTGTGAACATTGGTATTTTCCCACCATGGATTGCAAAACCAACTGTACCTACTAAAATATTTTTAAATCGTTCCTGAAAGTGTGAGATAGATGATGACCAAGCTTCACTGGCAACCCATATGATACCAGTAACATTCTGCCTCAGCAATTCTTCTATAATTACCACAAAAGAAGATTCAGCATCCAGAACAATCACAGCCTTCACAGTCGAGTCTTTGATGACTTGGACAATGTGAGGTGCATTCCTATCCAATTTACCAGTCAAGATATTTTCAGAAAAAGCCACGCAAACTCCGTTACTTATAATTTCTTGTTTTACCAGCTGAAGACCAAACTGACCATAGTCATTATCTGTTGCCAGAATACCAACCCAAGACCACCCAAAATGAAAAACTAACTGGGCCAAACCTTTCATCTGAAACTCATCACTAGGTATGGTACGGAAAAAAGATGGAAACAGGTCACGATTGCTGAGAATGGGGCTGGGGTCACGATTGCTGAGAATGGGGCTGGATGAAAAATAACTGATCTGTAAAAAATGTAAACGTGTTAAAAACGATGAGGTACTTTTTTTTTTACACTTTTATTAAATAAGCTGTATTTTTAAAATTTAGAAGGTTCTTGGAAATTGTTGGAATAGAACTTTGGATAGACAAAAAGATAAATATACAAATAGTATAGTTTCATAATTTTACATAAGGAATTAATTAAAAGGTAAAAGTGTTCTATACAGAGATCCAGCAGTAAAATAGCATAGATCCAGCAGTAAAATAGCATAGAAAACATAAAAGTCACTTTATTTACTGATGGAAATGGAGAAGCTGAACAGTTCCTCCTGTTTCCTTCTATGACATGATACTGAGCATGTCTGTACCCATTGGGTCAAACGAGATGGCAATAAAGAAGTGTTTGGACGGCTTGCTTTTGTTAACAAATATTCTGATACACACTAGATCTCTATTCTTGCTGATCTCTCCCTTAGTTAGTGGTGGATATTAAAATTTACAGCAAGTAATACTTATTTCTAGATTTAGAACTTCAGAAACGGAATTTAAAATATAGAATTTATTGTAAAGTAAATAAGCATTATGGTAAATGGTCTTAATGGACTTAATTAGATGGTCTTACCAGTGGGTATCGGAACAGTCCCAAAATCTGAGCCATAATAATAGACACTGAGGACCCAGAGTCACCGATGATACCTACAAGAGTCTCCCCTTTCTGACAGTGATAATTTGGAGTCATTTCCTTTCCTCCTGAGAGCATTGATATAGTCCCCTTTGCTGCTTTTCTTAAATTAAAGCAGGTGTCAAAAATCTGGTAGCCCAATGTAATGTTGGGTAGTAATTCTGGATCATCATTGATCTCTCCAACTGCAAAGACTAGGGCATGAACACACTGATAATATTCAGGAGCAATACTAAGAAGAAAACAAATTAGGGGATATAAAAGGGTTGTTGAGACTATTTACAGCAAATTGTTGTATATACTATCAACATTGATTAAAACAAAATCAATCTATCATATCATATTTAATAAATACGGTTAACTATGGTTTGCCTTTAAGGTCATACATTACATCAGGGATGTCCAACCTGCAGCCCTCCAGATGTTTGAAAACTACAACTCCCAACATTCCTCCATTGCAGAAGAAACCAAGGAATGCTGGGAGTTGTAGTTTTCAAACATCTGGAGGGCCGCAGGTTGGACATCCCTGAATTACATGGTTATAAAACTGCTCCATCAGTACCTTACTGTCTTAAATTCACTTTAGGTTATTTACTTAAAAAATCACCTACCTTCTAAGTTGTCTTATTATTCACATTGATAGTGATTCTCACTGTAATAACCTTGTTTACTATTCCCCGACTGTCTGTAAATTAAGCTGTATTTTAGCAAAAGTTCCAGGTGTACAATGGCACACTGCTGTTGGCTGGTTAGCCAGAAAAGTTGGTAGGTGCTATCCTCATAGCCCCCTACTTCCAGGGCTACACAATTTGAGTGGGATACAGAGTAGAGGAGCACACTACTTAGGTGAAAACTTCATTTATTGGTGCAAAAACATAACATACAATGTTTCGGGACACACTGTCCCTTCCTCAGGTAAGGAAGGTGAGGAAGGGACAGTGTGTCCCAAAACGTTGTATGTTATATTTTTGCACCAATAAATGAAGTTTTCATCTAAGTAGTTTGCTCCTCTACTCTATACCCCACACAAATTAAGCTGTATTACATTAATAGGATATTTAGATAATATAGAACAGTTGACATTTACCATACCATACACTCTACTGAAAACTTTAAATACAGCAACAAGTTCAACATTCTTACAATTCTAACCTGTAAAAAAAAAAACCCTTCCTGAAAATGAAGGCCTCCTTTCCTATAATCGTAAGAGATCATGTGTCCTCTAATATGATCTAATATGATCTATAGGTGAACCATGCACAAGAGAGTCATTAGATTCAAGGAAAATGATTTGCAATCTGGTCATTCAGTTTCCATGCAGCTCTAACTAGATATTTACAAGGTTATTCAATAAAATTCTTTATCGTTTAAAATGGTGCTAATTTTGTAACATGTAACATTTGAAAGCTAACATCTGATTGGTTGGGGCAAATTAGCACCATTTTAAACGATAAGAACTTTTATTGAATCTCCCTGTTAGGGCTATATTTACCCAGAGCAGCAAATTGCTCCGGGCAAACATGGCTTTCCATATTAAATACTGGATTTGCACCTTGTGGTAAATTCCAAAAGGGATTTTACCCCAGCGCCACTTTAAGACCAGCCATTAGTTGGTCTTAAATTGTGGAGTTAAAAGTGGTGCAAATCCTTTATTAAATACATTGCACTGGTTGCACGGGTGTCTTTTGTGAAACCGGTGCAGCCAGTGCAATTTACTAATTAGAGGGTGGTTATTTAAGGTTGTTCTTAGCTCTTACCAATCAGCCTCTGATGAAGTGGGTGTCCCCATGAAACGCATCAGGCTGTCTGCTAGTCCTAGTATCCTGTTGGATTTTGATCTTATGTGTTTGAAATAAAATTAAGACTTTTTATTCCCCCCCTGAGTTGCGTGTCCTGACTACTAGTGGAAGCAGCCAGTGCAATTATGGAGTTAAACTTATTCAAGATTGGTTAGCACAATTTTAACCCCTATTTTTAGCACAGTACATGTGGGTAAATCAGGCCCTTAATGATAAATATTGCCCAAGTTCTCTCCCTTTCTGGCAGGGGTTGCCACCTCCTCCCCTGCTCGATGAGCTTTTAGTAGTTAGAGCATGTGCAGGGGAAAGAGCAGTCAATCATTGGCTATGGAGAGCAGTCACAGCCTTTATTGACTGCATGGATTGAGCAGCCAGCTTCCTTTGCCAGAATGGGGGCAATAATCATCCTTCAATATCTGCTTAGTAATAACTAATAATGTGCTTAAAGGGACACTAAACTGTTTTTAGCTGAGAACGCTTATTCCCACCTCCCTATAAATAATAGAAAGCCTGGGGAACAGTGCAACACTTACCTTACCATTGCTCCACTCGGCTCCTTCTCAGCTGTGAGGCTCACTGTCCCAATCACGCGCCTATCTTTTTTATTGTTGTGCATGCGCCAAAGAGAGTGAAAGCACGCCTGACAGCTGAGAAGGAGCCAGGAGTGGAGCGCCAGCAAGGTAAGTGTTACACTGGTCCCTGGGAGTTCTATTATTCACAGGGAGGTGAAAATAAGGGTTCTCCCCTCCCTGTAAATAATAGATACAGATTTCATGTACTTAACAAAGTACATTAAATCTCTTTAGTGTCCCTTTAATATAGAAAACGTTACCATGTTTTTGTTTTAAGGGTGGACATACCCTTTAATGTTAAGTGCATTTGGGCATAAACAACATAAATACTAACAGGGTTATTCAATAAAAGTTCTTATTGTTAAAAAGGGTACTAACTTTGCCCCAACCAATCAGATTTTAGCTTTCAAATGTTAAAAAAAGATCTGATTGGTTGGGGCAAAACTAGCACCATTTTAAACAATAAGAACTTTTATTGAATCTCCCTGTAAGTGTATCTTAAATGGAATGTTGTAAGGATTGTGGATAATAGAATTTGTAACTCCAAGCAATGGCATAGAAAATAAAATGCTTTCCTGTATAAAAAGATGAGGTAGGAAGGTAACATTCTGCTGCTTTATGAGTATCTTGAGTATACTGTGTGTATAAATGTGATTGGTTATGTCCTTGTGCTGGGTGGGTATGTGTCTGTATCTCTTTTACAAGGAAGGTTTAATTGTAATTGCTCTTTTAACACAAAATAACCATGTTAAACAAGTACACTCAGACGCATTGTAAAAGGAAGCACACATTTCGTATTTGCAATCTATTCCCATACTTGTACTTCCTGCAATGGACATTCTGTATTGATAAATGTGCACAATGTTTTACATTGGATGAAAGGTGTCTACCGTAGTCTCATGGCCCATGATCATCTACTGGAAGCCCGCATCATTACATACCTTTCATAAGATCAGGAAAAACACAAAATGGAACTCAAATAGACCAAAAAAAGCATGTTACTTACGTCTGACATTGCAACTGTGGTGGTTTAATGGTAAAATTCAACTGACTGTACATCCTTTTCCAATAAATCGGGAAGGTTCCACCTATAATGATATCACCTGGCCGGCTCAGATAATCAGTAGCGCTTTCAATGGGCAGGCTGCAAACCGATCTAGAGACTGTACTCTCAGGTGTAACTATCACTACTGTACACAAAATCCATGCTCTAGAAAGGATAAACCATCTTACAGCATAATAAAGCTGTACCTGATATAGACTCATATCCAAGACCTATCAGAAAGCCTTTTGCTTACAGAATGACATTGACTTTCATGCAAAATTAAAAGCACTGATCAGAGTTTCCTGAACAGCTTTTATAATGAAGAGCATTTAAGTACCAAGGTCTAGGGGGAACCAATGGATTATGACCTATTAATTCAACTGCTGAGGGAACTTAAATTAAAACCCACAATAAATCTACCAATTTTACAATTGCTTGGTTCCACGGGAAACCATTTCTCAAACAGTTATAGTTCCGAGTTAATATTTAAAAGTATATTGTAAACTGTATATACTCGAGTATAAGCCAAGGTTTTTATTTTTTTAAATGGCTTGGCTTATACTCGAGTTCCTGCACTTTTGTTGCAAACTGCCCCTTTAAGGCAGCTAGGGGCAATCGGGGGGAAGCATCTAAGTGCACTCGATTCCCCATCGTTTTGGTCCAAATCCGATGTGGGGATTGGGAGCTAGCAGCCTTAGAAGCTGCAATCGGAATAAGGGAAGCCAGTCTCACTAAGAGAAGAGTAGTTCCGCGATAAGGGAGACCCTGGTGACATCACAGGACTTCCTTCTTCACCAGGATCTTCCCTTAAGCTACTCCATGCTGCCCCTGGTGGTCTAGTAGAGGTACTGCAGTGCGATCTCCATTCAGATCGCAGTGCAGTACATGCTATAGTAAGCTGTCAGTAAATTACATCGATTGTTGGTGTATGAGTCTGACAATCCCAAACATTCTCCTTATACTTTATATATAAGTATTTATATATTCAGTTTTATCTATGCAATTGTTCATTATATTTTCAGATTCACTTTGTCCGGTGATGCGCCTCTGGATTGGAAAAAGGCTGATGTTATACTAATATTCAAAAAAGTAAGTGTTCCCAGCCTGGTAATTATAGACCTTTAAATTAAACATTAGTGGGGAAGATTATGGAAGCTTTAATACGGGATCAAATTCTGGATTAACAGATTGGTGTAATAATGCAAACCACCATTTATTTCCTGCCCGACATCCCGTGATACAGCAATCCCTTTGCAAGGTTTACTGCACAGCGGTATAGCAGTCAGGTAAGGAGCGAAGTTTGCATCTACATTCTCTAGGCATGGTACAGCAAAACTTAACTTAGCCTGTATTACAAAGGCCATTACTGGAATCTATAAATCTTCCCAACTATTATTGTGCCATTTAATTGTTTCTCTATCCCTATTTCTTTAGATATTTAATCTAAAGCATTTTACATTTCAGTTGCCCTTTAATCGCCTAATTGTCATAAACTCTTTTGTTGTGGGCAGTGCTGCTGTAACTGTCACTGAATGGTGACAGTGTATGAATTGCATTGTAGAAAATTCCCTCTCCTAATGCTGGCTCATGGTGATTACTGAGCATGCTTGACATCGTAGAAAGTCATGTTAAATGATAGGAGAAGTTGGTTCAGAGTTGGAGAGTTGTACTTATTCTAAGCAAAACAAGTACTGTATTGAAGGCATGCAGCAGCACATACATATCAGAGTAAAGGTTACTTGCATGTATTTAATTATAGATTAATAAAAGGCAAAGTCACTTTTCAATATTCCACTGTATATTTCTGCTTAAAGGGTATCTCCACTGATAAAAGTCACCTGGGTTCTAAGGATAGATATGTGTAAGGTGGATATGTACCTGTCTGTGTGATCTGACTGGTTGGTCGATCACACACACACACACACACACACACACACTCTTTTCAAGCTACTGAGTTCACTGCTTAATGGAGGAATAATCACATGACCATCACAGCAGCTTTCTGACCTCACTAATTAATGGAGGAGTAATCAGGTACTACCTTTTTCTCTCTCCCACTCCCTCCCATACCAGATTGCCTCATATTCCCAGCATCCCCTATGAAATCAATCTTAGAGTTAGACACAAACAAATCTTTATTAAAAACAACACAAGTTCCCCTGCATTTGTTACAGTATTGTGGGAAGAGGGTTTAACTTTTCCTCCCCTGTCTCTCTCTGCATGATCAGCTGGAAAAATGAACTTAGAGTCAGGGAGGAAAGGATTTCTTACTGCAGCCAAGTGGGTGTGTCTGCTACCATGATGATGCACATTGAGTGACAGCACTCAGTACAGGGGAAGACACACCCCCAGGAACCTGCACAACTTTCCCATGCTGCTGCAATCAAACGAAAGTGAATTCTGGGGAAAAAAAGGTAGGGGGAGGGTTGGGGGATGGTGTACTTTAAAATAAACCAAAAAAAAAAAAAATGCTTTTTCCTCAGTGGAGATACCCTTTAATGCCAATAAGAATGGATTCTAAATCACCAAACATAACGGATTTTACATACCCATTTTATATACAGACTGTACTAAGATTTTCCTACTCAAGCTTTTTATATGGCAAAGGAATGTGGCTGTGTAGGTGACCATAGCTATAACATATCATGAAAATGTTTAAACTGACATAACTCTAACCTTTTAATAGAGTGTATAAGAAGAAAAAGGCAACCAGTCAGTTTTTTTTCCACCAATGTCCCAATGTGTTCAAATTCCACAGAACTAAAAATAAATTTTAAACCCAATTAAAGTACATTTTTACATTTTTTCCTATTGCAGGTCCTATCTCTAAGAGTAAGATATGCCTATGTGCTTAGGACATTTTGGATGTAGACCTTTGTCTGCATGCTAATAGACTGTTAGAATATACAGAGCTGTGCAAGATAAAGGTTATTTTATAGATGATTGACAGCAAGTCAAAAAGTTACTGATCATAAACATTTATACAGACTTTATATATTGCTACATAGTCAAAAAACATCCCATTATTCTCCAAATACTCCCTGATTTTTTTTTACTTTACTTACTTTTTTTTTTGAGCTAAGATGTCGCTGTTTTTTTTATTATAAAGCTTGGTTAGCAAGCTTTAGCCCAGTTTGGGACTAGTGATGAATACTGGTTTTGAAATGAACCTGTTTCAATTAGGAACTGACGGTTTTGAAAATCCACAGATCCAACGGATTTTTCCAAATTTTCAAAACTCTGAACTTTTTATTAGAAACCTAAAAAAATCTAAAATTCCATTTGAAAATTGAAACTGTCTATCATCGAAAAATCAAAAATTTCTATTGGAAAATCTATAATATCTTTTGAGAATTTGAAAATGTCTATAAAAAAAATGAAAATGCTAATGAAAATTCGAAAATTTATGAATTCATTTTGTTAATATTAATGAGCTATGTGGAACCGCTGTGGGAAAAATAATTTTGTTTATCTCTACCTACCTACCTGTAAATGATTGTTATTTATTTATTTAGCACTAAAGCAAAACTTTTTAGATTTTTCAAACTTGACATAAACTATGAATAAACAGGTAGGCTGGCTGGAACAACTGCAAAACATTACAAAAAATATAATCATTGGTTACCAGAAAATGCAGAATCTCCCCCCTTTACTACTAAAAAATTGCCAGTTTTCTTGCAGCTCTCAGATAGTTTTTATAATTTTTTTGTTGACTTTTACCATTCTGCTGAATCTAATAATTTAGTAAAAAAACAAAACATTATTTTATCTGTCACACTAAGGGGTGTAAAGAATAGTAGACCTAAATTCTCCCAGCTATCTTGCCCAACATTAACATGACCTGATCCTAATTCCCTCCCAACAACCTTTTCACCATCCTCTGGATTATCACCTTTTTATTATATTTGAATGCCCCCTTTCCCCCCTTATGTTTACTAGAGTAAGCTAATACAATGTATAAATACCATATAACCAACTACATCTGACATTGTGCAAGCTCTGGTGGCTTGATGGTGAAATTCAAGTTAATGTACCTTATGTCCAAATGAATGATAGTCTACACTACACTGATAATGGCTCAATAAAGCCAAAACTGGTCTGTAGTTGCCATTCTGGTTTTGAATTAAGCTTGTTGAATGCTGTGAAAAAAAAAAAAAATAAGGTATAGCTTTCCTGAGAGCTGCCATAGAAACGTGGAAATAACCAAGAATTCTCTGTTTCTTATTTAGTGTATTTTATAAATCCGGTTTAGTGTCCCTTAAACCTAAGGCTGTGTATACACCATGTAATTTTCAACAAATTTTCAGTCAATTGGGTAAAAATATTGCACCGGTTTTGGTTGGATGCAACCAATATACGACCATTCGTTCATCCGGACCGGACCCATCCGAAAACCATGGGCGATCGTGCAGTCTCAATGGTAGCAGTGAAATGTCAGCCGTGGCTACGTTTGAAATGAACAACACACCTTTGTCCTAAATGACTGGTTACAAGCACTGAACAGTCAGTGAAAACAAGGAATTGTAAGGTGTGTACCCAGTTTAAGATCAGGAAGAAAGGGGATTGTGTGTACATTTAATTTTGACTTTGGTTCTGTTACTTTTACTTTATTTTGGTACTTTAGCATTAGTTGGATTGTCTATTATTTTTACTAAACTATGGAACAGGGTGATGCAATCATTTATTCCTTTCCACAATGTATTAACCCCTTCGTCACAGTTAATAAGTGCAAGTTGCTCTCCGTTGCGAATCTTTTATGTCAACATAAAAAAAATTAGAAATTTTGCTCTTAATTGCAATGCAAAACCTGTTGATTGCATTTGAGCGCACTGCTTTTTTCAAAGAGTTTTGGAAATTCTGCAAAACCCTCGCTCAGGACTAGGCCACACTAGCGTGATTTCCAAATAATATTGAAATCACTGCAACTCACCGAAATTTTACGATTTCAGATGCGTTGCGCTTTGGTAATGCATGCAATCCAAATTTTATTGTACAATTACCGTATATACTCGAGTATAAGTCGAATTTTTCAGGCTTTAAAACTAGCCTGAAAACTTAACCTCGACTTATACTCGGGTCAAGTCCTAATTTAGATCCAAATTCTGCAATTACAAATAGTAACCAGTAGGTGGCGCTGTGTTAACCTGCATAAAAAAGTTACAGGAGCTGATCTGCCTTTACACTTCCTGCTTCCTGTATTCTGGCTGCTGGACTCACTCAGCACTGTCACTGGATGCTGTAAATCTGATGGGTCTCCTCAGTTTGGGGCAAAAAAACAGTACAGTACAGTACAGTGCAAATGACAGCTTGAAACTACAACTCTCAGGTGACATTTTTAACTATTGTGGTCAGAGATTCCTTTACTATATGGGGGTCAGAGTTCCCTTTACTATATGGGGGTCAGAGGGCCCTTTACTATATGGTGGTCAGAAGGCCCTTTACTATATGGGGTTCAGGAGAATTGTAAATGATGGTAAGCTTAATTAAAAGTTTACTGAACCTTGCCACTCCACATGTTTAGAAACTGAAACTCCCAGCAACAAAGCATGCTGGGAGTTGTAGTTTCCAAACATCTGGAGTGCCAAAGAATTGGAGGTTATTGGTACTGGATTTGGCTATTACTGTATGGGATTCATGTATAGGAATTCTGCTGTCCATTTAAAGGGCAACTAAAGCCTAAAAACAACACAGAATCAGAAGGCAGTAGTGGTGCTAATTTCTACCCTCGACTTATACTCGAGTCAATCAGCTTTTACAAATTTTTCAGGTAAAAATAGGTACCTCGACTTATACTCGGATCAACTTATACTCGAGTATATACGGTACATGCATTTTCATAATGAAAATTTTCAAAATACAAAAATGTTTTTTGCACTCATTTGGCTACTTATTGTTGACCCTTTCTATTCTTCATGAGATGTTCTCTGGAATTCATATTGGGTTTGAACAATATAATGAAACATTTTGGCAAAAAAATACAAACCACTACAGTCCAACTGGATGACAGGATGGCAAACACCTCCATTGCCACAGCATGCATCCCAACAGCACTGAGATAGGCCGGGATAAAGGCCACCCAGACACTGATGAAAGCCAACATACTGAATGTGATGAATTTGGCTTCATTAAAATTGTCAGGTAGTCTTCTGGCCAAGAAGGCAACAATAAAGCTAATAGTAGCTAAAAGTCCAAGATATCCCAGCATGCACCAGAAAGCAATAGAAGAGCCTTCATTACAGTTAATAATGATGATCCCTGGCTGTGTATCTATGTCAAATTCAGAGAAAGGAGGTGATACAATTAACCATGTGACACACACACATAACTGAATAAGGGCACTAACTGTAATTATGCAATAAGACACTTTAACACTTGTCCATTTTCTTAACTTGCTGCCGGGCTTGGTGGCATTAAAGGCAATGACTACAATGATGGTTTTAGCCAGAACACAGGAGATGCAGAGAGTGAAAACCATCCCAAATGCCACCTGACGTAGGAGACACTTTTCAGTTTGTGGGTAACCAATGAATCCTAAAGTAGAAAGGAAACAGAGGAACAGGGAAACAAGGAGAAGACAACTAATGGAATAATTGTTAGCTCGGACAACTGGTGTCTTTTTATATAAATTAAAAATCCCTAAAATTACAAGTGGGGTCAGAGAAGATAAAATACAAATAATTGCTAAGCTGTAACCTAAAGTTTGTTCGAAAGAAAGGAACTCTGTCATTCTTGGTAAACACTTGTCCCTCTGTATGTTTGGCCACATCTCCCAGGAACATGGATGGCATTCCACAGCATCTGGAAACAACAATAATATCAACATTTTCATTTATAAAATTGTAACCAAGAACATGAAAATAATAATTATAATACCTGTTTGGTTTGAAATCTGCCCCAGGGAGCACAAAACACATTCATAGCAGCAAGAAGGTTTCCCTGGTACAATAACTTTCCTGGTTCCCATGAGACAACTTGGGCTGCAATTGGAAAGGGGAACCTATTTAAATAACATGAGAGAACAGAACATGGCTGTATTATTTGAAAAATTATCATACCTAAAATGTAAAAAATATTATATTGAACAGGAAAGACCTAATAAAAGGCCATAATATATAGTATATTATATTATGACTGTACTCTTAATTTTAGTAAGAAGAAAAGACTAAAATATTCTTAATGAAAAATGACCACTAGTAATTTAAATTAAGCGGCTGGTTTCATCTGTATTCCCATGGGTGCACACAATCTCATATTTGGCTCATCTTGTCACTAAAGAAGCATCTTATCTAACATATTACACAGATGAGTAGCAACCTTCTACTCACTCTTTGTCCGAAGAAGTCCAGGTGTAACAGACCCTGGATCTGGCATTTGTTTTCTAATATGGCTTAACTTCATAGGCAATAACATATGGGATAAATGGACTCACCTCCTTGTGGGTGGTCCGGGTGCCGAAATGCCCCACACCCTTCGATTGGTCCTGTCCACCAGGTAAGTTATTCAATCAGAGGGTGTTCGGCTCCTAAAATAACAGCTCTGCAGCAGCTCGTTTAAAACATAATACTTTATTTAGAACTCATTAAAAACAATTCACGCCTGATGCGTTTCGAGAGCCTCTTGCTCTCTTACTCATAGGCTCTTTGATGAGTAAGATAAACAGGGTTATTCAATAAAAGTTCTTATCGTTAAAAATGGTGCTAATTTTGCCCCAACCAATTAGATGTTAGCTTTCAAATGTTAAATGAGATCTGATTGGTTGGGGCAAAATAAGCACCATTTTAAACGATAAGAACTTTTATTGAATCTCCCTGAAAATATCTTAATTGTTTCATAATAAGCAAACATTTAATGCAATTAAATTCAGTCTAATTTGCTAAATGCACTCGGGATACTTGAGGAAGATGGAGAATCTGGAGAGTTTTAAACCTAAAAGTGGCCATACATTAGGACAATTTTACTTACCCGACCAAGCCATCCCACAACATTAGACGGATCCTGCCGGAACAGCCTTTCCCGTTCTTCCTTGTGATGCGATCGCAAAATAAATGGGATTTGCGACTGTATGTCAGTCACAAAGAAGAATGGGAAAGGTGGTTCCAGCAGAATTGGTGTAATGTCATGGGATCGCTCGGTCAGGTAAGTAAAATCATCCTAATGTATGGCCACCTTAAGGCTGAAATTAACCATAGTCCCAAAACGTCAACTGATTCACATTTTCCGCTCCTCTTCTTAGGTCAGTACCTTTTACCCAGGGTGAGGACCTGAACCGCTAGGGGGCGGAGCCTACCAGAGCAGTGTTTCAGTAATGCTGTGCTTCAAGTTACGCGAACCCAGGGGTGAGGACCTAGCGGTTCAGATCCTCACCCTGGGTATAAGGTACTGACCTAAGAAGAGGAGCGGAGGGAAGGTGAGTATAATTGTCCTTTAATATAAATGTATATTTATTATTAGAGTTTAATTCCACTTTTCAATCGCTTTGGGTCCTTTTTTGACAATATTCAACAGCTTTCCAGTTTAATCTATAGGTGATTTTCCACTGGCCTAAATTTACCATATTCTGGTACTGATAGAGTGGGAGAGTGGGGAAGGCAAGTATTTGTTTTGATTACGGTTCTTGTGCATTTCTAGGGCAGCTATGTTTGTTTGGATGTCAGTCTCTATTAGTCTCCAAACTTTTTGTCCAACATCAATGGCATTCTTCAACTAATTTCTAGATTTCCCAGTGTTTGTGGGGCATCATGGGAAGCTTTGAAAATACCAAACTTATTAAATGAATCACATGATCTCATATAATTAAAACAAGACCATGGTTCATTATTAAATTGCTTCTTAAATCCAGAACACAGATATGTCCACATAGCTTTCACAGCATGATTGGATCCTATTGCCCCTAACTAGCAAATAGCTGTAACTGTCACCTCTAAACCATCTCGCATTGAGTAGGTTTCTAATATTTTCTGATTTCTGCAGCCTTCCTCCATTGGATTTCTCACTGTTCAGTCTTAATCACAGAGAGGACATGAGCAGGTCACCCAGTAGTTGAATCCCAGCTTTGGCAGAGGAGTGGGGGATATAAATTCAAGTTCTTGAGCATGTGCAAACCCTTCAAATGAAATAGACAACTTCTCCACAAAGCTGTTGACTAAACAGGTGATTCAGGGTGATTTATTTTTATGCTTTAGTTCTTGATCAATCCATTTATATTGATACCACTAATCTGCTTTTGAAAGAAAATGGGCAGGGATAAGGATCCACAAACCTGACAACATTCAGTCACTATTTTATAATAATAAAAAAAAACATTCCTATGAACCATATCTCAAACTGAGTAGAAAACAGTCTATAATTTCAATGTAAAGAACTAAAAAAATCTATGCAACTTATTAACTCTTTTTTGTTCAAAAATTAGGTTTATGTGTTGATACCTTAGTATTGCCATTTGGCCAGGTAATCTCAGAGTTGTCTATATTGAAGATCTTTCCATCTGGTGCATTTGAGTCATATTTCCCAACGGTGACCTGCTCCATGCTGCCCTTGGAACCCACACGCCAATTCACAATGTCATAAATGGCTGGAGGGTTCCCTTTTGAGTCAAAGGAGACTTGGCTTCCATCCGGAGTCCCAATAGTGGCATTTTTAATATAATGTAGAAGCTAGAAAGTAACATAAAATGAATATAATGTAAATCTGTCATCAACAGACTTGGTAAAATATTGCAGTTATATAAAATAGAAAACCTAACTGTAAGTAGAGCCCCATGCGAGAGGGAACAGAGGCGATAATACCAGGATGGTTCTAACACACTGTGACACACAGTGACAGCCTTAACAGTTTCTAAAATGATACATTAATCCTATAAATGAATCACCTGCCAAGGATAAAATGAAGAAATACTAGCACATGTGCCATGTTGAAATGGTCCACTTCCAGGTGCACAATGAAACATTTTTTGTAGGCCCCATGCCATTGCGTTAACTGCAGTATAGACATTTAGTGATGATCTGTGTTTTGTTTCAATAGGAAGGCTTTCCAGTGTTTCATTTCCAGTACACACGTGTATAGTGGTATTGTCCATCCTTGTATCTATATTTCCATGAGTTAGCAGTTTGCAAGAGAAGGTTTGCTCCCAATATTCCTGGATAAATGGATCATACATCATTTTAGATGGGTTCATAGTGTTGAGGTACTTTGTGAACATTGGTATTTGTCCCCCATGGATTGCAAAACCAACTGTACCTACTAAAATAGTTTTAAATCGTTCCTGAAAGTGTGAGGTAGACGATGACCAAGATTCACTGGCAACCCATATGATACCTGTCAAATTCTGCCTCAGCAATTCTTCTATGATAACCACAAAAGAAGATTCAGCATCCAGAACAATCACAGCCTTCACAGTTGATTCTTTAATGACTTGGACAATGTGAGGTGCATTCCTATCTGGTTGACCAATTAAAATATTTTCAGCAAAAGCCACACAGGCTCCTCCATTTATAATCTCTTGTTTTACCAGCTGAAGTCCAAATTGCCCATAATCATTATCCGTAGCCAAAATACCAACCCAAGACCACCCAAAACGAGAAACTAACTGGGCCAAACCTTTCATCTGAAACTCATCACTAGGTATGGTACGAAAAAAAGAAGGAAACAGGTCACGATTGCTGAGAATGGGGCTGGATGAAAAATAACTGATCTGTTAAAGTAAAAACACACAAAAATATGTGAGGTTAATAATTTTTGCACTGTTATTATTAAATATCTGTAGAGTATTGTCAACATTTAGAAGGTTCTTGGGAATGTAGGGATTTAATAAACAGACATGTGAAGTCACAATAGTTTTCTGACTTTATCCAGTATAAAAAATTGCTTATTAAATTATAGATTTTCTTATGCACAAGGAAAATGCATCAAATCATTTAGTACAGTCAACCTAGTCATACAATTCACAGCTAGAAATAGGTAGGCTAATTGGGGAGTTCATTTGCTTCATCCTTTGCAATTGAGCTGGGTCAAAGTGATTGGACAAATTAATTTTATAAAGATCTGACCAAGTCATTACTGCATTTGTTAATTTTTCCAATACTCAGTGGAAGATGTTCGATGTTCTCAAATATCTTTTGAGAAGCAGAGAATATTCAAGAAAAGATACAAAATAATTGACAACTGAGGATTAGGACACAGAAAATGGGATTATAGATGGATGAGAAGTTATCACACAAATATTTATGCTTGTGTTTTGATGAATTTAAGGTAGGGCTGAAATTTCAACACACTCAAACTTAATACATTTTACCTGAATTCATTTTTTTTCAGTTTTATTCCTTTCTATTTAGGGTATTAGGGTTAACATTGTATTTAAAATTACCATAAAGTAAATATAAATTGTGATATGATATAAAAAATCTGCTGCCATATTAAAAATAACAAGGATTGAGCAAAAAGATGGAAATACAAGAGAAAAAATTGAAAACCAGGACTGCCAATACTTTAATAAATATGGTGGTCATCTTAGTGAACTGATCTTACCAGTGGGTATTGAAACAGTCCCAAAATCTGAGCCATAATAATAGACACTGAAGATCCAGAGTCGCCAATTATACCTACAAGAGTCTCCCCCTTCTGACAGTGATAATTTGGAATCATCTCCTTTCCTCCTGAGAGCATTGATATAGTCCCCTTTGCTGCTTTTCTTAAATTAAAGCAGGTGTCAAAAATCTGGTAGCCCAATGTAATGTTGGGAAGTAATTCTGGATCATCATTGATCTCTCCAACTGCAAATACTAGGGCATGAAAACTTTGATAAAACAAAGGATCAATTCTACGGGGAAAAAACACAATCCTTTTAGTTTATGCATTACATTGACATAACTCCACAAAATGTATCCGGGGGCGTTCCTATGCCTTTTGTTACCTGAAACAACAATCTTCTATAAAAAAGTGGGTATGGATACTGGAGGCGAGTATGGTGGGCTGACTAACACTGGCTGGTGAACTGGAGGGCTGACCTAACACTGACCAGTGAACTGGAGGGCTGACTTAAAACTGACTGTTGAACTGGAGGTCTGACTTAACACTGAATGATGAACTGGAAGGCTAACTTTACACTGTCTTGGTAACTGGAGGGCTGACAACACTGGATAGTGGACTGGAGGGCTGACTTTAAACATCTATTCCAAACTTCATACGATCCTCTTTAACCCTACCTAACAGTTGAGGAAGGCAAAACAAACAAACAAACAATAACAGCTAAAAATGAGGAAACAAACCCCCCATTTTTTTGACAAATGGCAATCGGAAAGTACCTTACCTTAAATCTGCACACATCCCCATTCTTACCTTTTCCTTTTTTTTTAGCTTTAGGTGATCCACTTAGGCAAGGGGCGAGGCACAGCCAGACAGTAAAGAACTATCAATATTCCACATCTTTACATTTACTATCCCCACCCCTTGGCCCCACTATATGTAAAAACTTTACAAACAACTGAAAGCAGCCTACTCCTCTTTCACTGCATAGATAATAGATTTAATATTAAGATCATGAAAAGGGGTAAGCATACTAAGAGGGTTAATGCATACTAACTAGGCGTGGGCAGGATATGATGAGATGTGTTGAAACAGATCAGTGGGGGCAAAAAGGGATTAAATTCCTGGCAGCTCTAAAGATACATAAAGTGATAAAGTCAATGGCTGTACTGTAGGGCGTGATCTACAGGGCTATTAATGATGGTTTATGGCCTTATGCAAGATGTGAAGATGGTCTAAAGCCTCATAAAAATCCAGTGGAGAGCTACAAGTATCACCTTCAGTGAGACACCCTTCAATCTCTTCATTACATACATTTCACCCTCCCTAAATAATGGTCAGAAAATAAATCGAAAGAGACCAAACTGAGAATGATACTTACGTCTGACATTGCAATTGTGGTGGTTTAGTGGTAAAATTCAGCTGACTGTACAACCTTTTCCAATAAATCGGGAAGGTTCCACCTATAATGATATCACCTGGCCGGCTCAGGCAATCAGTAGCCCTATCAATGGGAAGGCTGCAAACAGATTTTGAAACTGTACTCTCAGGTGCATCTATTGCTACTGTACACCACATCCAAGCTCTAGAGAACATTAACCATCTTACTATGTGGCAAAGATGCATTATATATAGACTCATGTCCAAGACCGATCAGAAAGTGTCTCTCTCACATAAAGATATTGACTATTGTGCTGTGTCATAATTAGTGGCACTAATCAGTGTTCAGAACTGCTTTTATACTGAATAGTAGTTAAGTGCTTAGACCTAGGGGGAACCAAAGTGCTGAGGACCATTAAACCAACTACTGAGGGAAGGATTTTAAAACCCAGAATAAATCAACCAATTTTACAGATTGGTTGATCCCTGGGGAAACCAGTTCACAAATGTTGCTTCTTGCGAGAAAGTCAACATTAAAATGTATATTGTACACATTAGGAACACATCCGGATACATTAAATTTAGAAATGGCACAGAAATATGGAATCGATTCTCACTGAAGGCAAAGGGGCCTATCTGTGAAGGAGAGCTAATGTGGCCATTTTTGTATGGCCAGACTTCGCAAAGGCAATTTGTATTATTATAAAAACAGTGATTATCACTGCAAAGATTTTCGGTGCAGTGATATAGCCAGCTAAAAATCATTGTGTTTCGTCTGATAGGGAAATGTTACCAGAACCTCTCCCAATACCAGACCAGGGTTGTAATTGATTATCTGGTAACATGACAGGGGGGTCTTTAGAAGTCTATACAATAGGGGTTAAATCAGCAGATAATTCTGTACAGGTGTAAATACATCTAAGACCCCCTCCTCCCCCCAGTCAATTTTATTGTAAAATAGCAACAAATGATGATTGTTTTTTTTAGTAAATGAACAAAATAATCTAACACCCCCATGGTGCTTATTTGTAATTGGAAACCCACCAATGGGATTAGTTCTGATACTTTCCAACGAGTAATGGAACCTATCTCTAGGATATAAATGTGGCCACTAATGCATTATCATCACCTCAGACTTACAGGATTTCCTAGGCTTATCTTAACGGCAACAAAAAAAACAACTTTTCGCTGCTTTATCATTAAGGAAAAGTGTTTCCACTGATATATAAATTGCTTTCAAGTCCATTTGGAGACATCAATGGTGATAATCGATGGCAAAAACTCAACACCTGTAAAAATATTCCCCTAAAAGACTCTTTAACAGCATTTAATATGCTGTAATTTAGTGCATGTCTGATAATTTTTCCATTTGCCTAAAATGGTTACTATTCTGTAAAAAAAGTAATATATAAAGCCTGTAACGTTCAGTAACATTTCACATTTAGTTGTATCAAAGTTGTATCAAAGCACCAGCACTCTTTACACTGTGTTAATTACACATTTGATACAACTAAATAAGTGTCAGATGTCACTGAACGTTAGAGGCTTTATCTATTACTTTATATACAGAATAGTAACAGTCTCACAAGGAAACTATTTTCTGTTGTTAAACATTTTGTTTTAGGCTCAATTTGCACAGTGAGAATAGTTCATTATTATCCACATATATACTATATGATTGTCTATAATACACTGTATGACTGTATATACACATCAAATGTAGCCATCAACAGACACCCTGTTTCCCCACATTCAACTTTTAGAATTTAATCCAGCACATCCATGTTGTCTCTAACATATTACAGAGTTAGAGACAGCATGGATGTGCTGGATAAAATCATAAAAGTTGAATGTGGGGAGACAGTTGATGGCTACATTTGATGTAGCCAGCCTTTATACCTCTATACCCCATGGGGATGGACTCAAAGCCCCCCAATGGGTATTTGAGAGGTTTGGCGAGGTTTTGGTGGGACAATGAGTCTTTAACCTTTTGGAAATCATTCTTAATAATAACTTTTTTTGTGTTTCAGGAGGATTTCTATCTGCAGTTGCATGGGACCACGATGGGGTCCAATGCTGCTCTGGCCTATGCCAATGCCTTTATGGCATGGTTTGAGGACTAGCACATCTATCAATTAGTGATGGCCCAGTTCGCGGATCCGAACCCGGATCCGTGGCGGATTTACCTCGTTCGCGAACGGCGGAGATTGTGGATTTTTCGCCTTCCGAACTTTTCCGTACTGCGTTTTCGAAAAATTTTCGAAATTACGAGGATTTCTCGTATTTTCGAAAATGCGGGGAAATGCGTTTGGGTCCGTATTTTCGAAGAATCCTCGTATTTTCGAAGAATCCTCGTATTTTCGAAAATGCAGGGAAAATACATCCGGGTCCGTATTTTCGAAAAATCCTGGTATTTTCGAAGAATCCTCGTATTTTCAAAGAATCTTCGTATTTTCGAGGATTTTGTCCATTTTAATAGTTTAATAATTTTTTCGAAAATTCGCGGATCCTCGAGCGGACCGGATTTTGCGAAGTTCGGATATCTCTACTATCAATTAGATCTCTTCCGGGCACACAGTGTGTCCTGGTGGAGATATATTGATGATGTGCTCATCCTATGGCTGAGTGGCATTGATACCTTATTGCCAAAATGTATAGACTCAACCCTAGTATTTGGTTTGATATGAGCTATAGCTCTACCGAAGTCCATTTTTTGGACATTTCGATTTTCAAAAATGACTATGGGCTTACCACCCAATTATATCAGAAACCCACAGAATGCAACCAGCTTTTGATGTTCAACAGTCAACATCCACCACATACTAAACATGCCATTCCATGTAGCCAACTGAAAAGGGTTGACAGACTGGTGCAGGATCTCAATGTTTAAGACATACAAATGAGTTCTATGTACCAGAGGTTCAAAGATAGGGGCTACCCCAGGTTTATTATAGACGGCGTGCATCAAAAGGTGACCCAGGATGGGGACAGATCCTGGATAGGACACAATAAAGGGAAAAGACTCACCTTTGTGACTAATTTTGATCCCTGTAGTCAACAGGTGGTAAAAATTATTAACTGCCATTGGCCAATGTTAACACAGTTTGCAAACTTTGCAAACTTACCCTTGGAGGAATATTTATAAAGGTTTGTTAATATTTTTTGCCTTCTTTATTGCCGCATTCTCGCCAAATTTGGACTTTTGCAATTTATAAAGCAGTGATAACCAGTGGCGAAAAGTCATTACCACCACCTTTCGCCATATATCGCTGCTGCAACCACTTGAGAATATTTTTTAAATGGCAAAAAGAGTTTTATTGCGTTAAGTTCAGCCATTCAAATTCGCCAAGTCTGAGGTGGCGAAAACGCTTAAGTGGCCATTTATTTAGCCTGCCAATGGGTCCATGGAACATGTTAGTACATTGTGGAGTGTTTCTCAATATTTATAATTACCCAGGGGGGTGTTAGACTATTTTCCAGCACTTACTGCAATACAATCTGAGATTTCGCTTTTTTAAGGTCGTTTTTTTTTTTATTAAAAAGATGAATTTTCATCATAGGCGAAAATTATGTAGCAAAATGTAGCACTAATAATTTTATTTTAATTATTTTATTTTATTAATAGGACATTTTTTAGTATTGCTTATTTACAGAAAACTGCAGCTAATTACCAAACCAGTTCCATTAATATGGGAACATACCATAGTGCTGTGTAAGAAATAGTCATGTTAATGGAACATTCCAGTAAGTAATGATGTTTGGCGAAAATTCTGCAAAAAATGCAACAAAAGGCAAAAAAGTTGGCAAAGAGGCAAATTTTCAGTATATATATATACTATAAAACTAGGCAAACATTACCCCTTGATTTTAATGCCACGGATGATAAGTAGTGGCATGCAATTGTGTTCCTATCCGTGGGTTTGGAATAAAGGAAAGTCTCAAGCCTATTCCCTTCCTTTTTACATCCTTTTTACATCCAAGAACTCCACATATTCTTTGCTCACTGACATAGTCAGTTTCACCTTGGAATCTTTTTGGTTTCTCCACTGGCTGCCCATCACACAAAGGACCAAATTCAAACTACTTACTGTATCCTACCAAGCAGCCCCTCCTCCATCTTAGAGCTGATTCACAGATACCATTCAAAACATATTCTCCACTCTGCTAATGATCTTCTCCTCTCCTTCATCCTAGTTGTCTTTTTTCATGCCCACATTCAGGAATTTGCTCACACCACCTGTTTGCTCCCACCATCCGTTTGCTCCCTCCACCTGTCACTCAACATCCCTTAATATCTTCAAATGCAACATCAAAACTCACCTCTTAATAAAACATACAACCTGGCCTAGCATACTACCCCTACCATTGACCCAACATGGTTAAACTCCAGTGAGTTTAACCAACTCCAGTAGGATACTTATAGCCTACCGATTCACTTGACCTTATGTTTCACCCCCATTTCCTCTAGAATGTAAGCTTACTTGGGCAGGCCCTACTTTCCTGTTGTACCCCGGTATTGCTGTAAATACCAGGATCATTTTCACACTCTGAGTGCTGCATGAACATAAAATGTATGACTTTGCATAATATGCTCTACCCTTGTATGTAACATGTATGACTTTGTATTATGTGTACTACCCATTTATGTAATATGTATGACTTTGTATTATATGCAATACCCTTCTATGTAACATATGTGACTTTGTATTCAATGCACTAGTCTTCACTGCAAATCCCACCCTACTTATTAATCAGAGAAAATAATGCTGCACAATGTAGAACCAATAGCCACACAAAGTCATTACAATTGGAAGACACAGAAATGGCCTCTTTGGAGAGAGCTCTGCTTTTCACAGCTTTCACACACATTACCGTCCGCTTGCAATGCGATTTGTGCTGTGTTGAGCAATTGAAATATATGCGATCCACAAAAAAATGGTGATCCCATGTGCTCTGATAAACAGATCGCAGAGCATGTAATGTTGCCCCCCACATTGACAAGTACTACTCTGCAATTCTCACTTGCTAACGGATCGCAATCGTTAGCATGCAAGAAAATAGAGCAGTGTGGCCTAGCCTTTAATTAGTGAACTTATAGAAGCAAAATTGTGCTGAGCTGGAGGTGGAAGATAACAAAGTGAACTTGATCTCAGCTCAGTTGTGTGCAATGCGTATTTCTACAGTGTATTTATTTAAAGGGTCTTTCCTCATCTGGGTAATATTAGAAGTGGCAAAAACATAATCAATAGGTTAGTTCACAGAAAATTTGGGGGTTTCAAACTTTCATTAAATTGACAACTTCTTTTGTTTTGGAAATTCCAAAGTTATAATGCAAACCACCTGGAAACATAACCCAGAAAGTAAGCACTTGTCAAAGCAGAATATCAGTGTAAGGCACAGATATCCAGTCAAGGATACGGAAAGTTGACAATGGCAGCGCCTGAAGCTAAAGTAAACCAAACCCAAGACAAAGGGCTTTCCAAGAAAACTTGCGTTCAAGTAAGTAGAGTGAAGTACAAATACCTTATCTTAAATCCTGCTACACACAAATTTAGGGGGGAAAACCTTCAAATTATGAAAGAAAAAGTTGGATATTTGCCCATATTTATTTTGCCATGGATTTCCATGACAAATGGACAGTGCCACAAAATGTGGCAAGTTTGTATAGTCACGTCTGCACATGATAAAACAAATATTTCATATGAGGTGTAGTATTCCCCCAGGGAAAAGTTGAGACGGAATAAAATTTAAAATAAACTTGATTCTTCATTCACATTATTTTTCTCAAATGGTATGCTAAGAATAGACTTTTCACTTGAACCTTTCAAAATAAGAGTGGTAGAAAGCTGCAGCCTTGCTTCCTAGAAGCTGAAAACTAATCATATAACAGAACAGAGATCCACCATCTACAAGACATACAACAGAGATTTCAGTTTTGTTTTTTTGTAATGCTCCTGTCCCCAACAATATATTACTTTGCCTTTAAAAAAAAAAAAAAAGAAAAGTAATCTTTGCAGTGTATTTTTTACCTAGCAGGGATATGAGAAACAGAATATTAACATTTCAGTAAACATTAAAAGTAAGTATACAATCTCATGTGCACTGTTTTATACCACTAACCCAACAGAGGTACTATAAAAATACTAGTCTTTGTAGAAAGTTTTTTGCTACAAACATAATGGAAACAAATAACAACAACAACAAAAAAGACAGTAAAATCAGTTGACTATTATTAACTGTTTCATAAGTAAGCCTGGGGATATGGACTGGTGCCCTTTTTGGCAGTATGTTTCTAAAATAAGTGCGTTAGACTGGTTAGCCAAAAAGATGACTGGTACATTTAGAAACTTTATATATTGCTAAAAGCCAGTCAAATCAGCTGACTTTTTTTTAAATGTCCTGGCTATCAGCAATGCAAGCTGGCATGAAAATAAACTGCTGAGTATCAAACAGTAAAAGGAGTATATAGCTAAGGGCAAAAGGAGGGTACTACTGAGTCTCCTACTCAGATAAAAGAGCCACACACTCTGAAAGGAGGAAGTCGCTCCTACACAATAAAAAATATATCAAACAGTACCCCCCAGGGAAAAAACACAAAAAATATAATAAAGAAATAAACATATGCATTAATATCAGTGTAGCACTAACTATAAGCAATATAAAACAATAAAAGCAATTTGGGGCGAGGAACTGAGAGTCCAGACCGGTAGCTTAACTGATCAAATGTCCTTAGTGACGGAAAAATCACCAAAAGTCCAGGCGGTGTGCGCACACCTAAAAATGTAGCAGTGACGTGTATTCTCTGAACCCACAGAACTTATTAGTGTTGGGGCTTGCTTGCCTCTCTGCTTGTAGTCTGTGCCGGTCATAGGAGTTAACTCCGGAGGATCGTATCTTCGCCTCCTGGTGAGTCTTACCTGCACTACCCTGTATTGCATCCCAAGAGCTCGCTTGCCACGGACAAGAAGTTTTGTATGTCCGGGGGACCTGGGGAATCGTGTTCAGTGTCCACTCCTTTACGACCGGATAGCGGTGCAGAATTATAACACATCTATATATAATACATCTACATCAGAAGTAAGTGGTCCAGAAAAAATAGTTTAATGTCAGAATTTCCCATCCTCTGTTGTTAAAAAAAATTAAACAAATATATATATATTATTGGTTCATTATTAAATGCAGCATAATCTCTATACCACCCAGTATTGGTATCTGGTATCCCATTAACAAAGAAAATAAACTCTCAGAATTGTAAGTGTATTTACACATCATGTTTTTATCTATTTAAAATAAAATGTTTTAACAAGTAAATTTTGAACCAGAGATAATTAGATTTTTTTCCTCCCTCCATTCCCTGGAGAACAGCATTACTTTAATTTTCTCTACATTGCTTTAATTTCTGAAATGTTTTCTGTTGGGACCAAATGAGATTGTCTATCAGTGAGTTATCTTCCCTGACAAGTTTAACGAATTAAGAAGTGTCGTTTATTTTCCCCATAGACCTCCCTATCATCATAGTTTGTATATAAAAGCTTCTGAGAATGCCCATCCATGTTTCTCTTCTGAAGATGGTAAAATTAATTATCCGTTGCAATGACACTGTAAGAGCATGCATCTGCTCCACATTAAGGAGTTTTCTCGGTAAGAGGCAGACGGGTCTCAGAATCCACTGGTTTCTTTTCCTTACAATTAGAATTATTATGTGTTCAGTAACTGCTGAGTTTTGTGACTCTTCAATCTTCAGAAGTGGCTGCAGTTTACCCAGCGAGAATATCATTGGTTATCTCAACCACAATGCCAACATTGTTATAGGGGCGACCTTCATGGTTCATGTGAGTAAAGTCAACATTGTAGCTAATTTCACAAGCAAACCCCCAGATCTCCAATGTCAGATGTAAGTAACATCATTCCAGTGGAAGGTAATCCATCCAATGTATTTTATTATAATTACCTTGCAATATGAAAGTTGCTTCTTCTATAAGTTGTAAATGTTTGCAGTTCAGGATTTTGTAGGTTATATTATGGAGAATTCTTCTTGCTTTGTTTTCATTAAAAGTTGCAATACATTTTTCCACTTGATGGGTTGGTGTTGGAATAAAGTAAAGTAGGCAAAAGCATATTCTTGCTTATTCTCTCTTTTTCCTCATCAAGGCCTTAGACATCATTATTGCTATCAGAAGTATATTTTCTCCACCACCATTACATCTATTACAAAGCAAAGTATTTATATATTAGAAAGATAACACCAATTGGGCAGAAAGACATTATTATACAGTTTTGTTGGGACATCTTTAGATGGGTTATTTATTCCACCATCTCTTGGTTATTCCACCATCTCTTGGTTATTCCACCATCTCTTGGTTATTCCACCATCTCTTGGTTATTCCACCATCTCTTGGTTATTCCACCATCTCTTGGTTATTCAACCATCTCTTGGTTATTCCACCATCTCTTAGTTATTCCACCATCTCTTAGTTATTCCACCATATCTTAGTTATTCCACCATCTCTTAGTTATTCCACCATCTCTTGGTTATTCCACCATCTCTTGGGTATTCCACCATATCTTGGTTATTCCACCATCTCTTAGTTATTCCACCATCTCTTAGTTATTCTACCATCTCTTGGTTATTCCACCATCTCTTGGTTATTCCACCATCTCTTGTGATTCACCATCTCTTGGTATTCCACCATCTCTTGGTTTTCCATCTCTTGGTTTATCCACCATCTCTTGGTTTTTCCCATCTCTGGTTATTCCACCATCTCTTGATTATTCACCAATGATTCTATCTGATACCTGCTTTTCCTAGCAACAGTCAAATCCAAAAATGTATTTTGGCATAAATTACATAGGAAGCTTGTCCAGGATAGTGTTTCTCATATTTTATTATTACATATCTAAATAATAATATTTCACTCTTATTTATTAACATTGCAAGCATTTACCAATCATTTGCACAAATCTAACCATTTTCATATATTATTTTGTCTCTTAATACTAGTCTTGTAACTGACAAGTATAAGAATATGCAGGCTCTAATATTTGCTCTTGATGAGATCAACTCAGATCCTGAATTCCTTCCCAATATTACATTGGGCTTCGAGATTTTTGACATTTGTGTTTCATTAAGAAAAGCAGCACAAGGGACCCTTTCAATGCTATCAGGAGGGAAGGAAATCATCCCTAATTATCACTATCAGAACACGGTGCAACTTGCAGGTGTCGTGGGTGATGCTTGGTCTACATCATCTATCCTGATGGCCCAAATCTTGGGATTATATAGATATCCACAGGTATGGACAATATTCTTTATTTATGTTCCATTTTTGTGTTTTAGCTTGATTTTAACATTAATTTGCCCATAATACAAAAATAAATCAGTTTTTTGCAATATGCTAAAAGATTTGTCAAAATGTTTTTATTATTTATAAAATTAATAATTTCTAAGTGTTTATGAGGTCACTATTTTTTTAGATTGCCTTAACTTTTCTTTTAGAAAAACTGAGAAAGTCAGTCACTTATCAATTACTAAATTAGGCCAGTTGAATTAACATAATAAAATTGTATATATCAGTGAGAGGTTCCCTCTAGGATTTATTCCAATGACAGGTTTGCAAAAATACTTGTAAACAGTTAATGAAGTGAAAATGGAAATTCTGCCCCAAAATGTAAATTTTGTCATTAAATTTCAATAAAAATAAATAAAATAAAATAAGTTTTTGCTGAATTGGTGGAATACTGTATATACTCGAGTATAAGCCGAGGTTTTCAGGCTTTAAAAATAGCCTTAAAATCGAACCTCGGCTTCCAGGTCAATCTTACCTGCCTTCCAAATGTGGCCGCAAAGTCAGGAGAGCCAGCATGCGCACTGTTACGCACAAGTACTGGGAAGCAAGAAGCAAAGAATTAGGTTTGCAGGTCGGATGTGCAGGTAAATGGGTTAGAGATGGGCAGGAGAATTGTTGCTTACTGTATGTTGTTAATCTTAATTATATGTTTATTAAACCTTGCCACTCCACATGTTTAGAAACTACAACTCCCAGCAACTAAAGCATGCTGGGAGGTGTAGTTTCCAAACATCTTGGGTGCCAATAAATTGGGGTTTACTGTGAGGAATTACTGTCAATTTTAAGGGCAAATAATGCCTCAAAAATACAGGAGAATAATAAGATTGCCTTCTGATTCTGTATTGTTTTGAGGCTAAAGTTTGCCTTTAAATGGACAGCAGAATTCCCATACAGTAGTACCATACAGTAATAGCTATACTGGATTTGGCCATTATTGCATGGGAATTCTTCTGTCCATTTAAAGCCTCAAAACAATACAGAACCAGAAGGCAATCTTTCATTCACCTTATTCTGTATTGTTTTAAGGCTTTAGTTGCCCTTTAAATGGACAGCAGAATTCCCATACAGTAGTCCCATACAGTAATAGACAAATCCAGTATGGCTATTTCTGTATGGGACTACTGTATGGGATTTCCTGTCCATTTAAAGGGCAACTAAAGCCTCAAAACAATACAGAATCAGAAGGCAGTAGTGTCATAATGTCTACCCTCGACTTGTACCCAAGTCAATCAGCTTTTCCTAATTTTTGAGGTAAAAATAGGTACCTCGGTTTATACATGGGTCGTCTTTTACTCAAGTATATACGGGACACATTTCTAAAATTAAATCTTCTCAGTTTTATAATAATTGTGTTAATACTGTAGTTTTTCAGAATTTAAATGACAATGAAATTAACACCCTCTCAAGATGTGTATGACTGATTCTAGTTTGTACCAGAAATAATATTGCAACCAATGTACTGAGCCATTAGCGGCTCTTTAGGATGAAATATTTAACGCTAGCTAATAGTTGGTGGTTCACTACGCACAGAGGGACACTATCCGTGGCTCTCCTAACAGTGTTTTTTGGCAAATGAGAATTTTTTTTTTGTATCATTTCATATTGGAGGGTTCCCTGAAGTGACATATTTAGGTAAAGCTATACATATGGGTATCAAACTACTCAGAGGGTATTTGGCAATCACTTTCATTAGGTTTTGTCATCACTTTCAAGATTATTTGGGTATATAGCATAGAAATCTCATGCATTTTGGAGCCAGTCCTGTAACCAGGTCTAGTCCCTGATTGCCAAGTAATGAATTCTGCATTTATAATTCCAAGGGTGGTAGCTGAAAAGTGGGACATTTCTAAAAAAAATCTGTTAAAAGGAAAAAGTTTTATTCAGCCAGTATGTACTTAACTATGTATTGGCTCCCTTAGTGATTGTTTGATGTCAGTGTCTCTGTATTCAACCATGAATTTCATTTACTATATTGCAAGCTCTAAGGGGCAGGGAGCTCTTTCTTCACTTCACATAGTTCAGGCACTTATATATTTATTAATGTAATTAATTATTTCTTTATATTTGTTGTCCTCCATATATGACTTTTTGTATTATAACTAGAGATGGACTAGAACTCGAACTCGAACCCGAGTTCGAGCCGAACTATTTGAATTCGAACGAATTCAGACTTCTCGAACTATCCCGGACCCGGATTTTCGGACTTTCGATAAATATTGAATGTTTGACCGTTCGAATGTGCGAGTAAAATGCCTATTATACCTATACGCGAGCATTGAATCCGTGAGTAAAATGTACATGGTACCTAGGCGTGAACATCGAATCTACGAGTAAAGTGTCCATTAAAACCTATACGCGAGCATCGAATCCGCGAGTAAAATGTACATGGTATCTAGGTGCGAACATCGAATCTACGAGTAAAGTGTCCATTAAAACCTATACGCAAGCAGAATCCCGAGTAAATACCATGGTATCTAGGCGCGAACATCGAATCTACAGTAAGTGCCATTAAAACCTATACGCGAGCATCGAATCGCGAGTAAAATGTACATGGTATCTAGGCGCGAACATCGAATCTACGAGTAAAGTGTCCATTAAAGCCTATACGCGAGCATCGAATCCGCGAGTAAAATGTACATGGTATCTAGGCGCGAACATCGAATCTACGAGTAAAGTGTCCATTAAAACCTATACGCGAGCATCGAATCCGCAAGTAAAATGTACATGGTATCTAGGTGCGAACGAGCTTGAAAATAGCGCGAGTGAGAGTAAAATTGATTTTTCGAATATCCTGGATATTGGAACATGTTCCCCAGACCATTTCCTAGGTCCCACAGCCATTTACATTAAGTTACCATTAATATTTTAATTGTATTTCATTAGAACTTTTCGAACTATTTGACTCCCATTGACTTTAATGGGTCCGTTTTCAAACTTTCGAACTTTCTACATAGTTCAAAAGTTCGAAAACGGACCGAACTTTCGAAAGTTCGGCCATCTCTAATTATAATATAACATAGTGTTGCTATATAAATATATAAATATAACATGCATACATTCACAACATATTGGAGGTTGATACTTAATTTCATGTTCTATTTAAAATTGGAATTAGTTGTAAAAGAGAATTATACCGTGTTAGCCATTGATGAAAAGTAAGATATCTTGGATTTAAAGTAAATACATTTCATTGGCTAACTATGATTGTAAATGCTTTCAAAGCTTGTTCTCTAGGCATGATGCAATACTGAATCTGATAGAACACAACGTTTGTATACGCAAAAGAAAAGAGAATAAAGGTTTATTTACCTGTGCGATCGAGGGGGCCGACCTGATTGTACAATGTGTATGAATGTCCATTATGGTCATCGATCGTTACATGTATGGGCAATTTGACACACGAAATTTTTCGTATTTTCGAAAATTTTCGAAATTACGAGTTTTCATGTATTTTCGAAAATATGTATTTTCGAAAATACAAGTAATCCTCGTAATTTCGAATATTTTCGAAAATACGTATGTAAGGAATTAAGAGAAATCCTTGTATTTTCGAAAATTTTCGAAAATACATGTTTTCTCGTAATTTCGAAAATTTTCGAAAATACGAAAAATCCGCGAATCGGAAGTTCGGAAGGCGGAAAATCCGGAAAAATCCGCCGTTCGCGAACGGGATAAATCCGCGGCGGATCCGGGTTCGGATCCGCGAACCGGCCATCCCTAGTGTTCATTCAGGGCATTTTTCCTGATCACGGGCATTGCACAAAATACACCTTGGCCGAGAAGGACTTTAGTCATGCATATGCACACGTACTGACATTGCACAGATGTTACCTTTTGCCCCCATGTCTAACAGTGGCTGTTATAAATAAAAAATATACATTTGGTAACCACAGCAGGAAATAAAACAATTAGTAAAAGGTTAAACATACTGTCAGAAAAAACTTCACATGAATTGTCCAAGTAGGGTCTGGTATAAATGATATACTTATGGGTTTGAGGGGGTTTGAAGAATTTAGTCTGATTAATTTAACATGTCACTTAGATTGGAAATATAGTGAAACGATAACTTTAGATCCTTGGTGAGTCCAGAGTTCCAATTTTTTTTTTACATAATTACATAAAAGTTCCCTTTCTAATCTCTCCTTTTTTGATCTACAATTTCACATGAACACCATGACTTTTTAGGTCTTTGTCCTTGGCCACAGATTGGACTACCGTATGGGAATTCTGCTGTCCATTTAAAGGGCAACTAAAGCCTCAAAACAATACAGAATCAGAAGACAGTAGTGGTCATAATGTCTACCAATCAGCTTTTCCTAATTTTTGAGATAAAAACAGGTACCTCGGCTTATACATGGGTCATCTTATACTCAAGTATATACGGTACACATTTCTAAAATTAAATCTTCTCAGTTTTATAAAAATTGTGTTGGCCACAGAAATGGGCATCCACATGGACCATTCTTTTCTTATTGTTATTAATTGTGAGTCTATGTGAGGTCATCCTTTGTTTCAGGGTCTGTCCTGTGTCTCCTACATATAGTTCTGAGGGACACCTAGAACATAAAACCAGGTATATCACATTAGATGATTTACAGGAGAAAGTTCCCTATAATTTTAAACCAAATTTTGGAACCTGACATTGGTATCCTGTCCCCACTTTTTCTCCATAATGGTAGATTTTCAATTTTGTGCTGTGCTTGTTACTTACAGTAACTTCTCATAACTATTTATTTTAATTTGGGAGGTTTTTAATACGCTAAGAGAGGAGGATATGGGAATATCTCTTGTAGTCTCTCATCCTTTTGTAGAATAGGTTGGAGTCTCTTGGCATTTCCATTCGGGGTTGGTATATAACAACCAATGGGATACGTTCTCCTTTTGGGTGTGTTAGTAGTGTAAACAGTGCTGGGGATTTTGTTTGATTTTTGATTTTAGTTTCTATAGTTAACAAACTCAATGCCTACTTTTACTGAAATAGCTGTTCTAAGTGTATTATTCTATCAGTAGAATCAAAGCCTTCTAATTCCTTAACTGTAGATAATTGAATTATTTCTGTGCTTAGGGGGAAAACTGTTGTTAATGAGGTATGTGGGTCCGTCTTATGCATGCGATAGATGGACATTTGTAATGTGTTTCCTTTATTCCGTATTATTGTTGTCCTGCCTTATTTCTGTTGGTGCATTGTTGTAATTGTGGGCTGGAATTTAGTGGAGCTTTTGTGGAACTGCAGTAGGTTCTTAGTAGTCCAGATGATCATGATGTCATCTATATAGCCAAACTAGGCCATGAGTCTGATGGGGCATTCTGAAAGGAAGTTATCTTCTAATTTTGCAGTAACAAATTTTGAGCCACTGGAGATGAACAACAATGTTTAGTTTTGTTCTGAAGGTTGTTCAGCGGAATCTATTGAATCTACAAAAATCTATAATTTTAGATTGCAATTTTTGAATACTCAATCCCATTTTTTAGAGTTTTCCCATTGGAATGTCTTAATTTTTAAATTTTCAAATATTCAAAAAATTTTTTGAAAATGTCGAATATTCCTTTACATCAGCAGATTTTTTAAACCGGCAGTTCCAAATCGAAACCCAGTTTGTTATGAAACTTATTCTCATCACTAACCACCACCTCTATTTGTTAAAGATATAGATCCTTACTGAAAGAAAAGTAATTATGGATGAATATTAATTCCATTAAATTGATGATTCGTAGAGGACAGTGTCTCCATAATGGGATTAGGTTAGAATTTTTTTTATACAATTTTTAGGAAATCTGATTAACCCATAAATCTTTATGAAGAACTGTGTCCATAATACACTATGCTTGCGTTTTTCTCAGGTAGGGTAGTGATTCATCTTTTCATCAAGTTTACATCAAGAGCACAGCAAGAATTTGCTCCATTTAGGGCTATTTTCAGGCTGTGCCTTTGTGTGCTCTGGTGCAAGTGGGATAATATTTATTTAGGACAGGAAAAGGGTTGATTTTTATTTTATTTTATTTTTTTACTTAGGGTTTTGCTTTCCAACTTTAAATATTTTTTTTTGGAAAAGTAGAAAATGTATATTTGGGGATATTTTTATACTTGAATCGTTTTTTTTCCTTAATTTTTTCAGAAAATGTGCTAAAAGTGTGACGTTCTACAAGGACTGCATGTAAAATTCTGCATGAATAGAAGAACTGAACTGTTGTGTGTGTATGTAAGCTTCCAAAATGATATAATTTGTGGGAGCATTTCTAAGGTTGAGGGGTATTTACAGTAATTAAAATTTCTGCTTGTGGTTGCATGCAGTCCACACCTGGAGATCTTATGCCAAATCATACTCCAAGATTAAAAAATATATTCCCAGTGCCTCCACTCCTGACGTACAGACAGCCTCCCAATTTGAAACACCTACTGGTACACAGCTCCCTGGGCAAAACAACCATCAAAGGCACTTGCCAACAACCTAGATGTGAAACCAGTGCACTCATTCACACAACAGACCAGATATATATGCCACATTGTAAACAAGATCATCAAATTAAAGGGTAATTCTCCTTTGGATCCGCCAATGTATAATGTGCATGAAGTGCCCTACCATGGGTTTCTATGTGGGAGAAACAGGACAAACTCTGTGTAAACGGATAAACTCTTATAGATTCAACATCATGCAAGGATTAACGGATGCCCCTGTGGCTGAGTACTTTTGTAAAAGAGGCCACAGCATTAAAGATCTCCAGATCACCACTCTAATGGAAAATTTTCATAGTCAAAAACAGCGGAAGAAATGGGAATACAAAATTATTCAGAAATTTAATTCCCTGAACTGCGGACTTAATAGGGGTATGAGTTTTATGGCAATGGAGCCGAACTTACCTATAATAGAAGGCATCTTGCAATCTCATGCTTTATGAATAGCTTTGTCCACAAAATCTAAGAAACAAGAATTCATTTCTTACTCCCAGGTTCCCCAAAGTAAGGAACAGAGTTTTATGGCCAAATATTAACTTATTTTGCATTACCACCCAGACTAAACTCCCTCATTAGGACACTGTCTTGTACTGCTTTATACATTTCAAAGGACACTTTCTATTTCAAAGGACACTGTTCTCATATCACAACAAATCGACTTGTGCCCACTTCACACCTTCACTACTGCCTCCCCTTCCCCCTCCTCACTCTGCATTTGTACCCGGTCATCTGTTCAATTTATCGCTGGTATTTGATGTTTACTGTTCCTATGCGTATATAAGTTTGTGATTTCTTAGTCTCTTCTGTAAAATCCAGCCTGAGGAAGGGGGCTTAGGACAGTATATTGCTACAGTATATTTTTTGTTGTTGTCTAGTTAGCCAATAAAAGTATTGCTTTCACTTTCTATGATTTCAAATTAGGAAAATGTAGTTTCAGGGTGTGTCCTTGACGGAAAAAGAGGTTTAGCTACACACTGTATGTTTGTCATTAAAATACATTTAAGGAGCAATAACATTTTTGTCTGTTAATGTAATGTTTTCTACTTTTTGTGATTGTACTTTTTTTTACGTTTCACGCAAAAATCCAGTAAAAATTTCAAAAAAAGTCATTCTCTTTTAAAATTAAAAAAGTTACATACATTTTCCTGTGGGTTTGGCTACTGTACAAATGGGGGTTTGGCTACTGTACAAATGGGGGTTTGGCTACTGTACAAATGGGGGTTTGGCTACTGTACAAATGTGGGTTTGGCTACTGTACAAATGGGGGTTTGGCTACTGTACAAATGGGGGTTTGACTACTGTACAAATGGGGGTTTGGCTACTGTACAAATGGGGGTTTGGCTACTGTACAATTGACTTAACCAAATAAGCACAAACCCCTTGAGATTCTTCTGACATAAAATGAAAGAAAAGAAGGAAATTCCTATTGCACTGAAAGGTTTAAATTATTTTATTACAGGTAAGGAAGGAATAACAGATGTTAAAAAAAGAATTCACATTTTTAAAAAAATATTAACTATAACAAACACCTTATAATTTTATGTAAAACATAAATATTAATATCTTTTTTAAATATAAAATGTGTCACTATGACCTTAACTTTTAATTTTTTTGTTGCTTGTCTCTAAACAGATCACTTATTTGGCAACGATTCCTAGTCTCAGTAATCGCGATGTGTTCCCTTCCTTTTTCCGCACTGTACCAAGTGATGAATTTCAGATGAGAGGTTTGGCTCAGTTGATCTCTTATTTTGGTTGGTCATGGGTCGGGATTCTGGTCAGCAATAGTGATTATGGACTGTATGGTCTACAGGTGGTAAAGCAGGAGGTTATAAATGGGGGAGCTTGTGTAGACTTCACAGAGATTATATTAAGTGGGAGCTTCAAAAATGCTGTTTACCTTGCCCAAGTCATAAAAAAGTCTTCAGCAAAGGTTGTGATTGTGATAGCCTATGACTTTATAATTGTAGCAGAAGAACTTTTAAAGCAGAATGTGACTGGGAATATCTGGATTGCCAGTGAATCCTGGTCTACTCTTAGTATGCCTTCTATTGTGCAATATCATAAGATATTACTGGGAACTATTGGTTTAGCCATCCATCATGGAGAAATGCCAAACTTCAATACATATCTCAGTACAGTCCACCCCTCCAAACATCTTAATGATCCATTTATAATGGAATATTGGGAGCATACTTTCTCATGTAAGTGGCTCAATCAGGAGAATATTGTTTTGGAGGCCAATAAAACCATGAAAACATGTACAGGAAATGAGAAGACAGATAGTCTGTTGACTGAAGAATACCATAGAGTCTCTCTCAGTGTTTACAATGCTGTTTATGCTATTGCATGGGCCCTACAACATTTACATGACTGTCAACCAGGAAATGGACCATTCCATGGTAGAACATGTGCCAACATTTCTTCATTTTTGCCATGGCAAGTATGTAACTAATCTTTTAATCCGTTCTTATAATTTATATATTTATAGCATTCAGGCTTTACCTTAATTATATGCTTGTGAACATTTTAGCTTCTCCACTATGTCAAAAATGTACAATTTAGAACTAAAAATGGAAATAAGATATTTTTTGATGGAAAAGGAAATCCACCAGCAGTTTATGATATTGTGAACTGGCAACTGAATACCAACAGAACATTGGATCACGTTGTAGTTGGACGTTATGATTTCAATGCCCCGGATGGCAGAATATTTAATATTGATAATTCCAAAATTATATGGACCAATAACAACACACAGGTGATGTTTACATGTTTCTTTGTTTTAATATAAGCAATATCCACCCCATGTGAAAGATACTTAATTACTAACACAGATGTTGATGAAAACTTATTTGAACATATATGGCCATACAATCAGTACAGATACTATACGTTGTATGCTCATAAATAACAATCACATCAAAGAAACTGCTTATAAGGTAATTGCATTTTTAAGGCAATCCAGGTACAACACTGCTAACATCAACCCTTTAGCAACTGTAAAAGAAAAGCTGCTTTAAAGAAACACTATAGTAAACCATCCTTTTTTTACATTCAGGGAGATTCAATAAAAGTTCTTATCGTTAAAAATGGTGCTAACTTTGCCCCAACCAATCAGATATTATTTAACATTAGAAAGCTAACATCTGATTGGCTGGGGCAAAGTTAGCACCATTTTTAACGATAAGAACTTTTATTGAATAACCCTAGAGAGAAAGAAGAATGTAGTTACAAATTCCTAACAGTCTTTCCAATTTTACAATAGTTCTTCATGGATACATGCTGAAGACATAGCTAAGCACTTATTGCAAATGATGACACCAGGAAATATTTTAATGGATATTCATGGATGTAAGTTATTATAAAATCTTAAAGGTAGTTATCATTTTTATAGGTTCCTCCCTCTACATGCAGTTCAATCTGTCTCCCAGGATCATGGAAGGTCATATTACCAGGAAACCCTCTTGCTGCTATGAATGTGCTCAGTGTCCCCAGGGACAGATTTCCACCAAACGGTTCTGTCATAATTTATATTACTTTCTCTTGAAAAAAAAACAAAACCTAATTTAAATAATAAGTTTAATTTCAACATTATTCTCCAGATGCAGAAAAATGTCAACCATGTTCCTGGGACACGTGGCCCAATGTACAGCAGGACAGATGTTCACCAAGACCAATAGAATTCCTGTCCTATGAGGAACCTTTGGGTTACAGTTTAGTAGCCGTGTCCATTTTATCTTCTTTGTTCCCTCTGATTATTTTGGGGATTTTTATCCACCATAAAAAAACCCCATTGTCCGAGCCAATAACTTCTCCATTAGTTGTCTTCTATTTGTTTTTCTCTTCATGTTTTCCTTTTTGTTCTTTAGGTTTTATCGGTTCCCCACAGACGGTAAAGTGTCATCTCCGCCAGGTGGCATTTGGGACGGTGTTTTCACTCTGTGTCTCCTGTGTTCTGGCCAAAACCATGATCGTTGTCATTGCTTTTAATGCCACCAAACCGGAAGCAGGCTGAGAAAACTGACAGGGTGAAGGTGACCTACAGTGTCATTATATTCAGTGTCTTTATCCATTGTGTGTGTGGTGTCTTCTGGGTGATTTTCTCCCCTCCATTTCCTGAACTTGACACTATCACCAAAGCCGGAGTCATTATAATTATCTGTAATGAGGTTCACCCACTGCCTTCTGGTGCATGCTGGGATATCTTGGGCTTTTGGCCACTATCAGTTTCCTTGTTGCCTTCATGGCCAGACGACTCCCTGACAGTTTCAATGAAGCCAAATTGATCACATTCAGTATGTTGGCTTTCCTCAGTGTCTGGGTATCCTTTATCCCGGCCTATCTCAGTGCGAGGGAATGTACACCACAGCTATGGAGTTCTTTGCCATCCTGTCATCTACCTGGGCAGTTGTTTTTGTATGTTTATCCCTAAAGTTTTTGTTATATTGTTTTAAACCAAATATGAACAATAAGAATATCTTATTAGAAAGACAAAGGTCAAAAATAAAATAAAGAAAACATAAATGTCTAAATGCAGAATGCTGGACTTGTAGTTTTCAAACATCTGGAGAGATTCTATTTTGACATCCCTGTTCTAATACATAATATATATATATGTATGTAGAATGTTATTTAATTCAACAATCTGTGGTGTTTGGGTCATTTGGTCAGTTTCAAGGTGTTTTGATTTGAATGAGAGAATCTATCAACTTAATGTTAATTAAAACATCATCCTTGTATCAACAATCATGCATCAACAAGGTGATAAGGGATGCTAGGACTGAAGTTCAGCCAGTTAGCAAAGCATAGTACTTTTAAGGGGTGTGACATATTTATTACTTATATAGTTTTTATATATCTTAATGACTTGCAAGGGATGCTGGGAAATACTCTAAAAATATACCTTTTCAAAATTAAAAGTACCTTGGGCAGTGAAGTAGGATTAATTATTCCAACCTCCCAAATATATATATATATATATATATATATATATATATATAATATTGAAAGAAGCACGACGCACTCACAGGTCTTGGTAACAAACGTTCAAAAAGCAGTTTATTCGGTCAACATGTTTCAACCTCTATCAGGCCATCATCAGACTGATGACGGCCTGATAGAGGTTGAACATGTTGACCGAATAAACTGCTTTTGAACGTTTGTTACCAAGACCTGTGGTGCGTCGTGCTTCTTTCAATATTTATGTACAATTGGGACAGCACCCGGGCAAGTATTATGATAGATGGAGTGCAATCGTGATGTGGATGTATTTACTATATATATATATATATATATATATATATATATATATATATATATATATATATATATATATATATATTGAGGAGCTACAGTACATTTATTTTTAATCTGCCAGGTAAGAATGCTGTAAAAAACATAGTGCTGGGTAAATAGCAATAAGATGTCCACATCCTTTAAGTGATATAGAAATGTACTTTTACCATATTATCTGTCAACTGGTGGGAACAATTAAAAGTGAACTCTCACCTAATTAAGAGGAATGTGCATTTGCTGGGCATCATACTTCTTGAACTCCTTCAGCCTCACATTACAACACCTGTTGTATTGTATCTTGCCATGACCATTCTGTATGGACCCAGGGGTGTGACATTATATATAAATATAAACATCCCATTCCTATATTACTAGTCTAACGAAAAGTTAACTCATTTTATTGACATGGTACTTGATAACTAGGTTTGCGCAACTTAAAGGGATATTTCCACTGCTAACATCCCTTTTTTTATTCAGTTTTTTGATGAATCTCACTCCTCCACCCGACCTCTGACAGGTCAAATCGTACTTGTCCATCGGGACCTGTCAGGGGACGCAGCGGAAGAGCGAGAAACCGGGTAAATTCGTAACTTTGTTCCTGGCACTTGCAGGTTTTATTAAGAACGGGAGGTAAGACACAGCTCCTTTATCTCTCATTCTTCAATTCGTCAATCTGTTGCTCTTGGATGTCCCACCTTGTTCGCACATCTGTTCGTAGCTTCAGTGTCGACATTTATAAACGAGATACTTGTCTATTTACATGAGAACATGAACATACTGTAATAAAAATAAAAATAAAAGCAATGGAAAAAAATAACAGCCCATGGATATTATACAAATCAAGATAGAATACATCCAACCAGGAGGTGAAGATGTACGAAACGTGTACAAAATTGCCAATTAGTCATACACATACCACCAAGTGGAAGATGTTTATTTAAATTTTTATTTTTCAATGTGCATCTCCTTGTTTGGCCAGTTGCTGTACTAATCTTTTATTGGTCTCTAGTACTTTTCACCATCTTTCTAATAAACCTTTATTTAGAACTGGATCATCTACGTATATTTACTTTGTGATGGATCCATTTGTTTTTGTTTTTTTTTTTTTTTTATCTAGTTCTAGTATTGTTTTGGTTCAATAATGGTTTAAAAACAATTTCTATCTTCAAAAAGATTATGGGGTATATTCTAACTATCGCTATTGCGCCGTTTCTCGCAATGGCAAAGTTTTCGCAATATTATAAAAACACTAATTTTCACTGCGAAAAGTATCGCCACTGTGATGTGCGCTGTAGTTTTTTTCTCCGCGACACAGGACTTCATTGCGTTAAATCCTGTATCGCTGCAAAAAGAAAAATGGCAATTTTGGTAAATGGGAAATCGGCGATCGTATACAGTAAATGCTGAAAAAAAGTCTATCACCCCTGGACCTTTCTTAGTCACACTCAATAATGTACTAACACCTTCCTCAGACCCACTGACGGCACCATATATGGGAACTTATGCCTTTTCCCCACCTCAGACTTGGCGAGTTTAAATGGATGAACTTAACAAGAAAACACTTTTCAACATTTTGTATGATCGATTGGTACCACGCAGCCATGTATGGTGAAAACGAAATGGCAAAGGTGGCGATAATGACTTTTTGCCACTGGTTATCGCGATTTATAAATTGCGATAAGTCAAATGTTGGCAAAAAGAGAGTGATAACGGTGGCGGAAATTTAACTAACCTTTGTAAATTGCCCCTATGATACACTCCAACAACGAGGAAAGTAGATCTTCATTGGCTACTAGACAAAAAAAAAAATATTCAAGTGTTTGGGTGTCCTAAGCCCCCATTCATCAGGCTAGATATCATCTAGCCTGATGAAGGGGTTTCGGACTCCCGGAAGCTTGCTACTTGCTACATCTCCTGTGTAAAAAAAAGCTTAGAAAACTTCAAAAGCTACTTTTTTTAAGTATAGGGACCCTTTAAATGTTAATATTGGTAAACAGAAATTCTAATGTTGAACCAGAGCTAATGGATTTTTTATAATCCTCTCTTTTTCCCTTGATAAACAGGATTATTTTAATTTTCTCTAAATTACTTCAATTTCTGAAATGTGTTCTGTTGGGACCAAATGAGATTGTTGGACAGAGAGATGGGACCTATCAGTGAGTTATCTTCCCTGACGAGTTTTATCAAAAATAAAGCAGAAGGATGTTTATTTTCCCCATAGGCCTCCCATCATCATATGTGTATATAAAAGCTTCTGAGAATGCCCATCCATGTTGCTTTTTCTCAAGATGTAACATTTATTTTTTTTGCAATAAAATTGGATGAAAATACATCCGTTCCACATTAGGGAGCATTTTTAGTAACAGGCAGATGGATCTCAGAAGCCACTGGCTTATTCTCCTTATAATTAAAAATTATGTGTGCAGTAACTGCTGAGTTTTGTGACTCTTCAGTCTTCAGAGTGGCTGCAGTTATCCAGCGAGAATATCATTGGTTATCTCAACCACAATGCCAACATTGTTATAGGGGCGACCTTCATGGTTCATGTGGGAAAAGTCCACAATGTAGCTAATTTCACAAGCAAACCCCCAATCTCCAATGCCAGATGTAAGTAAACCATCCTAGTGGCAGTAATCCATTCTGTATTATAATTAACATGCATGATAAAGTTCCTTCTTCTGTGAATTGTAAATGCTAGAAGTTCAGGATTTCGTAGGTAAGAAGTTATTGAGAATTTATTAAAAGTTGCCATCATTTTATCCACTTGATCGTTTTGTGTTAAAAGGTATCTACTCTAAAAATCGTTTCAAGACAGTACCTTTAGATACAGCAAGATATTTCACGTCTCCAAAACTTTTTTCAGATTTTAAAATCTGAGCAGTAAGTTCTGAGAACTCATTTTAATCACAGCATTTTCAGGAAAGACCTGTACTTCCAGAAGCAGAAATTATAATATGTACCCATGCCTGACCTCTTGCCTGCCTGCCAGCACACTTTCTCAACATATAAGAGAATCAGCAAGAAAAGAAGGCAGGCAGAGGGAGGGGGATATGTGTAAGCAAGCAATGTCCATGGTGAGGCTGTGCCGAACTTATAAGTGTCGCAACACTACAAGGAGGCAGTGAGTAAGGGAGGGTGTGGAATTAGGAGCACTCACTAACATTAATAATTTAATGACAAAGCAAGCACAGTATAATATGTGAGTACCATCATTATACTTCTCTCTAAATGTAGTTTCAGATAATGTAAGTTTTTTCAGTGAGTATAGTGACCCTTAATATGTAAGCGTATTCTTGTTATTTATCCTTTTCCTCATCAAGGCTTGGAATCATAAATAACGAGTCACAGTTCCCAGATGACACCTGGTTTCGAGGTGTAATCCCCAGTTACAAAATTTTGCTGGTGGTCAAGCGGAATTACATTTCAACGGGGCAGAACTATATCAATATTTTGCCATGGAAAATCCTTTTCAATAGGGTTCAAATGGGCCGTTCCACAGAACACAGGCAGAATCAATGTCCCCGATTGTTTTCATTTCTATTTAATTAACATTAATTCCATCTTAGGTTGGGAGTTGCTATCTTCATCTTTCCTGTGATGTATTTGGTATAAATTTCAGTTGTCAGTGTGTGCAGGGTTATGTTCTCATATTTATTGTTTTAGTATTTGAATAATTTCACTGTTATTTATCCGTTTTAATATTTAATTTCCCGTCAATAATAAGCTTGCTGCTGAGAATTATAAGAATATGCAGGCTCTAATATTTGCTCTTGATGAGATTAACTCAGATCCTGAATTCCTTCCAATATTACATTGGGCTTCGAGATTTTGACATTTGTGTTTCATTAAGAAAAGCAGCACAAGGACCCTTTCAATGCTATCAGGAGGGAAGGAAATCATCCCTAATTATCATTCCCAGAAGGCAGTGCAACTTGCAGGTGTTGTTGGTGACTCTTGGTCTACATCATCTATCCTGATGGCCCAAATCTTAGGATTATATAGATATCCACAGGTACGGGCAATATTCTATATCTAAGGTTTAATTTGATATATTTTTTTCTGAGAAAAATAAATCTGTTTTATTGCAATATTAGAATACATTTAAAAGCATTTATTAGAGTGTGGATTTTTTTATTTTGTAGATAATCTAGCCATTGTCTTAAAAATATTATAGTATAAGTATAAGCACTTTAAGCTATATACTGTGTAGTCTTTATTGTAAAATGTGATTAAAAACAAGGTAATAGAATCCAGTTTCCATTAGTGAACAACTATTTGTCTAATATATTATACACTGTTATAAATGTCTTCTGTGTAATTACGAATAAAGATGCACAAACTTTCTAGGGTTCTTTCTGCTATCAAGTTCACGAAACAGTCAATTTTATGCCAAAACAACATTTTTATGTCAAAATCAATTTTCGAGTATCAGTAGTTCAGCTATTCTGCTTTAGAATTTACTTGGTAATTTTGATCAATTATATTTTTAATACAAAAGCATTATTTTGGATCCAAATATCAGGTTTGGGTTAAAATTTTGGTTTATCCTGAAAGGGGAAGTTTAGTGCAAACACATATACTTACAAGAGAAAAGTGCAGTATTTTTCCATCCTTATAACTTTAACCTGCCCATTCAGCATTTTGTCTGTGTATAAACAAATGCTTCCGAAATACTGACCTCTACAGATGGCCGAACTTTCGAAAGTTCAGTCCGTTTTCGAACTTTCGAACTATATGGAAAGTTTGAAAACGGACCCATTAAAGTTAATGGGAGTCAAATAGTTTGAAAAGTTTGAATGAAATACAATTAAAATATCAATGGTAACTTAATGAAAATGGCAAAATCAAATCAATTTTATTCTCACTGGCGCTATTTTCAAGCTCTCATGTTCGAACATTCGATAATTATCCCATGAACGACTCGAAGATTCGATAATTCGATATTTACTCGCGTATTGGTATAATAGACATTTTACTCGCATATTCGATAATTCGATATTTACTCGCGTATGGTATAATATGACATTTTACTCTTAACTCGCATATTCGATATTCGTATTTACTCGCCGTATTGGTATAATAGACATTTTCCTCGCATATTCGATAATTCTGATATTTACTTTCGCGTATTGGTATATAGAAATTTTACTCACATATTCGATATTTCGATATTTACTCGCGTATGGTAAAATAGACTTTTACTCACATATTTGATATTCGGTATTTACTGCGTATTGGATAATAGACATTTACCTCGCATATTCGATATTCGATATTTACTCGCGTATTGTATAATAGACTTTTACTTGCATACTATAATAATTCGATATTTACTCGCGTATTGGTATAATAAACATTTTACTCGCATATTCGATATTTAACTTCGTATTTGGTATAATAGACATTTTTACTTGCATGTTTCGCTAATTTGTATTTACTGCGTATTGGTAAATAGACATTTTACTCGCATATTTGATAATTCGATATTTACTCGTGTATTGGTATAATAGACATCTTACTCGCGGATTCGATTATTCGATATTTACTTGCATATTGGTATAAATAGACATTTTACTCGCAGATTCTAATTCGATATTTTACTCCGTATGGTATATAGACATTTTACTCCGTGGATTCGATAATTTGATATTTACTCTGCTATTGGTATAATAGACATTTTACTCTCGGATTCGATTATTCGATATTTACTCGCGTATTGGTATAATAGACGTTTTACTCGCATATTCGCATGCCTCGAACGTTTGAACATTCGATAATTATCGAAAGTCCAGAAAATATCGAAAGTCCAAGAAATCCGGGTCCGGGGTAGTTCGAGAAGTCCGAGTCCGTAAGAACTCGAATAATTCGGCTCAAACTCAGGTTCGTGTTCTAGTCCATCAGTACTGACTTCCTGTTTGCAGGACCCCTAATAGAGACCGTTATGGTCTTGCCCTTGATCCAGCGCCTGGGCTGATTCCGTTGCTCAGTAGAAATCTAAGCATGTTTGACCCATCCAACAGCCAATCAGTAGAAATACTGTTATTAACATTCCAAGTAAATGGTGCATCCTAGTTAGAAGAAGAACATTTACACTAATATCAACAGCAAAGCATAGCAAAGTGTAAGAGAATATGAAGAATAACTAGGTACTCATAATATAAGCTAAGAATTTTAAAAATAATTATATTTTCCTCTGAACTTTCCCTTTAATTAATTTATGATTCCATTTTATTAAAAAAAAACTTTTGTTCTTTTTTTTAACAAAAATAATTGTTTCAAGTTATGTCCGACTCTTGGTATTTATGAGGTCACAGTTACTCTAGAATGTCTTGTCTTCTTTTTTGGATGAACTTAGAAAGTCACTTGAATGAGCGATGAAATCATTTCCAATTACTAGACAAGTCCAGTTGAATATAAATATTGGGACGTATTTATAAAGGCTTTACCGGCATTGTAAAATACGTTTGGTAGTTTACAACGGAATTCTTAAAGCTTCTTCTGGCACAGAACACAAGTACAGAAGGAAATTCTGGCACTGAAAGGGTAAATAGGCCATTAAAATCTAAGTAAAGAAAAGGAGAGTTTAGCCAAGAAGTAAATAACCGAATTAAAAAAAACTAAATAACAAATACCATATTATTTTTAAATTGGATAAAACATCAATATTAATATTAATATGACCATAACATTGCAATTTTTTTTGCTTATTTTTTTTCAGATCTCCTATATGGCGACCGGTCCAAGTCTCAGTGATCGCAATATGTTCCCTTCCTTTTTCCGCACTGTACCAAGTGATGACTTTCAGATGAGAGGTTTGGCTCAGTTGATCTCTTATTTTGGTTGGTCATGGGTTGGTCTTCTGGTCAGTAACAGTGATTATGGCTATATGGGCTTCAGGTGGTAAAGCAGGAGTAATGAATGGGAGCTTGTGTAGACTTCACAGAGATATATTAAGTGGGAGTTTAAAAATATGCCTTACCTTGCCCAGGTCATTAAAAGTCTCTGCAAAGGTTTGATTGTGATAGCCTATGACTTTATATTGGTAGTGGAGGAACTTTTAAGCAAAATGGTACTGGAATATCTGGATTGCTAGTGAATCTTGGGCCTACTGTTGGTGTGCTCTCTATTGATTGGCGATATCAAAAAAATATTACTAGGAACTATTGGTTTAGCCATCCATCATGGAGAAATGCCAAACTTCAATACATATCTGTACAGTCCACCCCTCCAAAACATCTTAATGATCCATTTATAATGGAATATTGGGAAGCAAACCTTTCATGTAAGTGGACAATCGGGAGATATTGTTTTGGAGGCAATAAAACCATGAAAACATGTACAGGAAATGAAAATACAGAGAGTTTGTTGACTGAACAATACCATAGAGTCCTCTCAGTGTTTGACAATGCTGTTTATGCTTATTGCATGGGCCCTACAACCTTACATAACTGTCAACCAGGAAAGGCCATTCCATGGTAGAACATGTTGCCAACATATCTTCAATTTTTCCTTGGCAAGTATGTAACCACATTTTTTATTTACATTATTGATAAGCCGGGTGTGTAAACGATAAGGCTAAAGCCATATATTGAAGCTGTGCACAGAAAGCAAAAAGCAATTGTTTTAATTTCAATTACCCTGACACTGATTGGAGTAGGGGAACTGCCAACACCTAAAAGGTATCACGTTCTAAATTTTCTACATTAGTATTTCTCTGTAAAGATTGGTGAATTTTCTACTAGGAAAGATGCTTTGTTTGTCTGGGATAATCTAATAAACCTGCACTCCATTTGATGGAGATTAAGAAATAGGATGCATAGAATGTGATCATGATAGTGTAATTTAATACACTGTTGCAAACAAAAAGTGCACTGAGAGATGTTCCACCATCTCTTAGTTATTCCACCATCTCTTAGTTATTCCACCATCTCTTGGTTATTCCACCATCTCTTAGTTATTCAACCATCTCTTGGTTATTCCACCATCTCTTGGTTTTTCCATCTCTTGGTTATTCCACCATCTCTTGATTATTTCACCAATGATTTCTATCTAACCTGCTTTTCCTGAGTAACAGTCAAATCCAAAAATGTATTTTGGCATAAATTACATAGGAAGCTTGTCCAGGATAGTGTTTCTCATATTTTATTATTACATATCTAAATAATAATATTTCACTCTTATTTATTAACATTGCAAGCATTTACCAATCATTTGCACAAATCTAACCATTTTCATATATTATTTTGTCTCTTAATACTAGTCTTGTAACTGACAAGTATAAGAATATGCAGGCTCTAATATTTGCTCTTGATGAGATCAACTCAGATCCTGAATTCCTTCCCAATATTACATTGGGCTTCGAGATTTTTGACATTTGTGTTTCATTAAGAAAAGCAGCACAAGGGACCCTTTCAATGCTATCAGGAGGGAAGGAAATCATCCCTAATTATCACTATCAGAACACGGTGCAACTTGCAGGTGTCGTGGGTGATGCTTGGTCTACATCATCTATCCTGATGGCCCAAATCTTGGGATTATATAGATATCCACAGGTATGGACAATATTCTTTATTTATGTTCCATTTTTGTGTTTTAGCTTGATTTTAACATTAATTTGCCCATAATACAAAAATAAATCAGTTTTTTGCAATATGCTAAAAGATTTGTCAAAATGTTTTTATTATTTATAAAATTAATAATTTCTAAGTGTTTATGAGGTCACTATTTTTTTAGATTGCCTTAACTTTTCTTTTAGAAAAACTGAGAAAGTCAGTCACTTATCAATTACTAAATTAGGCCAGTTGAATTAACATAATAAAATTGTATATATCAGTGAGAGGTTCCCTCTAGGATTTATTCCAATGACAGGTTTGCAAAAATACTTGTAAACAGTTAATGAAGTGAAAATGGAAATTCTGCCCCAAAATGTAAATTTTGTCATTAAATTTCAATAAAAATAAATAAAATAAAATAAGTTTTTGCTGAATTGGTGGAATACTGTATATACTCGAGTATAAGCCGAGGTTTTCAGGCTTTAAAAATAGCCTTAAAATCGAACCTCGGCTTCCAGGTCAATCTTACCTGCCTTCCAAATGTGGCCGCAAAGTCAGGAGAGCCAGCATGCGCACTGTTACGCACAAGTACTGGGAAGCAAGAAGCAAAGAATTAGGTTTGCAGGTCGGATGTGCAGGTAAATGGGTTAGAGATGGGCAGGAGAATTGTTGCTTACTGTATGTTGTTAATCTTAATTATATGTTTATTAAACCTTGCCACTCCACATGTTTAGAAACTACAACTCCCAGCAACTAAAGCATGCTGGGAGGTGTAGTTTCCAAACATCTTGGGTGCCAATAAATTGGGGTTTACTGTGAGGAATTACTGTCAATTTTAAGGGCAAATAATGCCGAGTTCGACCGGATAGCGGTGCAGAATTATAACACATCTATATATAATACATATTGAATAACCCTAGAGAGAAAGAAGAATGTAGTTACAAATTCCTGACAGTCTTTCCAATTTTTACAATAGTTCTTCATGGATACATGCTGAAGACATAGCTAAGCACTTATTGCAAATGATGACACCAGGAAATATTTTAATGGATATTCATGGCTGTAAGTTATTATAAAATCTTAAAGGTAGTTATCATTTTTATAGGTTCCTCCCTCTACATGCAGTTCAATCTGTCTCCCAGGATCATGGAAGGTCATATTACCAGGAAAACCCTCTTGCTGCTATGAATGTGCTCAGTGTCCCCAGGGACAGATTTCCAACCAAACAGGTTCTGTCATAATTTTATTACTTTCTCTTGAAAAAAAAACAAAACCTAATTTAAATAATAAGTTTAATTTCAACATTATTCTCCAGATGCAGAAAAATGTCAACCATGTTCCTGGGACACGTGGCCCAATGTACAGCAGACATGTTCACCAGACCAATAGAATTCCTGTCCTATGAGGAACCTTTGGGTTACAGTTTAGTACCGCTGTCCATTTTATCTTCTTTGTTCCCTCTGATTTTTGGGGATTTTTATCCACCATAAAAAAACACCCATTGTCCGAGCCAATAACTTCTCCATTAGTTGTCTTCTATTGTTTTCTCCTTCATGTGTTTCCTTTGTTCTTTAGGTTTTTCGGTTCCCCACAGACGGTAAAGGTTCATCTCCGCCAGGTGGCATTTGGGACGGTGTTTTCACACTCTGTGTCCCTGTTGTTCTGGCCAAAACCATGATCGTTGTCATTGCTTTTAATGCCACCAAACCAGGAAGCAGACTGAAAACTGACAGGGGTGAAGGTGACCTACAGTGTCATTATATTCAGTGTCTTTATCCAATTGTGTGTGTGTGTCTTCTGGGTGATTTTCTCCCCTCCATTTCCTGAACTTGACACTATCACCAAAGCCGGAGTCATTATAATTATCTGTAATGAAGGTTCACCCACTGCCTTCTGGTGCATGCTGGGATATCTTGGGCTTTTGGCCACTATCAGTTTCCTTGTTGCCTTCATGGCCAGACGACTCCCTGACAGTTTCAATGAAGCCAAATTGATCACATTCAGTATGTTGGCTTTCCTCAGTGTCTGGGTATCCTTTATCCCGGCCTATCTCAGTGCGACGGGAATGTACACCACAGCTATGGAGGTCTTTGCCATCCTGTCATCTACCTGGGCAGTTGTTATTTGTATGTTTATCCCTAAAGGTTTTGTTATATTGTTTAAACCAAATATGAACAATAAAGAATATCTTATGAAGAAAGACAAAGGTCAAAAATAAAAATAAACAGAAAACATAAAATGTCTAAATGCAGAATGCTGGGACTTGTAGTTTTCAAACATCTGGAGAGATTCTATTTTGACATCCCTGTTCTAATACATAATATATATATATATGTATGTAGAATGTTATTTAATTCAACAAATCTGTGGTGTTGGGTCATTTGGTCAGTTTCAAAGGTGTTTTGATTTGAATGGAGAATCTATCAACTTAATGTTAATTAAAACATCATCCTTGTATCAACAATCATGCATCAACAAGGTGATAAGGGATGCTAGGAACTGAAGTTCAGCCAGTTAGCAATAGCAATAGTACTTTTAAGGGGTGTGACATATTTATTACTTATATAGTTTTTATATATCTTTAATGACTTGCAAGGGATGCTGGGAAATACTCTAAAAATATACCTTTTCAAAATTAAAAGTACCTTGGTCTGCAAGTCGTATTAATTATTCCAACCTCCCAATTATATAAATATATATATATAATATATATATATATAATATTGAAGAAGCACGACGCACTCACAGGTCTTGGTACAACGTTCAAAAAGCAGTTTATCGGTCACATGTTTCAACCTCTAAGGCCATCATCAGGACTGATGACGGCCTGATAGAGGTTGAAACTGTTGACCGAATAAACGCTTTTTGAACGTTTGTTACCAAGACCTGTGATGTGCGTCGTCTTCTTTCAATATTTTATGTAAATGGGGACAGCACCCGGGCAAGTATTTGAGATAGATGGAGTGCAATCGTGATTGTGAGATGTTTTACTTATATATATATTATATATATACATATATATACTATATATATATATATATATATTATAATATATTGAGGAGCTACGTACATTTATTTTAATCTGCCAGTAAGAATGCTGTAAAAAACATAGTGCTGGTAAATACCAATAAGATTTCCACATCCTTAAGTGATATAGAAATGTACTTTTACCATATTATCTGTCAACTGTGGGAACAATTAAAAGTGACCTCTCACCTAATTAAGAGGAATGTGCATTTGTGGCTGGCATCATACTTCTTGAACTCCTTCAGCCTCACATTACCACACCTGTTGTATTGTATCTTGCCATGACCTTCTTTATGACCCGGGGTGTGACATTATATTAAATATAAACATCCCTTCCTATATTACTAGTCTAACGAAAAGTTAACTCATTTATTGACTGGTACTGATAACTAGGTTTGCGCAACTTAAAGGGTATTTTTACTGCACTAGGGATGGACTCGAACTCGAACTCGCCCGAGTTCGAGCCGAACTTTATGAGTCCCAACGGACTCGGACTCCTCGAACTATCCCCGGACCGGACCGGATTTTTCGGACTTTCGATGTTTCCGACATTCGCAAACTCTAGAATGTTTTTGAGGTATGCAATGGTTAGATAGTGTAGTGGTTTAAGCTGCTGCCTTTGGTGTGGAGTCTAGGGTCAATCCTGCCTAGGTCAGCTACATAAATGTTTGATTTTTATAATACCCTTGTAATATAAAACCTAGTAATATAATATTGTTATTATATTACTAGGTTATATGGTTATGTAATTACTAGGTTATTATGGTTATCATATTACAAGGTTATTATATTACTAGGGTATATAATAACCATATATAACCTAGTAATATAATAACCATATGATAACCTAGTAATATAATATTATATAGGGTATTAATGGTTATAATATACTAGGTTATTATATGGTATTATATACTAGGGTATATAATACCATATATAACCTATTATTTATAACCATATAATATTATATTATCATATTTATATAATATATATATGGTTATTAATTACTAGTGTATTATATAATCCAAACATTTATATAGCTGTCCTAGCCAGGATTCAAACCCTGGTCTCCCACCTTATAGGCTGTGCATTTAGCCACTACACTATACAGCTAATACATTGTATGACTTTATATTTTACTAAGTTATCATATGGTGATTATATGGTTATTATTTTACTAAGGTAGTATCTAGCTTATTAGCAAAAGAAACACTGATTTGCTATGTGTCTAATATAGTGTAGTGGTTATATGAACTGCCTTTGACATGGGAGTCCTGAGTTTGAATCCTGGCTAGGCCAGCAAAATATATTTGTTGATTATTATAATAACTTGTAATATAATAGCCTAGTAATATTATAACCTTATAATATTACTTATTATCTATTTTTATAAATATTATATGGTTATAATATTACTAGGTTATTATATGGTTATTATATTACTAGGGTATAATAATACCATATAATAACCTAGTAATATTATAACCATATAATATTATATTACTTATTATTATATGGTTATTATATTACTAGTGTATTATAATAATCCAAACATTTGTATAGCTGTCCCTAGCCAGGATTCAAACCCTGGTCTCCCACATCATAGGCAGTCCCTTAAACCATATAATATTTATAAAAATAGATAATAATAAGTAATATTATAAGGTTATAATATTACTAGGCTATTATATTACAAGGTTATTATAATAATCTAAAAACTGTATTGTTGGCCAAGCCAGGATTTGAACCCTGGACTCCCATGCCAAAGGCAGTTCCTTTAACTACTACACTATATTACATATATAGCAAAGCTCCGTTTCTTTTGCTAATAACCTAGATACTACCATAGTAAAATAATAACCATATAATCACCATATGATAACTTAGTAAAATATCAAGCCATTTACTGTATTGGCTGTATAGTGTAGTGGCTAAAGGCACTGCCTATGATGTGGGAGACCAGGGTTCAAATCCTGGCTAGGGACAGCTAGACAAATAATTAATATCTGTAATATAATAACCATATAATAATATTTATAAAAAATAATATTATATGGTTATAATATTACTAGGTTATTATATGGTATTATAATACCCTAGTAATATAATAACCATATAATATTATTTATAAAAATACATAATAATAATAGTAATACATTATTATATAGTTATAATAGTACTAGGTAATTATAATCAAACATTTGGATAGCTGCCCTAGCCAGGAATCGAACCCTGGTCTCCCACATCAAAGGCTGTTGCTTTACCCACTACACTATACATCCCTCGACTGTTCGAATGAACTGTTTGCTGAACCTAGTAAGGACTGTATAATGGGAAGGTTCGTACATTCGATAATCCCGACACTTGCCCGTCTGACTGATTTTAAGAAGATTTGGTGACAGCAACGTGTTCCCCAGTCCATTTCCCAGGTGCCACAACCAGTTACAGTAAGTTAGCACTGTTAGTTTTACTGTAATTTACTCGAACTTTTCGAACTATCTCTCCCCCATAGATTTGAATGGGTCCGGATTCGAACTTTCGAACTTTCGAACTTTCTTTGAAGTTCGAAAGTTCGAAAACGGACCGAACTTAATATAGTTCGACCATCTCTACTGCTAACATCCCTTTTTTTATTTCAGTTTTATTGATGAATCTCACTCCTCCACCCTGACCTCTGACAGGTCAAATCGTACTTGTCCATCGGGACCTGTCAGGGGACGCAGCGGAAGAGCGAGAAACCGGGTAAATTCTGTAACTTTGTTCCTGGCACTTGCAGGTTTTATTGAAGAACGGGAGGTAAGACACAGCTCCTTTATCTCTCATTCTTCAATTCGTCAATCTGTTGCTCTTGGATGTCCCACCTTGTTCGCACATCTGTTCGTAGCTTCAGTGTCGACATTTATAAACGAGATACTTGTCTATTTACATGAGAACATGAACAATACTGTAATAAAAATAAAATAAAAGCAATGGAAAAAAATAACAGCCCATGGATATTATACAAATCAAGATAGAATACATCCAACCAGGAGGTGAAGATGTACGAAACGTGTACAAAATTGCCAATTAGTCAATACCACCAAGTGGAAGATGTTATTTAAATGTTTATTTTTCAATGTGCATCTCCTTGTTTGGCCAGTTGCTGTACTAATCTTTTATTGGCTCTTAGTACTTTTCACCATCTTTCTAATAAACCTTTATTTAGAACTGGATCATCTATGTATATTTACTTTGTGATGGATCCATTTGTTTGTTTTTTTTTTTTATTCTAGTTCTAGTATTGTTTATGGTTCAATAATGGTTAAAAACAATTTCTATCTTCAAAAAGATTATGGGGTATATTCATAAACTATCGCTATTGGCGCCGTTTCTCGCAATGGCAAAGTTTTCGCAATATTTATAAAAACACTAATTTTCACTGCGAAAAGTATCGCCACTGTGATGTGCGGCTGTAGTTTTTTCTCCGCGACACAGGACTTCATTGCGTTAAATCCTGTATCGCTGCAAAAAGAAAAATGGCAATTTTGGTAAACTGGGAAATCGGCGATCGTATTACAGTAAATGCTGAAAAAAAGTCTATCACCCCCTGGACCTTTCTTAGTCACACTCAATAATGTACTAACACCTTCCTCAGACCCACTGACGGGCACCATATATGGGAACTTATGCCTTTTCGCCACCTCAGACTTGGCGAGTTTAAATGGATGAACTTAACGCAAGAAAACACTTTTCAACATTTTGTATGATCGATTGGTTACCGCAGCCATGTATGGTGAAAAGCGAAATGGCGAAAGGTGGCGATAATGACTTTTTGCCACTGGTTATCGGCGATTTATAAATTGCGATAAGTCCAAATGTTGGCAAAAAGGAAGTGATAACGGTGGCGAGAAATTTAACTAACCTTTGTAAATATGCCCCTATGATACACTCAACAACGAGAGGAAAAGTAGATCTTTCATTGGCTAACTAGACAAAAAAAAATATATAGCAAGTGTTTGGGTGTCCTAAGCCCCCATTCATCAGGCTAGATATCATCTAGCCTGATGAAGGGGGTTTCGGACTCCCGGAAGCTTGCTACATTCTCCTGTGTAAAAAAAAAGCTTAGAAAACTTCAAAAGCTACTTTTTTTAATGGTATAGGGACCCTTTAAAATGTTAATATTGGTAAACAGAAATTCTAATGTTGAACCAGAGCTAATTGGATTTTTTATAATCCTCTCTTTTTTCCCTGATAAACAGGATTATTTTAAGTTTTCTCTAAATTACTTCAATTTCTGAAATGTGTTCTGTTGGGACCAAATAAGATTGTTGGACAGAGAGATGGGAATCTATCAGTGAGTTATCTTCCCTGACGAGTTTTTCAAATAAAGCAGAAGGGATGTTTATTTTCCCCATAGGCCTCCCTATCATCATAGTGTGTATATAAAAGCTTCTGAGAATGCCCATCCATGTTGCTTTTCTCAAGATGGTAACATTTATTTTTTTTGGCAATAAAATTGGATGAAAATACATCCGTTCCACATTAGGGAGCATTTTTAGTAACAGGCAGATGGATCTCAGAAGCCACTGGCTTATTCTCCTTATATTAAAAATTATGTGTGCAGTAACTGCTGAGTTTTGTGACTCTTCAGTCTTCAGAAGTGGCTGCAGTTTATCCAGCGAGAATATCATTGGTTATCTCAACCACAATGCCAACATTGTTATAGGGGCAACCTTCATGGTTCATGTGGGAAAAGTCAACAATGTAGCTAATTTCACAAGCAAACCCCCTAATCTCCAATGCCAGATGTAAGTAACATCATCCTAGTGGCAGGTAATCCATTCAATGTATTATAATTAACATGCAATGATAAAGGTTCCTTCTTCTGTGAATTGTAAATGCTAGAAGTTCAGGATTTCGTAGGTAAGAAAGTTATTGAGAATTTATTAAAAGTTGCCATCATTTTATCCACTTGATCGGTTTGTGTTAAAAGGTATCTACTCTAAAGTACCTTTAGATACAGCAAGATTTCACGTCTCCAAAACTTTTTTCAGATTTTAAATCTGAGCAGTAAGTTCTGAGAAATCATCATTTTAATCACAGCATTTTCAGGAAAGACCTGTACTTCCAGAAGCAGAAATTATAATATGTGACCCATGCCTGACCTCTTTGCCTGCCTGCCAGCACACTTTCTGCAACATATAAGAGAATCAGCAGAGAAAAGAAGGCAGGCAGGAGGGAGGGGGATATGTGTAAGCAAAGCAATGTCCATGGTGAGGCTGTGCCGAACTTATAAGTGTCGCAGACACTACAAGGAGGCAGTGAGTAAGGGAGGGTGTGGGAATTAGGAGCACTCACTAAACATTAATAATTTAATGACAAAGCAAGCACAGATAAATATGTGAGTACCATCATTATACTTCTCTCTAAATGTAGTTTCAGATAATGTAAAGTTGTTTCAGTGAGTATAGTGACCCTTTAAATATGTAAGCGTATTCTTGTTATTTATCCTTTTCCTCATCAAGGCCTTGGAAATCATAAATAACGAGTCACAGTTCCCAGATGAACCTGGTTTCGAGGTGTAATCCCCAGTTACAAAATTTTGCTGGTGGTCAAGCGGAATTTACAATTTCAACGGGGCAGAACTATATCAATATTTTGCCATGGAAAATCCTTTTCAATAGGGTTCAAATGGGCCGTTCCACAGAACCACTGGCAGAATCAATGTCCCCGATTGTTTTCATTTCTATTTAATTAACATTAATTCCATCTTAGGTTGGAGATTGCTATCTAGCATTCTTTTCCTGTGAATGTATTTGGTATAAATTTCAGTTGTCAGTGTGTGCAGGGTTATGTTCTCATATTTATTGTTTTAGTATTTGAATAATTTCACTGTTATTTATCCGTTTTAATATTTAATTTCCCGTCATAATACTAGCTTTGCTGCTGAGAATTATAAGAATATGCAGGCTCTAATATTTGCTCTTGATGAGATTAACTCAGATCCTGAATTCCTTCCCAATATTACATTGGGCTTCGAGATTTTTGACATTTGTGTTTCATTAAGAAAAGCAGCACAAGGAACCCTTTCAATGCTATCAGGAGGGAAGGAAATCATCCCTAATTATCATTCCCAGAAGGCAGTGCAACTTGCAGGTGTCGTTGGTGACTCTTGGTCTACATCATCTATTCTGATGGTCCAAATCTTAGGGTTGTATAGATATCCACAGGTATTTAACATACAGTAAATCCTTTTAATACATTAGTTTTCCTTTGTGTAAACAATGAATTCATTTTTGAAGAAATGCATGTGAGAATTTGCATTAAATGGGAAAATACATTTGTTCTATTGCAATAGCAAAAAAACAATGTATAGTATTAATTGGCATATTGAAAATGTGATTGATACAGATAACCTAGACACTGCCTTTAAAACAATTATGGTATGATTATATTATTGACTGAGATGGGACCCGGATCTGACACGGAACCACTCAGTTCCGAAATCCGAATGTTCTGTCCAAATCCGATCGTTCGGATTTCGGGAATTAGGATTGCATTTTCGATTTTATTGCACGTTTGTGAATATTTCCAAAAACCTTGAACGTTCGATAATCCTCGAAAATACGATTGGAAACTCAAAAATTGTTTCCGATCGTATTTTCGAATGTTGGATAAAAAATCGAAAACGTGCTTCAAAGTACCAATTGTAAATTCCATTTTCAGATCTTTGGGATTTTCCCGAGATCCAAAAACAGAACGAAACCTAGCAGATTTGGCAATATCTATTAATGACCCCATTTATAAAGCACAGGTAAGATCTCATTTGCAGTGGCGTAACTACCGCCCCCGCCACACCCACGTCCCGTCGAGGGGGGGGGGCGGACGGTAGTAGCGCCCGCCACAAGCCCCTATTTTCCGCAGGATGAGCCAGTTTTAAACAGGTGATCAGCTTTTTAAAAGACCAAACCCGAAGTTCCGTTTCAGTTCCGGAAGTTCGGATCTGGTTTTAAACAGCAGATCACGATCACCTGTTTAAAACTGGCTCGTCCTGCATTCAAGTCTTGCGGAGGGAGGAGGGAGTCAGGGGCCCGGGTCCCTTCAGGTACGCCCATGCTCATTTGGAATATGCAGTGAATTTTGGGAAACCCATATATAAAAAAAGAAATCTTGGAAATGAAAAGAGTTCAGAGACGGGTAACTAAATAATTAAACAGTCTCAATACTTTTTCAAAAATTACCTTAACATACAGCAAAATCCCATTCCTTTTTAAGATTTTAAATCTGAGTAGTAGATTCTGAGAAAACAACATTTGAAATCACAGCATTTACAGGGAAAGACCTGTCACTCCAGAAGAAGAAATTATAATATGTCCCATCCCTGACCTCTTACTGGGATCTTTAGCTGCCTCTCAGCACACTTTCTGAAACAATAAAGGGAATCGGCAGAGAAAAGAAAAAAAAAAAAGAAAGAAGGAGGAGGGAGGGGGAGATGTGTAAACAGAGCAGTATCTATGGTGAGGCTGTGCAGAACTTAATAAGTATCGCAGACACTACAAGTAGACAGTGAGTAAGGGAGAGTGGAGGGCAATTAGGAGTAATCACTAAACATTAATAATTTAATAAAAAAGAAATGACAGATAAATATATGTGAGTGCCACCATTTTAATTCTCTCATATTGCAGTTTTAGAAATGTAAAGTTGTTTGAGTGACCCTTTAAGGTAAATGGAAGTGCTTGACTATGCACAAAGATTAGACACGTTAGGGCTCTTTACACTGGAAAAGTAGTGATTGCGCTGGGATATGGTCAAATATATTAGGTGGTCATCAACTTCTGGATTCAAGGTTTACCGATATTGTGAAATCGACTTGCGTATTCCAGGGTTACCTAAATGGAAAATTCTGAATTCAAGGGTTAACGAAATAGATCAGCCGTGTATCCAACGCTCGCAATTTAATATTGCGTTTGTGCTAGTTTTAGTGCAGTAAACAGCTGGCGTTAAAATCCCGCAGTGGGTAAATCCCTAATCCCGCAGTGGGTAAATAAATCAGCCTGTGTTTTATTTTTTTCTGTTCTAGCAACCTCTCATGCGTGTACGTGACTTCTTCACGCCGAGACCAGACATGGTGTGGCGTGATGATGTCACGTGCACGCACGCTCACAGTGACATTGCCGTGACCCTAGCGCGCATTGACGTCACGTCATATGCGCACTGACGTCAGTGTCAGCACTCGCTCTGCAGACGAGAACAGTATTGTTCGACAAAGGGATTTGCCAAGATTCCTGGTGGCAGAGCTAAAAACAAGAGCCTACAGGAGGAGAAAGCCAGCAACTTTCCTGCAGTAAAGGAAGGGTACGGGAGGATGCTAGAACAGAAAGAAAAAAAAACACTTACAGGGAGATTCAATAAAAGTTCTCATCGATAAAAATGGTGCTAAATTTGCCCCAACCAATCAGATCTTATTTAACATTGGAAAGCTAACATCTGATTGGTTGGGGCAAAATTAGCACCATTTTTAACAACAATAAGAACTTTTATTACATCTTCCTGTTAACATTTAAAGCCACAGCTATCCAATAACATTAAGTTATGTTTACAGTGTACACACCCTTTAAAAAAATGTACTGCAAGGTAGGAACAGAAGTTATCCAAGAAGCAAAGAGCTAAAGATAAAAAAATAATAATAATAAATTAAAAAGTAAATTATCACTATTAAAGCATTTTTAGGGAGATTCAATAAAAGTTCAAATCGTTTAAAATGGTGCAAATTTTGCCCCAACCAATCAGAACTTATGTAACATTTGAAAGCTAACATCTGATTGGTTGGGGCAAAATTAGCACCATTTTAAACGATAAGAACTTTTATTGAATAACCCCCTGTGTATATAAAAAGGAAAGAATTAACAAGGGTCATAATAAAGGGCATGTCCACCCCTAAAATGAACTTTGGGGGCAAGTTAGGTAACCCCTGCCCGCCCCCAACTGCTGCAATATTTCTTTAAAAAAATCCCCAGATTTCTACTTACAGAGCCTTCTCTTCCACAGCGATCCGATCCGGCTGCCATGCTCGCAGGAAGTTGCAAGCAGGAGCCAAACTGTCAGCCGAGTCTGTGATTGGCTGAGAGGCAGCCAATCACAGACGCGGCTGACGTCACTGGAAACGCCGCAGGAGAGAAGGGTCCGTAACTACAGATCTGAGGATTTTTTTAAAGAAATATTGCAGTGGTTGGAGGCAGGCAGGGGTTACCTACCTTACCTTCAAAGGATTTCACACTAGGTGCAACGATGTCTGAGGATGGATCCGGATGCTGGGAGGGGGGGGGGGGGGGAGAGCGCACGTCACAGCCCTTGTTGAGGACAAGAAAGCAGCAAGGACTGGATGCCTCACTGACTGCTTGGACTCTTGAGTTTCCTAGAATTTCATAAGGCATACCTGGAGAACCATAAGGAGCAGAGATGTAAGGTAAGGTTTATTTTAAACAGAGTGGGGCCAGTATGGGGTTAAATCTTAGTTTTGGGGTGGACATGCCCTTTAAATGGTATTAATTTGATCACAACATTGTTCATCATTATTTTTGCTTACTTGTTGCGTCTGGATAGATCACTTATTTGGCGACTAGCCCTATTTTCAATGATCGCGATATGTTCCCATCCTTTTTCCGCACTGTACCAAGTGATGACTTTCAGATGAGAGGTTTGGCTCAGTTGATCTCTTATTTTGGTTGGTCATGGGTTGGTCTTCTGGTCAGTAACAGTGATTATGGACTATATGGGCTTCAGGTGGTAAAGCAGGAGGTAATGAATGGGGGAGCTTGTGTAGACTTCACAGAGATTATATTAAGTGGGAGTTTAAGAAATATGCCTTACCTTGCCCAGGTCATTAAAAAGTCCTCTGCAAAGGTTGTGATTGTGATAGCCTATGACTTTATAATTGTAGTGGAGGAACTTTTAAAGCAAAATGTGACTGGAAATATCTGGATTGCTAGTGAATCTTGGGCTACTGTTGGTGTGCTCTCTATTGTGCGATATCAAAAAATATTACTAGGAACTATTGGTTTAGCCATCCATCATGGAGAAATGCCAAACTTCAATACATATCTCAGTACAGTCCACCCCTCCAAACATCTTAATGATCCATTTATAATGGAATATTGGGAGCAAACCTTTTCATGTAAGTGGATCAATCGGGAGAATATTGTTTTGGAGGCCAATAAAACCATGAAAACATGTACAGGAAATGAAAAGACAGAGAGTTTGTTGACTGAACAATACCATAGAGTCTCTCTCAGTGTTTACAATGCTGTTTATGCTATTGCATGGGCCCTACAACATTTACATAACTGTCAACCAGGAAATGGACCATTCCATGGTAGAACATGTGCCAACATATCTTCAATTTTTCCTTGGCAAGTATGTAACCACATTTTTATTTACATTAATTGATAAGCCGGGTGTGTAAACGATAAGGCTAAAGCCATATGATTGAAGCTGTGCACAGAAAGCAAAAAGCAATTGTTTTAATTTCAATTACCCTGACACTGATTGGAGTAGGGGAACTGCCAACACCCTAAAAGGTATCACGTTTCTAAATTTTCTACATTAGTATTTCCTGTCACAGATTGTAGAATTTTCTACTAGGAAAGATGCTTTGTTGGATCTGGTGATATCTAATAAACCTGCACTCATTATGGAGATTAAAGAAATAGGATGCATAGGAAATAGTGATCATGATAGTGTAATTTAATACATGTTGCAAAACAAAAAGTGCACTGAGAGATTTATGTGTAGGAAAGCAAATTCTATGCAATTAAAAAAATTCATTCAGCTCAAGGACCTAGGGGATATGTTCTTAGGTTAAGATACTGAGAAGACATAGGCTGCTTTTAAAGGGGTATTATACATCTAAATGTATACATTTAGGGAAAAGAGATGGCCGAACTTCCTTCAGTAGTTCAAAAACTAACCTATTAAAGTCAATGGTGAGAAATTGTTTGAAACTTTCGGATTAAATACAGTTAAAATAGCAATGTCCCTGGGACCTGAGAAATGGTCTGGGGAACAAAAACTTGTTAAAACACTAATTTTCCTCACAATGGTGCAATTCTCGGGCTTCCGCATTAAATTTTTGAGGGTTACCGAAATCAAACGCTACATTCAAGGGTTATGAAAAAACGCATTCGAGGGTTACCAAAACCGAACGCTACATTTGAGGGAAACCATAATGCTGCATTCGAGGGTTACCGAAATTGGACCCTACTTTCGAGGGTTACTGAATGGCACATTCGAGGATTATCCCTAAATTCGAGGGTTGCCAAATTAAACGCAATGTTCGAGGGTTATCTCTGATTTCAAAGGGTTACCCAAAGCCGCATTCGAGGGTTATGGATTGATGTAGTCCTGGGTTATTGATAATTCGATTATTATTGTAAAGTTTGGTTATGCTTGTGAAGGTTCTCATCCATCCAGGTCATGGTATATCTGTTGTATTCAATTACATCAACTGGACTTAAAGTTTAGTTTTTGAAGACGTTTCGCTAGTCATCCGACTGGATTTCTGAATTGAGAAAGCCAGTCGGATGACTAGCGAAACGTCTTCAAGAACCAAACTTTAAGTCCAGTTGATTTTATTGAATGCAACAGATATGAAAGTTTGGATAGTTTGAAATCCGGAATAGTTCGGGTTTGTTCAAACTATTGACTACTGTCCATCTCAACAAATAAATAAACCCAAAAAACATCTGTATGGCTTAATGCTCAGGTAAAAATGGAAATGGAAAGAAAGAATGGGGTATTAATCAGAGGGAACAAAGCAATTTTTTTACATGGATAGAGAATTGGTTGTTAGATTGCGTACAACTATGTTATATCTGTTGTATTCAGTTAGATTAACTGACTAGATCCTTTCACCTGTTGTTTTTTTCCGCCATCCTCAACTGCTAGGTAGGGTTTAAAAAAAAGCTAAAAGTTTGGACAATAGATGGTGTCTTTATACAACCTCCAATACTGTAACTGTAACATGTTCCTATAGTTTATATATTTATAGCATTCAGGCTTTACCTTAATTATATGCTTGTGAACATTTTAGCTTCTCCACTATGTCAAAAATGTACAATTTAGAACTAAAAATGGAAATAAGATATTTTTTGATGGAGAAGGAAATTCACCAGCAGTTTATGATATTGTGAACTGGCAACTGAATACCAACAGAACATTGGATCACATTGTAGTTGGACGTTATGATTTCAATGCCCCGAATGGCAGAATATTTAATATTGATAATTCCAAAATTATATGGACCAACAACAACACACAGGTAATGTTCATACAGTATGGCTCTTTGTTTTAATTTCATTTAAGCAATATCTTTACCTTTGTAGAATTAAAAAAAAAAAAATTTCCATGGTTTTTCTAACCATCTCCAAGTCTATCCCATCCTATATGAAAGATAGTACTATTTACTAACACATATTCACATCCCGAAAAAATATTGATGCTTAGGTTGCCATTAAATGAACTTGAAGATGGCCTTATATTCTGTACCGATGTTATATCCCGTTAATGCTCATAATTAACAATAAGATTATCAACAACTGCTCATACAGTTATTGTTTGTAGATGGAAATCCAGGCACTGGACTACTAAGTTTTTCCTTAAACAACTGTAGAAGAACCAATAAAGGCTGCTGTAAGGGAACATTATAGTGAAAAGAGGGGGACACTTCTACCCCTCTTACTGACCCATCACAGACCCGCTAGTTATAATCCACTGACAACTTAGTTACAGCTATTGATCTGCTTCACCTTATATCTCATCCCCATGTCCTCTTGACTGTAAGGTTACAATCTGGGCCTGGACACTTCTACCTCTCTTACTGACCCATCACAGACCGACTAGTTATAATCCACTGACAACTTTTTACAGCTACTGATCAGTCACCTTATTTATCATCCCCATCTCCTCTGACTGTAAGGTTACAATCTGGACCTGGACACTTACTACCCCTCTTACTGACCCATCACAGAATCACTAGTTATAATCCACTGACAACTTAGTTACAGCTACTGATCTGCTTCACCTTATGTCTTATCCCCATCTCCTCTAGACTGTAAGGTTACAATCTGGACCTGGACACTTCTACCCCCTTACTGACCCACTCACAGACTGACTAGTTTAATCCACTGACAACTTAGTTACAGCTACTGATTGCTTCACCTTATGTCTCATCCCCATCTCCTCTAGACTGTAAGGTTACAATCTGGACCTGGACACTTCTATCTACCCCTCTTACTGACCCATCACAGACCGACTATGTTATAATCCACTGACAACTTAGTTACAGATACTGATCTGTCCACTTATGTCTCATCCCCATCTCCTCTAGACTGTAAGGTTACAATCTGGACCTGGACACTTCTACCCCTCTTACTGACCCATCACAGACTGACTAGTTATAATCCACTGACAACTTAGTTACAGCTACTGATCTGTCCCCTTTTTCTCTCCATCCCCATCTCCTCTAGACTGTAAGGTTCAATCTGGACCTGAACACTCTCTACCCCTCTTACTGACCCATCACAGACCGACTAGTTATAATCCACTGACATTAGTTAAGATACTGATCTGCTTCACCTTATGTCTCATCCCATCTCCTCTAGACTGTAAGTTTACAATCTGGGCCTGGACACTTCTACCCCTCTTACGACCCATCACAGACCGACTATGTTATAATCCACTGAAACTTAGTTACAGCTATGATCTGCTTCACCTTATATCTCATCCCATGTCCTCTAGACTGTAAGGTTACAATCTGGGCCTGGACACTTCTACCCCTCTTACTGACCCATCACAGACCGACTAGTTATAATCCACTGACAACTTAGTTACAGCTACTGATCAGTCACCTTATTTCTCATCCCCATCTCCTCTAGACTGTAAGGTTACAATCTGGACCTGACACTTCTACCCCTCTTACTGACCCATCACAGAATCACAGTTATAATCCACTGACAACTTAGTTACAGCTACTGATCAGTCACCTTATTTCTCATCCCCATCTCCTCTAGACTGTAAGGTTACAATCTGGACCTGGACACTTCTCTACCCCTCTTACTGACCCATACAGAATCACTAGTTATAATCCACTGACAACTTAGTTACAGTACTGATCTGCTTCACCTTATGTCTATCCCCATCTCCTCTAGACTGTAAGTTACAATCTGGACCTGGACACTTCTACCCCTCTTACGACCCACCAGACGACTAGTTATAATCCACTGACAACTTAGTACAGCTACTGATCTGCTTCACCTTATGTCTCATCCCCATCTCCTCTAGACTGTAAGGTTACAATCTGGACCTGGACACTTCACCCCTCTTACTGACCCATCACAGACCGACTAGTTATAATCCACTGACAACTTAGTTACAGATACTGATCTGTCACCTTATGTCTCATCCCCATCTCCTCTAGACTGTAAGGTTACAATCTGGACCTGGACACTTCTACCCCTCTTACTGACCATCACAGACGACTAGTTTAATCCACTGACAACTTATTACAGCTACTGATCTGTCACCTTATGTCTCATCCCCATCTCCTCAGAGACTGTAAGGTTACAATCTGGACCTGACACTTCTACCCTCTTACTGACCATCACAGACGTAGTTATAATCCACTGACAACTTAGTTACATATACTGATCTGTTCACCTTATGTCTCATCCCCACTCTCCTCTAGACTGTAAGGTTACAATCTGGACCTGGACACTTCTAACCCCTCTTACTGACCCATCACAGACGACTAGTTATAATCCACTGACAACTTAGTTACAGTACTGATCTGTCACCTTATGTCTCATCCCCATCTCCTCTAGACTGTAAGGTTACAATCTGGACCTGAACCACTTCTACCCCTCTTACTGACCCATCACAAACGACTAGTTATAATCCACTGACAACTTATTACAGATACTGATCTGCTCACCTCATTATGTCTCATCCCCATCTCCTCCTCAGACTGTAAGGTTACAATCTGGACCTGGACACTTCTACCCCTCTTACTGACCCATCACAGACCGACTAGTTATAATCACTGACAACTTAGTTATAGATACTGATTGTCACCTTTGTCTCATCCCCATCCTGCCTCTAACATGTAAGGTACAATCTGACCCTGAACACTTCTACCCTCTTACTGACCCATCACAGACCGACTATTATAATCCACTGACAACTTAGTTCAGATACTGATCTGCTCAACCTTATGTCCATCCACCCCATCTCCCCTCAGACTGTAGCTCTTGGCAGGCCCTCCATCTATTGTACCACAGTATCTGTACTTACCACACGAATGCTGCTAGACCACACTAAATTATTGCACTTGTGATTACTTGCACTACCCTTGTATGTAACATGTATATTTTGCTCATGTATATTAATGCAGCTGTAAAGCGATACGGAAGATGTTGGCGCTATATAACCACAATATAATAATAATTTGACATTTTCTGGGAGGTAAAGTGAGCATTCCTTTCTTACACAGATTTACTAGTGCTGTAATCAGCCGTACATAATTATTAAATGACAGTTATCAGCTTGCTTAAAGCTTTGCATGAGCGCAGACTGGTAATACCTTGCAGCGGCTGTGCAAGTGTCTCTTTTCTGATACTCATGCAACCACCACAAAACTAAAGGTTAAGTCACACTAACTAATCTACGATTGGTTAGAGCGACTTAAATCCATTAAAAAACAACTGCACCTCTCTAACCCCCTGATTGTGTCTTAGAGAGGAAGCAGTGTGTAGTTAGATTGCCATTCACTTGTGTCTGACAGCTGTCCAGCCTGACATCTCGATGGCCTTCCTATGACAATAGTCATCTAGAAATACAAGCCAGAGACATAGTTAAGCACTAACTTGGACATATTTAAATGGATTTCATGGCTTTAGTGTATTATACAGTCTAAAATGTACTTATAATCTTTACAGGTTCCTCCTTCCACATGCAGCCCAATCTGTGTCCCAGGATCATGGAAATCTCATTAACAGAAACCCTCTTGCTGCTATGAATGTTGCTCGGTGTCCCCAGGACAGATTTCCAACCAAACAGGTTTCTGTTAAATTTCATTGTTACTCGTGTAAACATTCGCCCTCTATTTTATAATAAACTTCATTTCAATGTTGTTCTCCAGATGCCGTGGAATGTCAACCATGTTCGGGACACGTGGCCCAATGTACAGCAGGACGATGTTCACCAAGACCAATAGAATTCCTGTCCTATGAGAACCTTTGGGTTACAGTTTAGTAGCCATGTCCATTTTATCTCTTTTTTCCCTCTGATTATTTTGGATTTTTATCCACCATAAAAAAACACCCATTGTCGGCCATAACTTCTCCATTAGTTGTCTTCTATTGTTTTCTCTCTCTCATGTGTTTCCTTGTTCTTTAGGTTTTATATCGGTTCCCCCGACGGTAAAGTGTCATCTCCTCCGCCAGGTGGCATTTGGGACGGTGTTTTCCACTCTGTGTCTCCTTGTGTTCTGGCCAAAACCATTGATCGTTGTCATTGCTTTTAATGCCACCAAACCAGGAAGCAGACTGAGAAAACTGACAGGGGTGAAGGTGACCTACAGTGTCATTATATTCAGTGTCTTTATCCAATGTGTGTGTGTGTCTTCTGGGTGATTTTCCTCCCCTCCATTTCCTGAACTTGACACTATCACCAAAGCCGGAGTCATTATAGTTAATTGTAATGAAGGTTCACCCACTGCCTTCTGGTGCATGCTGGGATATCTAGGCCTGTTGGCCACCATCAGTTTCATTGTTGCCTTCTTAGCAAGAAGACTCCCTGACAGTTTCAATGAAGCCAAATTAATCACATTCAGTATGTTGGCTTTCCTCAGTGTCTGGGTGTCCTTTATCCCAGCCTATCTCAGTGGCGAGGGGAATGTACAACCACAGCTATGGAGGTTTTGCCATCTTGTCTTCTAACCTGGGCAGTTGTAATCTGTCTGTTTATCCCCAAATGTTTCATTATATTGTTCAGAACCCAACATGAACACTAAGAATAATCTTATGACGAAAGACAAAGGTCAAAATAAAAGATTACTGAAAGTTTCACTACAATTTTGACTGTTGTGTACATATTCATGATGATGAACAAAACAGTGTTCCGGTGACCTAAACAGGGCTAAACAAGTGCCAAATTAAACATAATGGTTGAAGATTTCTACAGATGAATGATATTTGTATTGGTTTTTAGATTTCAAGATGAGCAGAAGAAAAGAGGAAATTAGGTTTCCATTAATTATTGTTGAAAATAAAAAAACAAGAGACAATAATATGGCTCCTATATATTAAACCTCTTTCTATGTTTTACCTGATCATTACTGTAAACCCCATGCTATTCTAATTTTTAATCAGTCAAATAATCGGTGCCATGGGTATAATTATCGTGTCTTACAACACTGAAGCATAAACAAGTGTCCATTGAATAGCCAAAAAATACCTTCCAACCCCAAAAAAACCTAGTTAATAACAGCCCGATGCAATGAGAGCCACTATCAGGAACCTGGTGCAAACACGCCGGCGTACTATATGCCAAAGTGCGGTATCTACTCGCTATCAGCTGGCGTTAAAGTTGCGCAATAGACAACGCTTTTGGCATATAACTCCGCGTTAGCCAGGCAGCCACCACAATGAAGGAGTTTTAAGTCACGCTAAACGATATAACATCGATTAGTGTGACTTAAACTGTAGAACAGGAGAGGTGTGGTGGGCCTCTTGGTGCATCGCCCTGTTAGTGTTTGCAGGTGCTGGTGAATTCCCCTGATATGGCCATGAACTTGAACTAAAAATAGTTTATTACAGTTCTGTACAAAACTGCTCTCCCCACTTCAGGGACATACACGTGGACTCCGGCAATGTAAATATTTTGCCTCCTGGGTGGTTAGGTTTATCAAAAAATCAAAGTTTAAAAACCTCCATATCCTTTTTCCATATCCGATTCCTTAGGATAGGAATAAGGTAACTCTACATCTATCAGAGAACTACTAAATGAGAACTATACAACTATATAATTTAACAAAACACCGCCACTGTAGCCAAAACAGCTGATCACACAACATTAAACACACGAGTGATCAGCTGTTTAAAAACAGCCCCCCGATGGTGGGGGCTGCTGTAGCAGTGGGTACTCTACTGCTAAGCTGTGAAGTCTGGATTGTAGTGCTGTTGGGCCTGCACCCTTTCAGGCTCCAGACATAATCAATGGGAGAAGGTGTTTTGCAAGAGCACATCTTCCTACTGGACAATCAATCTGGAGGAGACCTAGAGCAGCAGTACAAGACAGACTTTCAGAGCTTGGTATGGAGAAATGAGTAAACTCAGGGGAGGTTAGGGTCTCTCACTGGGTACTATAAGTGGAGGAGGGTGGTTCAGAGGGTATTGTTGCCCTTTAAATCGCTGTATATTTGTGCTCAGCTGTATATTTGTGCAAGCCACGAGAAGTTTTTACTTCCCTACCTTTAACCCCTTTTAATGCCTGCTGATTTTTTTCATTTGGTGGTTTCTTTTAAATGGATTTTTATTTTAGGTTTTAGTTTTTTTTTACTGGGTTGAAATGTAATGTATGTTACAGAAAATCAAATACGATTTCTATTGTTAAATGAATTCCTTTAGCACATAGATTGGAACGGTATTTTGTCAGGCAACGATACTACAGAATTGGGGCGGCTTTTATAGGGTATGAAACGTATCGTACTCTTACATATATACCCTTAGGAAAACAAAGGCAGAAATATCTGGCCCTTGTGTAGCTTAATTCTGAGGTTACAATAGGTAAAAGTGAAACTGTAAAGGATTAAGGAATAAAAAACTCCCATTGTAGCAAGTAACTCACCGCTCCAAGTTTTTTTTTTTTTAAATCCTCTTTATTTGTTCCAATTTAAAACGATATATATATATCCACATACAGAGGACTCACCTCACCGCTCCAAAAACTTGGAGCGGTGAGTTACTTGTTACAATGGGAGTGTACCATGCTGTGCATCGGCCTTTGTTTTTTCTTCTCTTAGTATCTACGGGAATAGACACCCCGGACGCTATCACGTGGGTTACCCCTAAAGGACCTGGAGCAGGTGAATGTGGGAAGCCATTGCTTAACTGTTGTTGTAATAAGGATTATAAAAAAAGCAAAATTGGCAAAAATTTAATCCGGAGTAAGATAAATTAAAAACAATAGGACGGAGAATGTGGGAACATTAAGGGTATCTATACCCTAGAAAAATCAAATGTATCAAGATACAGCAAGATCCCTCTCTACTCAAAACTTTTTTCGAATTTTAAAATTGGTGCACACCGGAGATTCAAGAGTCCGAACTCACTTCATAGGTAAAACCTCACTTTATTCAGCACAATACGCCATGCACAGACAAACTTGAAGAGATCCCGCCTTACATGTTTCGAGCCGCGCACCGGCTCTTACTCATAGGCCCAGTGCAGGCTCGAACACGTAAGGCGGGATCTCTTCAAGTTTGTCTGTGCATGCGTTATTGTGCCTGAATAAAGTGAGGTTTTTACCTATGAAGTGACTTCGGACTCTTGAATCTCCGGTGTGCGCCAATTTCGGAAGTCTCCAAGACAAAGTTTGTATGCTATCATTTAAAATCCCAGCATTTACGGGGAAAGACCTGTCACTCCAGAAACAGAAAATAATGTATAATATGCACCCCATCCATGCCCACTTACTATTACTATTATTTTTTGCTGCCTGCCAGCACACTTTCTGCAACAATCAAGAGAATAAGCAGAGAAATGAAGGCAGGGGGAGGGAGGGGGAGATGTGTAAGCAGAGTAGAGTCCATGGTGAGGCGGTGCAGAACTTATAAGTGTCACAGGCACTACAAGAAGGCAGTGAGTAAGGGAGAGTGGGGGCAATTAGGAGCACTCACTAAACATTAATAATTTAATGACTAAGGAAGCGCAGATAAATATTCCACCATTACTTCTCTCAAATTCAAGTTTCAGATAATGTTTAAAAAAAAAGTTTGAAACATAATGAAAATTATGTATTTTATATTATGTATAAATTATGTATAAAGTTGTTTGAGTGAGTGTAGTGACCCTTTAAATACTGGCAATAATATGGCCATGGAGTATGCTGAAAAGAAAAACATATGGAATCAATGTTCCCAGCTGTATACACCATAGGGGAATCTACAGTACCTCTGAAAGCATAGATACAGTAATAGTAAACATGGTATAATAGAGATAAATGTAATAGAGAGGCAATGAATATAGGCTTGATAAAAAAAAAAACACCCTCAAGTCCTTTTTTTTTTTATTTAAAGGGCATGTTCACCCACATGCTGGTCCCACTGTGCAGTGTTAAAGAATCCTTACCTTTCTCCTCTGCTCCAAATGGATCCTCTGCAACGTCTGTTAAGTGTTAAAGTGTAAAGTGAAAATGAAGAGTAGGAGCTGTTTTCCTGTGTAAAGGTTTCTGCCTCTTCTCTGGCCTCCGGGAGGTATTCAGGCATGCGCTGTGGAGCTGATTTCCCCCTTCCCTCCCATATCCATTGCGCTGTAGGTTTACTTTTCATTAAATCCTTTTGGTGTTGTAATAAATATGGCCTTGGATGGGAACTGGAACAGAGGAAAAAGTCAGGAAGGCTGGATACAGGCAAGGTAAGTATGTTGGAACAGGCAAGGAAAAGAACGCTTGAAACTGGCAAGGTGAGCACAAACAGGAGTGGAGGTAGCTACTATCAGAGGCGGGTCTGGCTCACCCACCCGGAAGAGCTGTCTGTTCCAGGAGCGGCGCTGGACCAGAGCGGCAGGTAAGTTTGTGACAGTACCCCCCCTGTGTGAAAAAACATCTTGGATTAATTCCAAAAACACACTGAAAAGGAGACTTTCCAGATGAGGCATGGGATGCATTGTTATGGGCAAACTCAGCCCAAGCCAGAAGGTCTGACAATTCATTCTGGGTATAGGAAATGTAACACCTAAGGTATTGTCCTAGAGACTGATTAGTGCATTTGGTTGCCCCATTAGACTGCGGGTGGTAAGCAGATAAAAATTAATTTATACCCATGGATTCACATTGTGCTCTCCAAAACTTAGAAACAAATTGAGTTCCTCTGTCAGAACATATTTCAGTAGGAAGCCCATGAAGGTGAAACATATGAGGAATAAATAGTTGCACTAGCTCCACAAAAGATGCACAAAGACACATTTGAACACTATTAAATGACATTGAACAAGAATTTGCACCAAATGCAATGCTTTTTGGGTCAAAATCCAAATTTGTGCAAAGTTATAATGTCATACTGATGTCAAAGTGACAAAAAAAATGCACCCAGACATGGCTATGCAGACAGCCGAGGCAATAAAGGAGCGTAAGTATATTTCTGGGGCATGTTTTACAAAACTAACTTGGTGGTTGGGATGGGCTGGAGTACATTACACTATGCAGCCCCCTGTCCCGTACTTTTGCAGGTAGGGGAAGGGAGGGTCCCACTGGGAGGGGTGGAGGGACCCTCCAGCGGGGGCACTGACAAGTGCTTTTTGGGACTTAGGGGGTCCAACAGCTCGAACCTGGACAACCCTTCCCGGCCCTATCAGGGCCCTTGCAGCACTTAGAAGTGCCCTTGCAGCTCTGACAAGAGCCCTTTGAGGCTTAAGGGGGGCCGCAGTTTGAACCGGAATCCCCTCCCCAGGCCCTATCAGGGCCCTTGCGGCAATGAGAAATGTCCTTGCGGCCCTGAGGAGGGCCATTTGAGGCTTAAGGGACCCTCCTCCCCGGCCCTTGTGGCACTGAGAAGTGCCTTTGTTGGGGGTCCTGCAGCTCGAACCAGGACCCCTCCTTGAAGCTCAAAAGTCCTCACAGTAGATGGCAGAAAAAAGAAGAGATCAGCAACAGCGGGCTCACTGGCGGCCGCAGCAAGCCTGCCTGGCATCTGCGACTTCAGTTGTGCGGATGTGAAGAACGAAGACAGCGGATCAATACGCTGGTAACATATGCCTCAGCGGAGCTGGTGTCACCGGATGGAAGACAGAAGACGCCGCCCAAAGGCTCTTTTAATAGCTGCCGGGGGTCCTGGTTCGAGCAGCGGGACTCCCAACAAAGGCACTTCTCAGTGCCGCCAGGGCCCTTACAAGGACCACGGAAGGGGGTCCTGGTTCGGGCTGCAGGACCCCTTAAGCACCAAAAGGCCCTCCTCAGGGCCGCAAGGGAACTTCTCAGAGCCGCAAGGGCTCTGATAGGGCCAGGGAGGGGGGACCTGGCTGAGCTGCCCCAAAAGGATCTTGTCAGAGCCGCAAGGGCACTGATAGGGCCGGGGAGGGGGGTCTCAGCTCGAGCTGCGGGACCCCCTAAGTCCCAAAAGGCACTTGTCAGTGCCCCTGCTGGAGGATCCCTCCACCCCTCCCAGCCGGTCCTTCCCTTCCTCTCCCTGTGAGAATACGGGGCAGGGGGCTGGGAGGGGCCACTGGGAAGGGTTGGGTGTTATTAACGTCCCTTTCTAAATATCCCCCTAGTGTAGCCAGAACACATGTGATTTTTAGCAAGTGATTAGTTTGCATGTTAAAACGGGCTGGTGTGGCCTAGCCCTAAGATTCAGTTTTTCAGTCAAATAGACATTATATTGCCTGTAGCAAGGGCTGATTCAGGACTGATATTTTTATTGGAAATAACTTTAAACTCTATATATATATATATATGTGTACATGCTTTCTTTTTAACTTACTGCTTTTTCTGGAATCTATTTATTAGGATATTGGAATTAGGACCTGAAGGAGTGGTTTTTATCCTTTATCATTTTTTACTGAGTATACATATCAATGATGGCTGGACAGACTATTATAAATGAATGAATTATATATTGGTCTGTAATATTCATTCATCCAGGTCATGGTATATCTGTAATATTCATCCATCCAAGTAATGGTATATCTGTAATATCCATTCATCTAGGTCATGGCATATCTGTAATATCCCTTCATCCAGGTCATGGTATATCTGTAATATTCATCTATCCAGGTCATGGTATATCTGTAATATTCATTCATCCAGGTCATGGTCTGACCCATCACAGACCGACTATTATATCCAATGACAACTATTCAGATACTGATATGCTTCACTTAGTGTCTCATCCCCATTCCTCTAACTGTAAGGTACAATCTGGGGCCGGACACTCTAACCCCTCGTTACGACCCATTCAACGACCGAATAGTTTAATCCACTGACAACTTAGTTCTACAGTCTATGACATGCCTTATTTTCATCCCCATGTCCTCTAGGACTGTAAGGTTTACAATCGGGACCTGGACACTTCTACCCCTCTTACTGACCCATCACGAATCATAGTTATCATCCACTGACAACTTAGTTACAGCTACTGATCAGTCTCACCTTATTCCTTATGCCCCATCTCCTCTAGACTGTAAGTGTTTACAATCTGGACCTGGCCTTCTACCCCTCTTAAGACCATCACAGAATCACTAGTTATAATCCACTGACAACTTAGTTAAGCTACTGATCCGTCACCTTATTCTCACCCCATCTCCTCTAGACTGTAAGGTTACAATCTTGACCTGGACACTCTACCCTCTTACTGACCATTTCACATCACTAGTTATAAATCCACTGACACTTAGTTACAATACTGATCTGCTCACCTTATGTCTATCCCCATCTCCTCTAGACTGTAAGGTACAATCTGGACCCTGGACACTTCTACCCCCCTCTTAATGACCCACCACAGACTGACTGTTATAATCCACTGACAACTTAGTTTAAGCTACTGATCTGCTCACCTTATGTCCTCATCCCACATCTCCTCTAGACGTAAGGTTACAATCTGGACCTGGACCTTCTACCCCCTCTTACTGACCCATCACAGACCCGACTATTATAATTCCACTGACAACTTAGTTACAGATACTGATCTGTCACCTTATGTCTTCATCCCCATCTCCTCTAGGACTGTAAGGTACAATCTGGACCTGGACACTTCTACCCCTCTTACTGACCCACACAGACCGACTAGTTATAATCCACTGACACCACTTAGTTCAAATACTGATCTGTCACCTTATGTCTCATCCCCATCTCCTCTAGACTGGAAGGTTACAATCTGGACCTGAACACTTCTACCCCTCTTACTGACCCATCACAGAACGACTAGTTATATCCACTGACAACTTAGTTACAGATACTGTCTGCTTCCCTATGTCTCATCCCCATCTCCTCTAGACTGTAATTTCACAATCTGGACCTGGACACTTCTACCCCTCTACTGACCCATCACAGATGACTATTATATCCACTGACAACTTAGTTTTCAGTACTGATCTGGTCACCTTATGGCTCATCCCCATCTCCTCTAGACTGTAAGGTTACAATCTGGACCTGAACACTTTCTACCCACCCCTCTACTGACCCATCACAGAACAACTAGTTATAATCCACTGACACTTAGTTGTTACAGATACTGATCTGCTCACCCTTTGTCTCATCCCCATCTCCTCTAGACTGTAGGTTTACAATCTGGACCTGGACACTTCTACCCCCTACATGACTGACCTCATCACAGACCGACATAGTTTATAATCTACTGACAACATTAGTTTTAGATACGATCTGTCACCTTATGTCTCATCCATCCCATCTCCTCTAGACTGTAAGGTTCAATCTGACCTGGACACTTCTACTCCTCTTACTGACTCCATTGCACAGACCGACTAGTTATAATCCACTGACAACTTAGTTACAGATACTGATCTGCTTCACCTTATGTCTCATCCCCATCTCCCCTAGACTGTAAGCTCTTGGGCAGGGCCCTCCATCCTATTGTACCACAGTAATGCTGTAACTTACCACACTGAATGCTGCTAGACCAGCACTTACATTATTTGCACTTTGTATTACTTGCACTACCCTTGTATGTAACATGTATATTTTGCTCATGTATATTAATGCAGCTGTAAAGCGATACGGAAGATGTTGGCGCTATATAAATCCACAATAATAATAATAATTTGACATTTTCTGGGAGGTAGAAGTGAGCATTCCTTTCTTACACAGAGATTTACTAGATGCTGTAATCAGCCGTACATAATTATTAAATGACAGTTATCAGCTTGCTTTAAAGCTTTGCATGAGCGCAGACTGGTAAATACGCTTGCAGCGGCTGTGCAAGTGTCTCTTCTGATACTCATGCAACCACCACAAACTAAAGGTTAAAGTCACACTAACTAATCTACGATTGGTTAGAGCGACTTAAATCCATTAAAAAACAACTGCACCTCTCTAAACCCCCTGATTGTGTCTTAGAGAGGAAGCAGTGTGTAGTTAGATTGCCATTCACTTGTGTCTGACAGCTGTCCAGCCTGACATCTCGATGGTCCTTCCTATGACAATAGTCATCTAGAAATACAAGCCAGAGACATAGTTAAGCACTAACTTGGGACATATTTTAATGGATATTCATGGCTTTAGTGTATTATAAAGTCTAAAATGTACTTATAATCTTTACAGGTTCCTCCTTCCACATGCAGCCCAATCTGTGTCCCAGGATCATGGAAAGTCTCATTAACAGGAAAACCCTCTTGCTGCTATGAATGTGCTCGGTGTCCCCAGGGACAGATTTCCAACCAAACAGGTTCTGTTATAATTTCATTGTTACTCGTGTAAAACATTCCCTCTATTTATATAATAAACTTCATTTCAATTCACAGTCCTCCTTCCACATTGACGCCCAGCCTGTGTCCCCAGGTCATGGAAGTTCCATATTACCAGGAAAACCCTCTTGCTGCTATGAATGTGCTCGGTGTCCCCAGGGACAGATTTCCAACCAAACAGGTTCTGTTATAATTTCATTGTTACTCGTGTAAAACATTCCCTCTATTTATATAATAAACTTCATTTCAATGTTGTTCTCCAGATGCCGTGGAATGTCAACCATGTTCCTGGGACACGTGGCCCAATGTACAGCAGGACAGATGTTCACCAAGACCAATAGAATTCCTGTCCTATGAGGAACCTTTGGGTTACAGTTTAGTAGCCGTGTCCACTTTATCTTCTTTGTTCCCTCTGATTATTTTGGGGATTTTTATCCACCATAAAAAAACACCCATTGTCCGAGCCAATAACTTCTTCATTAGTTGTCTTCTATTGTTTTCTCTCTTCATGTGTTTCCTTTGTTCTTTAGGTTTTATCGGTTCCCCACAGACGGTAAAGTGTCATCTCCGCCAGGTGGCATTTGGGACGGTGTTTTCACTCTGTGTCTCCTGTGTTCTGGCCAAAACCATGATCGTTGTCATTGCTTTTAATGCCACCAAACCAGGAAGCAGGCTGAGAAAACTGACAGGGGTGAAGGTGTCCTACGGTGTCATTATATTCAGTGTCTTTATCCAATTGTGTGTGTGTGTCTTCTGGGTGATTTTCTCCCCTCCATTTCCTGAACTTGACACTCTCACCAAAGCCGGAGTCATTATAGTTAATTGTAATGAAGGTTCACCCACTGCCTTCTGGTGCATGCTGGGGTATCTTGGATTATTGGCCACCATCAGTTTCATTGTTGCCTTCATGGCCAGACGACTCCCTGACAGTTTCAATGAAGCCAAATTGATCACATTCAGTATGTTGGCTTTCCTCAGTGTCTGGGTGTCCTTTATCCCAGCCTATCTCAGTGCGAGGGGAATATACACCACAGCTATGGAGGTCTTTGCCATCCTGTCATCTACCTGGGCAGTTGTAATCTGCCTGTTTATCCCCAAATGTTTCATTATATTGTTCAGACCAAACATGAACTCTAAAGAATATCTTATGAAGAAAGACCAAGGTTAAAAATAAAAATTAACTGAAAGGTTCACTTACAATATGAATTGCCTTTTTGACTGTTAATGTACAAAAACTTTAAGACCAAAGGACATATTGAAAGTAATACAACAAATGACGAACAAAACAATGTCCCAGGGACCTTAGAAAACACACAAACAGAGCTGCTACACAAAATGTTCAATATTTCAAACACGGTTGAAGATTTCTACAGATGAATGATATTTGTATGCAGAGGTGGATTATGATCATATGGGGCCCTAGACAGGGCCATTATTTAGGGCCCCATTTTTTGCTACATATATTGTATAGACTATAATATTGTTACTGCTTCTGAACCTGGGCCCCGGGGAGTTTCCTGGGCCCTAGGCAGGTGCCTAGGGTTGCCTTGTCGATGATCCTGCTCTGTTTGTATGAGTTACTGGATTTCAAGATGAGTCATATTTATTTAACCACTTCCTATGTTCTATATTACCTGATCCCCTGCTTATGTTAAAAACTATTAAATCACTTGTGCATGCACATACATTGTAAAGACATCTCGGGACCTTCAAGTTATACTTACCTGACTACACAGTATATATATTTCTTCAAATCTCTGATTCGCCCTGGTGCTACCAACTTAATCCATAGTATATAGGGTATACAAATATTGGTGGAAATGTTAGTAGTCTTCTTCAAATTGTTTTATTCATAAAAGTGCAATACTGTTTAAAATAGCAATGTTTCGGCCCTTTATCTATGGCCTTACTCAAGTTTAAGGAGTTTGAGAAAGGCCATAGTTAAAGGGCTGAAACATTGCTACTGTGTAGGGCTTTTTAGCATTTTATTTTATATTACATTCTTAATTCATAATTGCTTTTAAAAAATTGTTTATACAGAGCACAGGGTTGCCTTGTGAGCAACCATTTTGTGAGAGTTAATCAAATCACTTTGTTCTTGAATTTGGAAAAAGACCCGAGAGTGGATTCAATTAAATTTTCAATGTACTAAAACAAGTGTAGCCCACTGCAAGCTGAGATAGCCGTAGAAATGGCCGAACTTCCTGGTTAATTTTTGATTAATTTTTAATTGATTAATGATTAATTTTTGATAGTTCTATAGTTCGAAAACGGACCCATTAAAGCCGCATTCCAGGGTTATGGCCAAATTTGAGGGTTACCGAACGCCACATTTGAGGGTTATGAGCTAATTTACATTCAGTATGTTGGCTTTCCTCAGTGTCTGGGTGTCCTTTATCCCAGCCTATCTCAGTGCGAGGGGAATATACACCACAGCTATGGAGGTCTTTGCCATCCTGTCATCTACCTGGGCAGTTGTAATCTGCCTGTTTATCCCCAAATGTTTCATTATATTGTTCAGACCAAACATGAACTCTAAAGAATATCTTATGAAGAAAGACCAAGGTTAAAAATAAAAATTAACTGAAAGGTTCACTTACAATATGAATTGCCTTTTTGACTGTTAATGTACAAAAACTTTAAGACCAAAGGACATATTGAAAGTAATACAACAAATGACGAACAAAACAATGTCCCAGGGACCTTAGAAAACACACAAACAGAGCTGCTACACAAAATGTTCAATATTTCAAACACGGTTGAAGATTTCTACAGATGAATGATATTTGTATGCAGAGGTGGATTATGATCATATGGGGCCCTAGACAGGGCCATTATTTAGGGCCCCATTTTTTGCTACATATATTGTATAGACTATAATATTGTTACTGCTTCTGAACCTGGGCCCCGGGGAGTTTCCTGGGCCCTAGGCAGGTGCCTAGGGTTGCCTTGTCGATGATCCTGCTCTGTTTGTATGAGTTACTGGATTTCAAGATGAGTCATATTTATTTAACCACTTCCTATGTTCTATATTACCTGATCCCCTGCTTATGTTAAAAACTATTAAATCACTTGTGAATGCACATACATTGTAAAGACATGTCGGGACCTTCAAGTTATACTTACCTGACTACACAGTATATATATTTCTTCAAATCTCTGATTCGCCCTGGTGCTACCAACTTAATCCATAGTATATAGGGTATACAAATATTGGTGGAAATGTTAGTAGTCTTCTTCAAATTGTTTTATTCATAAAAGTGCAATACTGTTTAAAATAGCAATGTTTCGGCCCTTTATCTATGGCCTTACTCAAGTTTAAGGAGTTTGAGAAAGGCCATAGTTAAAGGGCTGAAACATTGCTACTGTGTAGGGCTTTTTAGCATTTTATTTTATATTATATTCTTAATTCATAGTTGCTTTTAAAAAATTGTTTATACAGAGCACAGGGTTGCCTTGTGAGCAACCATTTTGTGAGAGTTAATCAAATCACTTTGTTCTTGAATTTGGAAAAAGACCCGAGAGTGGATTCAATTAAATTTTCAATGTACTAAAACAAGTGTAGCCCACTGCAAGCTGAGATAGCCGTAGAAATGGCCGAACTTCCTGGTTAATTTTTGATTAATTTTTAATTGATTAATGATTAATTTTTGATAGTTCTATAGTTCGAAAACGGACCCATTAAAGCCGCATTCCAGGGTTATGGCCAAATTTGAGGGTTACCGAACGCCACATTTGAGGGTTATGAGCTAATTTGAGGGTTAGTGAACGCTACATTTGAGGGTTAGCGGGGCGAATTTGAGGATTACCAAACGTCACATTCTAGGCTTATGGATCGCTAAATTCGAGAGTTTTCACCAATTTCATTTTGAAGAGATAATATGGCCCAACATCCATTATTTTAGTTTAAAAACATTTGGTATGTGGAATATTCTACTCCAGAGAATACCACACTGAATATATACAGCATAACAGAGTAACTTTCCATCACTGGAATAGAGATTTCAAATATGTTATTGAAAACTTTGTCCATTGATAAAATTACTTTGCCTCATTTCAATCTAAAATACATGTAAGTAGCACTTACTCTAATGAGTCTGTGTAGCTGCTAAAACTCTAGTTTAGAGCCCTGCCAGACTATATGACTCTCTGTGAGAGCAAGCATGCTCAGAAATCCTTTTGAGGCAGCATTGGGAGAGAGAATTTCCCACCATGCAGTTCACATACCAACTGTCATCATTCCAGCTTCTGTAAAATGTTTATGATGATAAGGCACTTGATTGACAGCTGAAATGTAAGATGTTTCAGACTGGATATCTAAAGAAATAAGAGAGAGATCAACATTAAAATGGTACCTTGATAGTTAGGAAAAATTTAAGTTTCCAGTAATAGGCAATTAAAAAAAAATCCAGAGTATCCTTTAAAAGAGAAAAAATAAAACATTAAAGGGCATGTCCACCCCTTCCTCAACTTTTTGCCAAATAATAGTTTTCCTTCCCCCAACCCCAACCGCTATAAAAGATTTGTTAGAAAGTGCCCTCTATCCTCCGACGCACATTCCCCATGGAACTGAGCTGGATTGGCTTAGAGGCAGCTGGCTGCACAAAATGCCAGGGGAGAGAGGGAAGGTAAGTAACTATTGGGGCACTTTCTAACAAATCTTTTATAGCAGTTGGGGCTGGGGGAAGGAGAACTATTATTTGGCAAAGGGGTTTGTAGCTAGGGGGAGGGATCACAAAACGGGAGGGAGAGGGAGGGAGAGGGGAGATGGCTGCAGTGCACATGCCAAACTTCTCCCGGAGAGGAGACAGGAGGCAGAGTCCTATATGGACTCTGCTATCCTCCTGGTGAGCAGTTTTTGGGACTTTGGGGGGGGACTACAGGAGAACCATTTGGAGCTGGGATGTGAGGTTAGGATTTTTATTCACTACACATTGGGGCCAGTAGTGGGGGGAATTATAGGTTTGGGGGTGAACATGCCCTTTAAATATGTAAATCTAATTTCAGATGTATTAAAGACTGTAAAATTCTGTTTTTATCATGACAAACATGTATTTTCGGAAATTCAAAATTACTGTATGCTCCAAACTACATTCTTCTCCATTTTTTTTTTTTTAATAAAAATTATATAAAGGTTTAATTTTTGGGATCAGACATTTCAGTTCTTACAAAGAAATAATTTTGTAACTGTTTTCCATGGTGAATTGTTTTAATTTTCCCCAAATGACTTTAGTTTCTAAGATGTTTTCTGTTGGGACCAATTGGCATGGCTGGATGTAGAGATGAACATCACCGATTTATCTTCCCTAAGTAGTTTTAATAAGAAATGTTCTTTATTTTTCCCATAGGCCTACAGTACTTCAATAATATATTAAGGCTGCTTTAAATGCCAATTCTTGTGTTTCTTTACTGGTGATGATAACAGACATTCTGTGTCGCTATGTCATTGTAGGATTATCTATCTATTCCACATTAGAGAAAATTCTCTGTACGAAGCAGATGGGTCTTAGAATCAGCTGGTTTATTTTCATTACAGTAAGAATAATGTTTTCTGATTTGTGTGACTCTTCATTCTCCAAAAGTGTCTGTAACTTGGTGAACGAGAATATCACTGACTATAGAAACCAACAAGTTGACATTGTTATAGGGGGAACGTTCATGATTCATGTGGGTAAAGTCAACAATGTACCTAATTTCAGAAGAAAACCACCAGATCTCCAGTGTCAGATGTAAGTAATATTATACCACCAGTGGTTAGTCCATGATATCTCCTATCTTCTGTGTATCTTCTATGGGAGCTGCAGTATTATAGTGTTAGGAGGTGCACTTTCTAACAATAGACAGATGCCAGCACTTTATGATCAGATTAGTAGGCAAACTATAAAGAATGCTTCTTGCTTTCTATCTCTTTAGATTTGATAAAAATAAAGGAATTAAGCATGGTCTTGTTATATAAGTTGGTATAAAAATTTTTAAGCTAGAAGAAGGACAGTTGTCTTGTTTAGGGTAGTATTTCTTTTATTATGATTCAAGTTTCTGATTCTTTTAGTAATATTATTTCAACATTAAGTTATTTTTCCTAATATTTGACTCTGTGCTTTAATACTAGCTTTGTAACTGAGAATTATCGGAATATGATGGCTTTCATATTTGCTCTTGACGAGATTAACTCAGATCCTGAACTCCTTCCCAATGTTACATTGGGCTTTCAGATTTTCGACACTTGTGCTACGATACAAAAGGCAGCACAAGGGACCCTTTCTATGCTATCAGGTGGGAAGGAAATAGTACCGAATTATCTATGTCAGAAGTCAGCACTTGCAGGTGTCATTGGTGACTCTTGGTCTACAGCATCTATTCTTATGGCACAAATCTTGGGATTATATAGATATCCACAGGTATGGGCAAAATTCTTGCTTTTAAATTGAACAGATTGCCTTTCCTTAACCCCAAAATAATATCCATGGGCATTGAACAAAGTTTATTAAAGTTAAATTTAATTAATTGAAAATGTTTTATTGAACTGCAAAGTAATTAAAATTCACCATTTGGCCTCGTGCTTCAGTCTTTAGTTTTGCATTTAACCTTTTTTCTGTAATGTAGCTTCCCCCGTCCCAACCCTAATCGCATCATTTGTTTGTAAAATAAAGTCCTGGATCCCTCGACTAAATCAATAGCCAGCAGTCGCGTCTGTGATTGGCAACATGACATAAAATCTTTTTTTTTTTTTTATGGTGGACATAACCTAAACTAATTGTGCTTGTGAAGGTTCACTTATCCAGGTCATGGTATATCTGTGGTATTCAGTTAGATCAAATGGACTTTAAGATGTTTAGCTAGTCTCTCTGACAGCATCTCTTTGATGGCTCTCTTGGATGACAAGTGAAACATCTTCAAGAACTAAACTTTAAGTCCAGTTGATGTAGCTGAATACACAAGATATCAAACAAACCGCTTTCTTTTACTCATGGAGAGAGACAGGCTTTTTAAACAGGAACGTAATAGAATTAGAGCATGAATAGAGCTTACCTGAAAAAGTGCACCATTGGCTGTAGTATTATCTAACATCACAGACAGTATTATAGATATGGAAGTAACAGAAAAAAAGGGAACAATGGGGGATATATAATATTTGCTGTTTTTGGCAAAACAAGTGTAAAACCCACTTTAGCCGATGTAAAATCAGGTGACGTAGGCTTTACACTGTATTAACGGGGTCTGTGCTGTTTTGTATTGCACACGCCCCCGAAAACCTTACCTTTTGTGCTACTATGTATCGCAAAACGTAACATCTTTCCTATGGATGCATTATCTCGCAGTGCAGTAAAGACGCTATATTAAATCTTTCTGAATGTCCATTACATGTATGTTAAAGAAACCTTCAGAGAAGTACATTTTATGCTACAGTATTTAAAAAATTACCCTCAGCTTATAGACTGGGTTGCTATGATCCCAGGCAAGGATACTGAACAGAATTGAGCTGCTTTTAAAGGGGTATTAAAATATTACACTTAATTTCTTAGGGTACAAATTGTGTTGTTCATATAGTTTATAGATGTTTGAAAGATAACATTTTTTGATTGTCAAATCTATGAAACATCTAAATGCCATTTGTTTCATTCTGATGTTCTCCCTACATTCCCAGCCAGGACCATTCATTTTGCATTTCCAAGTCAATGGTAAAATAGATCATGTCAGGCGTCATGGGAATATTAGAATGTAAGGTAGCGTAAAGATACTACCTCCAAACATGGTAAACTCACCTCTGTACATGTTATTTAAGAAAAAGGACACATTGTAATGTTAGCATCTTAGACGCTGTTTATGTCAAAATAAAGAAATCAAGCCTAAATAGATTTGTGTTTGTGTGAGGGCCTCGACATTTAAAGGGCATGTTCACCCTTAAAACAAAAACTGGTCAATTGTTAGTTACCTGCCCCTAAATCCCAACAAAATTATTTTGCACTCAATCAAGGGCTGTGATTGTTGAGATCACAACCAATATTTCACCTGCTACCTCCTTTGGTATATCAAAAGCTCTTAGAACAGAGGGAGGAGGCAGATACTTTGGCAGAAAGGAATAGAACAAATCATTAAATATCTAGTTAAAATACATGTATTAAACTCGAATAAATAGCCATTGGGTTGCAGGCAGATAATTGACAAGTCATCAGTTTTTTGGTTTGAAGGGTGGACATGGCCTTTAATATCTGCCACATATAATCCTGTTTTACCCTGGACAGTTTTGATAACACCTTTTAGCTACAATGAGCTTAACTTCAGGTTCCTGGCAACTTGTTTACTACCAAAATAATCTGAAAGTCATTCTGAATTTAAAAAAAAAAAAAATGACAGTCAGGTGACCAGCAAAATGTATATTACAACTACCCTTTAAGTTTAATTGATCTAACTGAATACAACAAATACACCATGACTTGGATGAATAAGAACTTTCACAAACATGTACAGTATAATAACACCAGTCTGAAGAATGATGCATATTCCCTAGGAGCTCCTTGGCAATTGTTATGTATTTATATACTATTGAAGGACATTGTTTTAAATTTCCTGCACATATTTATATTCATTCAGTGAAGGTTGGCAGTAGTTAGCCCTAATTTATAAAATAAGGAAGTAACAAATAATAAAAAACTGTTTAACTTCTAAACAGAGTCATTCATTTTGAATGTCTGACCAATTTCCTGGGGGTAAGTGACGATTTAGTGGTTGGAGACAGAATCAAACAAGATTGGACACCACAGAATATCATGATCGATTGAACAGTCTTCTATGGAGCTCATGATCGGTTGTGCCGAATTATTAGAAGTGGCTATGTCCACTGCAACTGGACTGGTTGTCCAGTCATATCCATCGAATAGTGGGCAAAGCCAAAACATCTTTGTGTGTGTACACAGCTTTATATTTGCACTCTTGTAGTGTGGGTATTGTGTGATCTGAGGTTGAACCTATTACTGGAGAATTTGTCAGGGTGATTTGAATAGGAATTTAGCATTGTGTGTGTTTTCATCTAAAAGGGTTGGATGGGATAACAAGTTACCCATGTTGGAAATAACAAAGTATAAAAAATAATTTCAAGCTAGAATACAATATCACTATTTATGCATTTTAAATAACTGGTTATTTCTAAGAGTATTTCTTTCTGATTACAAAGAGATATATACTTTGACATTATAATACACTATGGGCTTTCCAGTTATTTATTTAAATAATTAGCTCACAAAATATTATTGACACAGAAAAATGCAAAACATTTCTGTATATTCTTTACTTTTTTTTTTCTATTGACAGATCACTTATTGGGCAACCAGTCCAAGTCTCAGTGATCGCAATATGTTCCCTTCCTTTTTCCGCACTATACCAAGTGATGAATTTCAGATGAGAGGTTTGGCTCAGTTGATCTCTTATTTTGGTTGGTCATGGGTTGGAATTCTGGTCAGCAACAGTGATTATGGACTATATGGTCTTCAGATGGTGAAGGAGGATATAATAAATGGAGGAGCCTGTGTGGCCTTTTCTGAACGTATATTTAGTGGGAGCTCTAAAAATGCTCATTACCTTGCCCAAGTCATTAAAAAGTCAACTGCGAAGGTTGTGATTGTGATAGCCTATGACTTTATAATTGTAGTAGAAGAACTTTTAAAGCAGAATGTGACTGGAAATATCTGGATAGCTAGTGAATCCTTGGCCACTACTGGTATGCTTTCTACTGTGCAATACCAAAGAATCTTACTGGGTACAATAGGTTTGGCTATTCATCATGGGGAAATACAAAATTTCAATACTTATCTTAGCAGCCTCCGGCCATCTCAACACCTTAGCGATCCGTTCATAATGGAATTCTGGGAGCAGGCCTTCTCATGTAAATTGCTCAAGAAAGAGAGTTTAGTACTAGAGATGAATAATTCCAAAACACGACAGTGTACGGGAAATGAGAAGACAGAAAGTTTGTTGACTGAACGATACCATCGAGTCTCTCTCAGTGTTTACACGGCTGTTTATTCAACTGCATGGGCCCTACAAAGTTTACTTAACTGTAAACCAGGAAATGGACCATTTCAAGGTGGAACCTGTGCCAACATCTCTTCATTTTTGCCTTGGCATGTAAATAAATAAATGTATTCATTGATTCACTTATTTTCACACATATTAGGGATTGGATTTTCCTTAATGATATGTATGTTTTATATTTTCAGCTTCTCTACTACATCAAAAAAGTTAAATTTAGGACCAGAAATGGAAGTCACATTTTTTTCGACGAAAAGGGAAATCCTCCAGCGGTATATGACATTGTAAACTGGCAGCTAAATGCCAATGGCACCGTTGAGCACATTATAGTTGGGCATTATGATTTTAATGCCCTTAATGGCAGGATATTTAATATTGATAATTCCAAAATTATATGGACCAATAACAACACACAGGTAATGAGGAACAAACTATGTACATTTTTATTCTAGTTTTATGTTATTATTTTATAAGCCAAACATCCAGGATGTAATCACGTATTGCATTGTGGGATTGGGGAAAGGTAACATATGTTTAGCAATATTAAAACACCCTGTACTCCAACCCAGTTAAGGTCAGTAAAGTGAGTGAGTAAAGTACTTATAGCAAGAGAGTAAAGTGTGATCGTATGTTCCGACCCGCGATCACATGTGTGTACGAACCTTTAGTCCAAAGGAAGCTAGCCACAGTGCAGCAAGGACTTTCAGCTCATAAAAGGCAAGTACTGATAGCATAGGACCCAGCTGAAAAAGCAAACCTTGAAGTGGTGGCTGGGCTTAAAATAATTTGGCCAAGTTATTGAACTAATTGCTTTTATTTATCCAGAGAGAATGGCAGGCTTTTTAAAGCAGCATCATAGAGGGAATAAACATGTAAGCAAATTGAATTGGTGGTGCACTAGGCTTCTATTTTGTATGTATACTGTATTAAATTGGTCACTAGTTGCACATTATAATGGAAGTATACTATCCCATCTTTATATATTTTGTGTAAAACACACTGATGGTCTGCTATTGATATACCTAATTTTTATTTGAATTCATATGAAAGAATTATATGCTTGAGTCTGTAGTGACCCCTTTAAAATTAGCTTGGGGGATCAATGGACACTTAATACTGGAAGTCTCACCATATTAATTTTTGTAACATATTTTTTAGTTTGTTGAAGATAATGTTAAAGGACAATTATACTCACCTCCCCCTCTTTTCTTTCCTCCCATTCCTGCAAAGTACTTTACAAAAGTCCTGCACTACTTATTTGTAATCTCCCTCAGCACTGCAGTCTGAACCTCCCCACTGGCACTTTGAGTGACAGGTCGCGAGGCAGCCAATCGGAAGACTTGCTCTGCAAAGAGGCGCGTCTTCCCATTGGCTTCCTCCCGGACTGTCACTGTGCCAGTGTGGAGGACCGGAGCGACGAGGTAGATTACAAGTAAGTAGTGCAGGACTGTTGTAAAGTGCCCAGAGGTGAGGACTTTGCGTTTTAGGTCCACACCCTGGGTACTTTGCAGGAGTGGATCGGGGAAATGGTGAGTATAATTGTCCTTTAAGTTTGATGACCTAAGGATTTTGTTTCAATCTATTGTTTACAACAAATGTTATTTTCTATTTGTTTTATAAAAGGATCATAGATCACCGGTCTATAAAAAAAAAAGTTAAATATGTGCATTAATAGATTTATAATCTATTACAATCTTCATAGGTTCCTCCTTCCACATGCAGCCCAAGCTGCCCTCCAGGATCATGGAAGGTCATATTACCAGGAAAACCCTCTTGCTGCTATGAATGTGCTTTGTGTCCACACGGACAGATTTCCAACCAAACAGGTTCTGTCTTAAGTTATTCTTCTAAAAACATTCCCTCTATTTATATAATAAACTTCATTTCAATGTTGTTCGGCTTTCCTCAGTGTCTGGGTGTCCTTTATCCCGGCCTATCTCAGTGTAAAAGCAATGTACACCACAGCTATGGAGGTCTTTGCCATTTTGTCCTCATCTTAATGTACACCACAGCTATGGAGGTCTTTGCCATTTTGTCCTCATCTTGGGCACTGGTAGTTTGTTTGTTTATCCCAAAATGTTTTATTATATTGTTCAATCCCAATATGAACTCTAAACAATATCTAATGAAGAAAAATATAAAAATAAATAAAAATTAACATATTTTAATAGAAATAAAATAAGAACAATTATACCTTACTATCAATTAGATCAACTGGACTTGATCATTGACCCAACATTTTATGTCTGCCATTGCCCATTTACCTTATTTCTTTCCTTCGGACATATTTATAAAATGGAAGTATTTTTTGTAGTGCTGACCATAAACACTATGGGGCCAATTTACCCAGAGCAGCTGGGCAAATTTATGGAGTTAAAATCTCGCTAACCGGTTCTCTACTGCTTAGCGTGACTTTAACTCCATATTAGCGTTGGATGAGCAGGTTATGCAAAAGACACCCGCGCATCAGACCCTCGGGATTCAATATTGCGTTTCCACAAGTTTTATCACTGGATTTAATGCCAGCAAATAGCTAGATAAAATCCCGCAGTGAGTAAATCCCTTACCGGGATTTACCCACATTCACAAATGCGATATTGAATCGCAATCAGGACATTAACCTAGAGCGATAACGGCTCTGGGTAAATGAGCCTGTATGTCATTTACGCATTGGTTGTTTAGTATATAATGTATTTATGGAGGTCCAAATAATTATACCCAGTAGTAAAACAATGACAGAAAAGTGCCCTGATTCTAATGATAGCGCCGAATAATGACTTGAAAAACTTTACCAAAAGGTCACAACCCAATGTTTGTGGGGACAAAAGGGGACATAAAGTTGGTGAGTTTATGGAGAGTCCCTTCTTATAGCTGCACATGGGGCAGTATTACTTATATCATGAATGATGACCAGACAATGCAATATTCAAATGTTTGTTTATATTATTATTATATTCATTATATCATGCTGTATATAAAAAAACAGAAGTCATTCATTCACATGGGAGTCCAAAAATAAGGAGAAAGCACACTTTGTGCCTTCTCCTTGTATTTTATATTATATCGAGTGATTTCACTGGTTAATATTGACCCAACATGCTTATATTTTTACCCTTTGAATTGCTACAAGTTGACTAAAAATGTATGTACTGTATTCATGGGGGGTGAACCTCCTCTTTTTCCCAAGCTCCTCTGCTTATGGTAGCCAAATCTTTATTTGAAACCTATCATATCGATTTGAATTGAGCTACATCAACAGCAGCAAATATCAAGGGAAATAGGAAGAAAGGATGCAGAAATATTCGCAATGGTGTGTTTGCATTTGAACAAGCAAACATTTTGCAAATAAGTCAACATAACAACAATCCCATAGCTAAGGCAGAGTAAACAAAAAAAAAATCCCATAGCTAAGGCAGAGTCAACACCAACAATCCCATAGCAAAGGCAGAGTAAACACAACAACAATCCCATAGCTAAAACACAGTATACACCAACAATCTCATAGCTAAGGCAGAGTCAACACCAACAATCCCATAGCTAAGGCAGAGTCAACACCAACAATCCCATAGCTAAGGCAGAGTCAACACCAACAGTCTCATAGCTAAGGCAGAGTCAACACCAACAATCCCATAGCTAAGGCAGACGGTAACTATTTTTACATCAAAAATTAGGAAAAACCAATTGACTCGCGTATTAAGCGAGGGTGAATGACCAATACTGCTTCTGTGAGCCATGTGCATTTTTGGCATACTGGAGCCATGGGGATTTACTGGTAGCCATGGGGATTACTGGTAGCCATGGGGTACTGGTGGCCTTGGGAATACTTGGTAGCCATGGGGTTACTGGTAGCATGGATTACTGGTAGCCATGGGGGAAACTGGTAGCCATGGGATACTGGTAGGCCATGGGATTACTGGTAGCCATTGGGGATAACTGGTATAGAAATGGGGATTCCTGGTAGCCATGAGGATAACTGGTAGCCATGGGGATACTGGAGCCTGGGGATTACTGGTAGACAATGGGGAAAATTATGGTAGCCTTGGGATTAATGGTAGCCATGGAGGATTACTGGTAGCCTTGGGGGATTACTGGTTAGCCATGGGAAATGTACTTACAGTTTGGTTGCAGAGCCTTCCGGACACCTTCCCAGAGCCTTCGGACCCTGCAGCAGAGCCTTACAGACGCACGCCGCACGTCAGGATGGTTAAGCCGGCAGTTCACAGTAGTGCTTGGCGGTGTGCGCGATGAAGTACATCGCGCCGAAGTGCGCAAAGTTTCTACGGAACTGACGGTCTTCTTACCCTGACCGAGGCTTGTGTGTCCGGAATTAGGTAAGTTAATTTTTCAGGTCATTTTTAAGACCTGAAAACCTCGGCTTATACTCGAGTATATACGGTAGTTGTGTTGTACCGGCTTTTTCTTAATAGAATACTTGTTAAATTTCAGCTTCACCACTATGTCAAAAATGTCAAATTTAGGACCAGAAATGGAAATCACATGTTCTTTGATGAAAAAGGAAATCTCAGCATTTCTATTGACAGTGGAAATGGCAGCTAAAGGCAAATGAGCCGTGGATGGAACACATTATAGGTGGAGTGTGATTTTTAATGCTCCTAGGGGCAGACATTACAAGTGATAATTCAACATTATATGACCAACAAAAACAACAGGTCATCAGGTGAGGAATGTGGAAAGGTTACGTTTTCATGCATAGTTAAACTATTTTTCTAGTAGTAGATATTCTATCCATCTCCTGTCTCATCCATCACTTGTGAAAAATGGTATAAGTATTCCAACCTCACATTTGTGCAGTAAAAGAAAAGCAATCTGTAACTGCACTCAAGGCTGACAGTGGTCCAGACCAAAAGTTGGACAGTCCCATATCTTGTTACAATAGTCATGTAAGCATATATAAGCGAGAAATGGGGAATCAGGAATTGCATGATCTAATCTTCAATTACAGATTGCACTACCTCTACTGAACAATGGAAAGTAGGAATACTCACACCTATACTCACACAGTATATCTGTAATATTCATTCATCCAGGTCATGTATATCTGTAAAATTCATTCATCCAGGTTCATGGTATATCTGTATATCATTCATCCAGGTCATGGTATATCTGAATTTTCATCATCCAGGCCTGGTAATCGTAATATTCATCATCAAGGGTCATGGTATATCTGTAATATCATTCATCCAGTCATTTGTATATCTGAATTATTTTAATTAAGCAGGTAGGGTATATCTGTAATATGCATCCATCAAGGTCATGGATATCGGTAAATATTCATCATCCAGGTCATGGTATATCTGATAATTTCATTCATCCAGGTCAGGTATATCATCGTTAATTATAATCCATCAGGTCACGGTATATCTGGAATATCATCCATCCAGGTCACGGCCCCAATCTGTAATATTCATCCATCAGGTCATGGTTATATCGTAATATTCATTCACCAGGTCTGTATACTGTAATACTATCCATCCAGGTTCAGGGTATATGTAAATATTTCATCATCAGGTCATGGTGGTATATCGTAATATTATCCAGCCAGGTCATGGGATATCTGTAATATTCGTCATCCAGGTCCTGGTAGATCTGTAATTAATTCATCATCCAGGTCAGGTCTCTGAATATTCATTCATCCAGGTCATGATATCTAATATTCATCCATCAGGTCATGGTATATCTGTAATAATTCATTAATCCAGTCATGGTATTATCTGTAATATTCATCCATCCAGTCATGGTAATCTGGAATATTCTTATACAGTCATGGTCTATCTGTAATATTCATTCATCAGGTCATGGTATATCTGTAATTTCATCATCCAGTCATGGTATATCTGTAATATGTCATTTTCAGCCAGTATGGTTATCTGTAAATTGATCATCCATCCAAGTAATGGTATATTGTAATATCATTAATCTAGGTCATGGCATATCTGTAAATATCCCTTCTCCAGGTCAGGTAATCTGTAATATTATCTATCCAGCGTCATGGGACTATCTGATAAATTCATGCAGCCAGTTCTGGGATATCTGTAATATTATCCATCCGATTAATGGATATCTGTAAATTCATTCATCAGGTCGTGGTATATCTTTACTTTCATTCATCCAGGTCTGGTAGATCTGGAATATTCATTCATCCAGGTCAGGTATATCTGTAATATACAGATACAGGTAATAGTAATCTGTAATATCATTCATCCAGGTCATGGTATATATGTAACAGTCATTCAATCCAGTCATGGTATATAGTAAGATTCATTCATCCAGGTTATGGGTATTATCTATAAATTATTAATCCAGGTCATGGTATATCTGAATAATATTCATCCATCCAGTTGATGGTAGATCTGTAATAGTCATTCATCCAGGTCATGAGATCTGTAATATTATCCATCCAGCGGTCATGGGATATCTGTATATTTCATTTATCCAGGTCAGGGTATAGCTGTAAATATTCATCATAAGGTTATGGTAGTCTGTATATATTCATTCATCCAGGTTATGGTATATCTATAATAGGCCTCATTTAACTCATTCTGAATTAAGAGATCCAGTCAGATCATCCAGTTGATCTATGTGAATACCACAGATATTTACATTTAGGAATGAAGGTACAAACATTTTAATACATTGGATTTGCCACTATAGTTCTGATTTAAAGTAAATGGGAAAAATATAATTTGGAGGGGTTGGGCATTTATGATTGTTTAATTTATTATTTATATTTATATTCAAACATTTAGTGGGAAAATGAGCTCATCTGCATTGAAAGAGGAAGAAAGTTAGTAAATCAAATGATCTCTTGTATTCGACAAATCTATGTAATATATTTATAAAAGCATTTCGTCAACCTTTTGCCACTGCTAATTTGGACTTATATAGCAGCTATAACAGGTGCAGAAAAGTAATTTTGCTTATCACCACAGTAACTGCTCAATCATTTTTATAAAACGGCGCTAAGTGTTTCCTTGCAATCAGTTTGGCCATTTAAAATCGCCATGTCTGATGTGGCGAAACCAGTACATTGTGAAGTGTTTCTCAATATTAATTCATTAACGTATTCATTACGTTAATTACTATATTGCGTTGAAAAGAGAGGATAATACAGCCGCACATGATCCTATTCACTTTATTAGCTTTATAAATACCCTGGAAATAATTGTTTGCCATGCCGATGTGCGACAATAGCCAAACAGCTATATCAGCGAACCTTTATAAATATTCTCCTATACCGTTCATTGTGCCTTATGTTTCCCTAGAGGGACTGGATTTCCAAATTAGATGAGTAGTAGTAGAGAATTGTACCATGTTACCCATTGATGAAAGTGAAGGCATTTTGGATATAAAATAAAACCTTTTATTGGCTAACTAAAATGAATGAAAATGCAAGCTTTCATATCAGCAGAGGGAAGAAGCATAAGGGCGTGGGAAAGCTGCATTTTCATTCCATTTTAGTTAGCCAATAAAAGGTTTTATTTTATATCCAAGATGTCTTCAAATTAGATGAGGTAATAATAATTTTCTACATTTTCATTAATTGAGCAAAATAAAATACAAATACGTAATTTGTCCCATAATTTTTTTTTTTTTTTTAATGTATAAAAATGTATTAAAAAAATCCTGCATCCATTGCTCCCAAAGTCCAGTTTTTCCTCGTGATATAATAGAATTAAAGGGCAGTTAAGCGGGAATTCATCAATATTGGTTAAATTGTGAGTTGTGTATGCCTTCTTAGTTATTCTACATATTATGTCCCGTTTTGAAAAATCATTTGAATTTACAGTATACCCATTGCTATTCCCTGCTGTTGACATTAGTGAGTTGACATTTCAGTTCGAACGGTCCTTCTTCTCCCAGGATGCACCACTGCCTTGAATGTTCAACAGTAATTCTACGGAGGGACTGTTGGAGGGTCCCAAATGCTCATATATCTACTGAGAACTGAATCAACCCAGGCGCTGGGTCAAGGGTAAGACCATAATGGTCTCTATTAGGGGCCCTGCAAACAGGAAGTCAGTATACTGAATGGACAAAGTCACAATACTGAATGGACAAGTTAAGGTCATTGGGATGGATAAATACTGCTCTTTGTTCTAATAAGTACATGTATTTACACTGAACTTCCCCTTTACTTTTGAATATCCCACAATCATTTTTACTTTTATTTTTTTAAATTCTCAACAACTATATTTGCAAATCATAGGTCCATCTAAAGCATTGCTATATGGTAGCCAAAGAGTTAAGATATCATTAAGAAATGAAATGCAGCTGTATACTGTATACAGTAGTTACTAATGCCGTTCATTGTAACATATAGGATTTTAGAAGTCACTAAGAAGGTCTAAGTAGAAGTGGCTGTAGTATCTCAGTTATGCATTTCATGGGTGACTTCTAATTTCTTGCATTTTACAGTAGGGGGCGCAATTGTTCATGGAAGTCACGAGATACTGATGAGCCAGAATGGAGCGGATGACATACTGTAACTAAAACAGTAATTATTTTAATGGATATTCATAGCTCTTGGGTAATATCAATCTAAAATCCATTTACAAAACATTCACAGGTTCCTCCTTCCACATGCAGCCCAAGCTGTGTCCCAGGATCATGGAAGGTCATATTACCAGGAAAACCCTCTTGCTGCTATGAATGTGCTCGGTGTCCCCAGGGAAGTTTCCAACCAAAACAGGTTCTGTTATTATTTCATTGTACTCGTTGTTAAAAAATTCCTCTATTATATAATAAACTTCAGTTCAGGTATTCCCAGATGCCGTGGAATGTCAACATCGTTCTGGGACACGTGGCCCAATGTACAGCAGGACGATGTTCACCAAGACAATAGAATTCCTGGTCCTATGAGGAACCTTGGGGTTACAGTAGAGCCGTTGTCCATTTTTCTTCTTTGTTCCCTTGATTATTTTGGGGATTTTTATCCACCATAAAAAAACAACACCATTTGCGAGCCAATAACTTCTCATTAGTTTTCTTCTATTGTTTTCTCTCTTCATTGTTTCCTGTGATTCTTTAGTTTTATCGGTTCCCACAGACGGGAAAGTGTCTCTACGCCGGTGGCATTTCGGGACGGTGTTTTAACTTGTGTCTCCTGTGTTCTGGGCAAAACATGATCGTTGTCATTGCTTTAATGCCACCAAACCAGAAGCAGGCTGAGAAAAACTGACTAGGGTGAATGGTTTGTCCTACAGGTAAGTATATTCAGTGTCTTTATCCAATTGGGTGTGGTGGTCTTCTGGGTGATTTTCTCCCTCCATTCTGAACTTGACACTACACCAAAGCCGGACGTATCATAATGATTATGTAATTGGAAAGGTTTCACCCACTGCAACTTCTGGATTGCATGCTGGGGATATCTTGGATTATTGGCACCATTAGTTCATGTTGCCTTCATGGCCAAAGACTCCCTGACAGTTTAATGAAGCAAAAATTTCTCACAATTTGTATGTTGGCTTTCCTCAGTGTTGGGTGTCCTTTATCCAGCCTCTTCAGGGGCGAGGGGAATAACACCACAGTATGGAGGTCTTTGCCATCGTTCATCTACCTGGGCAGTTTGTAATCTGCCGTTTATCACCAAATGTTTCATTATATTGTGTCAGACCAAACATGAACTCTAAAGTAATTTATGAAGAAAGACAAGGTTAAAAATAAAAATTAAACTGAAAGGTTCACGTACAATATGAATGCTTTTGGACTGTTAAGACAACAACTTAAGACAAAGGACATATTGAAAGTAATACAACAAATGACGCAACAAAAACAAGGTCCAGGGAACCTTGAAAACACACAAACAGAGCTGCTACACAAAATGTTCAATATTTCAAACACGGTTTTGAAGATTTTCTACAGATGAATGATAGTTGTCATTGCAGAGGTGGATTATATCTATGGGGCCCTAGACGGGCCATTAGTAGGGCCCCATTTGTTGCTACAATATTTGATAGACATAAATTGGTTACTGCTTCTGAAACTGGGCCCGGGGAGTTTCCTGGGCCTAGTAAGGTGGCCAGGGTTATTTGCCTTGTCGATGATCTGCCGTTTGTAGGAGTTACTGGATTTCAAGATGAGTCATTAGTTATATTTAACACTGAATATGTTCTCTACCGATCCCCTGCGTATGTTTAAAAAAAATAGTAAAATCACTTGTTGAATGCACATACATTGTAAAGACCATGTCGGGACCTTCATTCAAGTTAACTTACCTTGGATACACAAGTATTATTATATTTCTTCAAATTCTCGATTCGCCATGGTGCTACCAACTTAATCCAAGTTATAGGGTATACATATGGTGGTGGAAATGTTACGAGTCTTTTCAAATGTTTTATTTCTTAAAGGGCAATATGTTTAAAATAAGCAATGATTTAGGCCCTGTATCTTGAGCCTTACTCAAGTTTAAGGAGTTTGAGAAAGGCCTAGTTAAAGGGCTGAAACATTGCGACTGTGTAGGGTGTTAGCATTTTATTTTTAGATATCTTAATTTCATAGTATGCTTTTAAAAATTTTTATACAGAGAACAGGGTTGCCTTGTGAGCAACAATTTTGTTAATCAAAATCAATTTGTTCTTGAATTTGGAAAAAAGACCGAGAGTGGATCAATTAAATTTTCAATGTTACTAAAACCAAGTGAAGCCCAATGCAAGCTGAGATAGCCGTCCGTAGAAATGGCCGAACCTCCGGGTTAATTTTGATTATTGTTAATTGATTAATGATTAATTTTGATAGTTGATTGTTGAAAAACGGGACCATTAAGACGCAGTTCCAGGGTTATGGCCAAATTGAGGGTTAACGTAACGCCAACATTTGAGGGTTATGAGCTAATTTGACGGTAAGAACGCCCAAATTGAGGGTTATGAAGCTAATTTTGAGGGTTAGTGAACGCACAGTTGAGGGGGTTTGAGCTAAGTTGAGGGTAGTGAACGCCACATTTTGAGGGTTATGAGCTAATTTGAGGGTTAGTAGTTAAACGCTACAATTTGAGGGTTTAGAGCTAATGTGAGGGTTAGGGAGTGAACGCTACATTGAGGGTTTTATGAGCTAATGTGAGGGGGTTGGTGAACGCTACATTTGAGGGTATGAGATTAATTTGAGGGGTAGTGACGCTACATTTGAGTATGAGCTAATTTGAGGGTTAGGAACGCACATTGAGGGTTTTTATGAGCTAATTTGAGGGTTAGTGAACGGCCACATTTGAGGGTTATGAGCTAATTGAAGGGGTTAGTGAACGGCTACATGAGGGTTAAGAGCTAATTTGAGGGTTAGTGAACGCTACATTTGAGGGGTATATGAGCTTAATTTGAGGGTTAGTGGAACGCCACATGTGAGGGTATGAGCTAATTTGAGGGTAGTGAACGCCGCATTTGAGGGTTATGAGCTATAATTTTGAGGGTAGTGAACGCTACATTTGAGGGTTAATGAGCAAATTGAGGGTTACCGAACGCCACATTTGAGGGTTATGAGCTAATTTGAGGGTTACCGAACGCCACATTTGAGGGTTATGAGCTAATTTGAGGGTTAGTGAACGCCACATTTGAGGGTTATGAGCTAATTTGAGGGTTCAGTGAAACGCCACCTTTGAGGGTTTGAGCAAAATTGAGGGTTACCGAACGCCACATTTGAGGGTGATGAGGCGAATTTGAGGGTTTGACCGCACGCCCAACATTTGAGGGTTATGAGCTAATTTGAGGGTTCGTGAACGCACATTGAGGTTATGAGCTAATTTTGAGGGTTATCCTTAGTGAACGCCACCTTGAGGGTTATGAGCTAATTGAGGTTTAGTGAACCCACATTTGAGGGTTATGAGCTAATTTGAGGGTTAGGGAACGCTACATTTGAGGGTTTGATGAGCTAATTTGAGGGTTAGGTGAACGCCACATTTGAGGGTTATGAGCTAAGTTGAGGGTTAGGAACGCTACATTTGAGGGTTATGAGCTAATTTGAGGGTTCGTGAACGCTACATTTGAGGGTTATGAGCTAATTTGAGGGTTAGTGAACGCTACATTTGAGGGTTATGAGCTAATTTGAGGTTAGTGAAACGCCACATTTGAAGGGTTATGAGCTAAGTTGAGGGTTAGTGAACGCTACATTTTGGGGTATGAGCTAATTGAGGGTTACGAGCCACATTTGAGGGTTATGAGCAATTTGAGGGTTAGTGAACGCTTACATTTGAGGTGTTATGAGCTAATTTGAGGGTACGAAAGGCCACATTGAGGGTTTATGAGCAAATTTGGGGTTAGTGGAACGTACATTTGAGGGGTATGAGCTAATTGAGGGTTAGTGAACGCTGACATTTGAGGGTTATGAGCTAATTTGAGGGGTAGTAACGCTACATTGAGGGTATGAGCTAATTTTGAGGGTTAGTGAACGCTACATTTGAGGGTTATGAGTAAGTTGGGGTTGAGGAACGCTACATTTGAGGTTATGAGCTAATTGGGAGGGTAGTGAACGCTAACATTTGAGGGTTCTTATGAGCTTAATTTGAGGGTTACCGAACGCCACATTTGAGGGTTATGAGCTAATTTGAGGGTTAGGTGAACGCAAATCTTGGAGGGGGTATGAGCTACATTTGGGGGTAGTGAACGATACCATTTGAGGGGGGTTATGAGCTAAATGTTGGGGGTTAGTGAACGGCAACATTGGAGGGTTATGAAGCTAAATTTGAGGGTTATGAACGATACATTGAGGGTTATGAGCTACTTGAGGGTTAGTGAACGTACATTTGCGGTTATGAGCTAATTTGAGGGTTAGTGAACGCCCACAACCACATTTGAGGGGTTATGAGCAATTTGAGGGTTAGTGAACGCCACATTGGAGGGTTTTTATGAGCTAAGTGAGGGTTAGTGAACGCCACATTTGGGGTTATGAGCTATTTTGAGGGTTTAGTGAACGCTACATTGAGGTATGAGCTAATTTGAGGGTTACCGAACGCCACATTTGAGGGTTATGAGCTAATTTGAGGGTTAGTGAAGCTACATTGAGGGTTATGAGCTAATTGAGGGTTAGTGAACGCCCCACCCCCCCCCCACTACATTTGAGGGTGATGAGCAATTTGAGGGTAGTGAACGTACATTTGAGGGTTATGAGCTTAATTGAGGGGTAGTGAACGCTACCATTTGAGGGTTATGAGCTTAATTGAGGTTAGTGAACGCCTAACATTTGAGGGTATGAGCTAATTTGAGGGTTAAGTGAACCTGACATTTGGGGTTATGAGCTAATTTGAGTTTAGTGAACGCTACATTGAGGGTTATGAGGCTAATTGAGGGTTAGTGAACGCTACATTTGAGGGTTATGAGCTAATTTGAGGGTAGTGAACGCTACATTTGAGGGTTATGAGCTAATTTGAGGGTTAGTGAACGCTACATTTGAGGGTTATGAGCTAATTTGAGGGTTAGTGAACGCTACATTTGAGGGTTATGAGCTAAATTGAGGGTTAGTGAACGCTACATTGAGGTTATGAAGCTAATGTGAGGTTTAGTGAACGTACATTGAGGGTTATGAGCTAATTTGAGGGTTCTGAACGCCAAATTTTTGAGGGTTATGAGCCAATTTGAGGGTTAGTGAACCGCACTTTAGGGTGGTTATGAGCTAAATTTTGAGGTGTAGTGGAACGCTACATTTGAGGGTAGAGGCTAATTTGAGGTGATGTGACGCGACTTGAGGGTTATGAGCTAATTTGAGGGTTAGTGCTACGCCACATTGAGGGTTATGAGCTTAATTTGAGGGTTATGTGACGGCTACATTTGAGGGTTATGAGCTAATTGAGGGTTAGGGGAACGCTACAGTTGAGGGTTTTTTATGACGCTAATTTGAGGGTTAGTGAACGCCCACATTTGAGGGGTTATGAGCGAATTTGAGTTAGTGAAGCTAAATTGAGGGTTTTGAGCTAAGTTGAGGGTTGTATGAACGAGACATTGAGGGAGTATGAGCTAATTTGAGGTCGTTAGTGAACGCTACATTGTGAGGGTATGAAGCTAAATTTGAGGGTTGTGACGCTACATTTGAGGGTTATGAGCTAAGTTGAGGGTTATGTAACGCTACATGTGAGGGTTATGAGCTAAATGTGAGGGGTAGTGAACGCTACATTTGAGGGTTGATTAGAGCTTAATTTGCAGGGTTAGTGGAAACGCTACATTTGAGGGTATGAGCTAATTATTTGAGGGGTTAGTGAACGATACATTTGAGGGTTATGAGCTTAATTGAGGTTAGTGAACGCCACATTTTGAGGGTTTTATTATGAGCTAATTTGCGGGTTAGTGAACGCTACATTGAGTTATTGGGTATGAGGCTAATTGAGGGTATGTGAACGCTAAATTTGAGGGTTATGAGCTAATTGAGGGTCAGTGAACGCCACATTTGAGGGTTATGAGCTAATGTGAGTTATTACGTGACGCTACCTTTGAGGTTATGAGCTAATTTGAGGGTTAGTGAACGCTCATTTGAGGGTTATGAGTAATTTGAAGGGTAGGGAACGCCACCCAGTTGAGGGTTATGAGCTAATTTGAGGGTTAGTGAACGCTTACATTTGAGGGTATGAGCTACTTGAGGGTTAGTGAAGACTACATTGAGGGTTATGAGCTAATTGCCCTCTTTTTTTTTTAGTGGTGAACGCCACATTTGAGGGGATGAGCTAATTTGAGGGGAGTGAACGACCACATTGGAGGGGTATGAGCTAATTTGAGGGTTAGTTAACGCTACATTGAGGGGTTATGAGCTAATTTGAGGTTTAGTGACGCTACATTTGAAGGTTATGAGCCATTTGAGGTTAGTGAAACGCCACATTTGAGGGTTATGAGCTAATTTGAGGGTTTAGTGAACGCTAAATTTGAGGGTTATGAGCTATTTGAGGGTTAGTTGAACGCACTTTGAGGCTTATGAAGCTAATTTGAGGGTTACCGAACGCACATTGTGAGGGTTATGAGCTAATTTGAGGGTTAGGTGAACGCTACATTTGAAGGGTTAGGGGGCGAATTTGAGGACAAACGTCACATTCTAGGCTTATGGATCGCAAATTCGAGAGTTTTCACCAATTCATTTGAAGAGATATATGGCCCAACATCCATATTTTAGTTTTAAACATTGGTTGTGAATATTGACAATACACACTGAATATATACAGCATAACAGAGTAACTTTCATCACTGGGATAGAGGATTTCAAATATGTTATTGAAAAACTTTGTCCATTGATAAAAGTACTTTGCTCATTTCAATCTAAAATACATGTAAGTAGCACTTACTCTAATGAGTCTGTGTAGCTGCTAAAACTCTAGTTAGAGCCACTGCCAGACTATATGACTCTCTGTGAGAGCAAGCATGCTCAGAAATCCTTTTGGAGCATTGGGAGAGAGAATTTCCCACCATGCGAGTTCACATACCACCGTCATCATTCTAGCTGCTGTAAAAATGTTTATACAGAAGAGTTATGATGAATAAGGCACTTGATTGACAGCTGAAATGTAAGTGTTTCAGACTGGATAATCTATAAGAAATAAGAGAGAGATCCAACATTAAAAATGGTACCTTGATAGTTAGGAAAAATTTAAGTTTCAGTAAATAGGCAATTAAAAAAAATCCAGAGTATCCTTTAAGAGAAAAAAATAAAACATTAAAGGGCATGTCCACCCTTCCTCAAACTTTTTGCCAAATAATAGTTTTCCTCCCCCACCAACCGCTATAAAAGATTTGTTAGAAAGTGCCCATCTATCCTCCGACCGCACACATTCCCCATGGAACTGCAGCTGGATTGAGCTTAGAGGCAGCTGGCTGCACAAAACGGCGGGGGAGAGGGATGGAGGGGAAGGGGAAGGTAAGTAAACTATGGGGCACTTTCTAAACAAATTCTTTATAGCAGTTGGGGCTGGGGGGGAGAGAACTATTATTGGCAAAGGGGTTTGTAGCTAGGGGGAGGGATCACAAAACGGGGGGAGGGAGAGGGGAGGGGAGGGGAGATGGCGCTGCAGGCACATGCCAAACTTCTCCGGAGAGGAGACAGGAGGCAGAGTCCTATATGGGACTCTGCTATCCTCCTGGTGAGCAGTTTTTTGGGACTTTGGGGGGGGAACAGGAGAACCATTTAGAGCTGGGATGTGAGGTAGGATTTTTATTCACTACACAATTGGGGCTAGTAGTAGTGGGGGGAATTATAGGTTTGGGGGTGAACATGCCTTTAAATATGTAAATCTAATAGTCAGATGTATTTAAAGGACTGTAAAATTTGTTTTATCATGAGAAAACATGTATTTTCGGAAATTCAAAATTACTGTATGGCTCCAACTACATTCTTCTCACCATTTTTTTTTTTTTAATAAAAATTATTATAAAGGTTTAATTTTTGGGATCAGACATTTCAGTCTTACAAGAAATAATTTTGTAACTTGTTCCTGGGTGAATTGTTTTAATTTTCCCAAATGAATTTCGTTTCTAAGGTTTTTCTGTTGGGAACCAATTGGCATGGCTGGATGTAGAGATGAACATCACCGATTATCTTCCCTAAGTTAGTTTAATAAGAAATGGTCTTTATTTTTCCCATAGGCCTTACAGTACTTCATATAATATATTAAGGCTGTTAAATGCCAATTCTTGTGTTCTTACTGGTGATGATAACAGACATTCTGTGTCGTATGTCATTGTAGGATTATCTATCTATTCCCATTAGAGAAAATTCTCTGTACGAAGCAGATGGGTCTTAGAATCAGCTGGTTTATTTTTCATTACAGTAAGAATAATGTTTTATGATTGTGTGACTCTTCATTCTCCAAAAGTGTCTGTAACTTGGTGAACGAGGAATATCATGACTATAGAAACCAACAAGTTGACATGTTATAGGGGGAACGTTCATGATTCATGTGGGTAAAGTCAACAATTGTACCTAATTTCAGAAGAAGAAAACCACCCAGATCTCCAGTGTCAGATTGTAAGTAATATTATACCACCAGTGGTTAGTCCATGATATATCCTATCTTCTGTGTATCTTATGGGAGCTGCAGTATTATAGTGTTAGGAGGTGACTGCCTTTCTAACAATGACAGATGCCAGCACTTTTGATCAGATTAGTAGGCAAAACTATAAAGAATGAGTTCTTGCTTTCATCTTCTTTAGATTTGATAAAAATAAAGAATTAAGCAATGGTCTTGTATATAAGTTGGTTATAAAAATTTTTAAGCTAGAGAAGAAGGACAGTTGTCTTGTTTAGGGTAGTAGTATTTCTTTTATTATGATTCAAGTTTCTGATTCATTTAGTAATATATTTCAACATTAAGTTTATTTTTCCTAAAATTTTACTCTGTGCTTTTAATACTAGTTTTGTAACTGAGAGAATTATCGGAATATGATGGCTTTCATATTTGCTCTTGACGAGATTAATTCAGATCCTGAACTCTTCCCAAGTTACATTGGGCTTTCAGATTTTCGACACTTGCGTACGATACAAAAGGCAGCACAAGGGACCTTTCTATGCTATCAGGTGGGAAGGAAATAGTACCGAATTATCTATGTCAGAAGTCAGCATCTGGCGAGGTGTCTTGGTGACTCTTGGTACAGCATCATTTTATGGCACAAATCTTGGGATTATATAGATATCACAGGTATGGGCAAAATTCTTTTTTTTAAATTGAACAGATACCTTTCCTTAACCCCAAAATAATATCCATGGGCATTGAACAAAGTTTATTAAAGTTAAATTTATTATTGAAAATGTTTTATTGAACTGCAAAGTAATTAAAATTCCCATTGTGGCCTCGTGCTTCAGTCTTTAGTTTTGCATTTAACCTTTTTTCTGTAATGTAGCTTCCCCCGTCCCAACCCTAATCGCATCATTTGTTTGTAAAATAAAGTCCTGGGACCCCGGTACTAAATCAATAGCCAGGCAGTCGCGTCTGTGATTGGCAACATGACATAAAATCTTTTTTTTTTTTTTATGGTGGACATACCCTAAAACTAATTGTGCTTGTGAAGGTTCACTTATCCAGGGTCATGGTATCATCTGTGGATTCAGTTAGATCAATGGACTTAAGATGTTAGGCTAGTCTCTCTGGACAGCATCTCTTGATGGCTCTCTGGATGACAGTGAAACATCTTCAAGAACTAAACTTTAAGTCCAGTTGATGTAGCTGAATACACCAAGATATCAAACAAACCGCTTTCTTTACTCATGGAGAGAGACAGGCTTTTTAAAGGAACGTAATAGAATTAGAGCATGAATAGATTACCGAAAAAAGTGCACCATTGGCTGTAGTATATCTAACATCACAGACAGTATTATAGATATGGAAAGTAACAGAAAAAAAGGGAACAATGGGGGATATATAATATTTGCTGTTTTGGCAAAACAAGTGTAAAACCCACTTTAGCGATTGTAAAATCAGGTGACTAGGCTTTACATGTATTAACGGGGCTGTGCGTGTTTTGTATTGCACACGCCCCGAAAACCTTACCTTTTGCTACTAGTATCGCAAAACGTAACATCTTTCCTATGGATACATTTCTCGCAGTGCACGTTAAAGACGCATTCTATGATAAAACGCTAAATCTTTCTGAATGTCCATTACATGTATGTTAAAGAAACCTTCAGAGAAGTACATTTTGCTACAGTATTTAAAAAATTACCCTCAGCTTATAGACTGGGGTGCATGATCCCAGGCAAGGATACTGAACAGAATTGAGCTGCTTTTAAAGGGGTATTTAAACTATTACACTTATTTCTTAGGGATACAAATTGTGTTGTTCATATAGTTTATAGATGTTTGAAAGATAACATTTTTTGATTGTCAAATCTATGAAACATCTAAAATGCCCATTTGTTTCATTCTGATGTTCTCCCTACATTCCAGCCAGGAACATCATTTGCATTTCCAAGTCAATGGTAAAATAGATCATGTCAGGCGTCATGGGAATATTAGAAGTAAGTAGCGTAAAGATACTACCTCAAACATGGTAAAACTCACCTCTGTACATGTTATTTAAGAAAAAAGGGACACATTGTAATGTTAGCATCTTAGACGCTGTTATGTCAAATAAAGAAATCAAGCCTAATAGATTTGTGTTTGTGTAGGGCCTGACATTTTAAAGGGATCTTCACCCTTAAAACAAAAATGGTCAATTGTTAGTTACCTGCCCCTAAATCCCAACAAAAGTATTTGCACTCAATCAAGGGCTGTGATTGTTGAGATCACAACCAATATTTCACCTGCTACCTCCTTTGGTATATTCAAAAGCTCTTAGAAAACAGAGGAGGGAGGCAGATACGTTGGCAGAAAGGAATAGAACAAATCATAAATATCTAGTTAAAATACATGTATTAAATCGAATAAATAGCCTGGGTTGCAGGCAGATAATTGACAAGTCATTTTAGTTTGAAGGGTGGACATGGCCTTTAATATCTGCCAATATAATGTTTTACCATGGGGACAGTTTTGATTAAACACCTTTTAGCTACAATGAGCTTAACTTCAGGTTCCTGGCAAACGTGTTACTACCAAAATCATCTGAATCACTTCTGAATTTTAAAAAAAAAAAAAAAACTGACAGTCAGGCTGACAGCAAATGTAGATTACAACTTTTAAACCCCTTTAAGTTAATTGATCTAACTGAATACAACAAATACACCACGACTTGATGAATAAGAACTTTCACAAACATGTACGTATAAGTAACACCAGTCATGAAGACTCATGGCATATTGCCCTAGATCTCCTTGGTATATTGTTAGGTTATTATTACATATGAAGGACATTTTTTTAAATTTCCTGCACAATTTTATTCATCGTGAAGTTTGGCAGTAGTTAGCCCCTAATTTTATAAATAAGGAAGTAACAAATAGAGATGGCCGGTTCGCGGACCCGAACCCGATCACGCGCGGAGTTCCATCCCGTCCGCGGAACGGCGGATTATTCGGACTTTCCGGAACTCGACCTCCGAAACTGCGGAATTTTTTTTTATACGAACATTTCGAAAATACGAGTATCTCCATATTCCGAGGATCTACGGATACGTTGAGGGATACGCAAAAAACGAAGATCTCGTAATTAGGAGTATTCTCGAATTACGAGAAATACTCATAAAAAAGGTAGTAATTGTGTAAATTTTCAAGACGGAAGCCAAGCCACCATGATCCAAATTGCCAATGGCAGATCAATTACAGAAAGCCTCGTTTTTTACGGAAATCTTCGGTTTACGGGAATCCGTCGCTATTTTCGAAAATAATCCGTTTTTTAAAAGTCACGCTACGGGAATGTACTTTTTAGGTATGTTGGCATTTTTATCACTGCTTATAAGGCCATTACCCGGTCCCGAGCGTTACGTGTAAGTTACAAGGGCTATTTAGCACACTGTTTAATGCCGGATTTTGCCCGAACTTAATGTTATACGTTTTTTTAACGGTCCGCTCGCGATTTCGAATTTTCGGATTTTTTTTCGAAAATCCGCCGGTACTCGCGCGGACCGGTATTTTACGAAGTTCGTGAACATCTCTAGTAAAACAAATAATAAAACATGTTGAATTCTAAAACAGAGTCCAGTAATTTTTGAATGGTTGGACCAATTTCCAGGGGGTAAGTGACGATTTAGGGGTTGGAGACAGAATCACAGACAGGGAAAGAATATCATGATCGATTGAACAGTCTTCTATGGACCTCATGATCGGTTTGTCCGAATTATTAGAAGTGGCTATGGTCCACTGCAACTGGACTGGTGTCCAGTCAATCCATCGAAAGTGGGCAAGCCAAAACACTTTGTGTGTGTACACAGTTTACATTTGCACCCTCTTGTAGGTGGGGTATTGTGTGATCTGAGGTTGAACCTATTAATGGAGAATTTGTCAGGGTGATTTGAATAGGAATTAGCATGTGCGTGTTTTCATCTAAAAGGGTTGGTGGGGATAACAGTTACCCAGTTGGAATAACAAAGTATAAAAATAATTTCAAGACTAGAATACAATACCACATTTATGCATTTAATTAACTGGTTATTCTAAGAGTATTTCTTTTGATTACAAAGAGATATTATACTTTGACATTATAATACACTATGGGTTTCCACGTTAATTATTTAAATAATTAGCTCCACAAAATATTATTGACACAGAAAAATGCCAAACATTTCTGGTATTCTTTACTTTTTTTTTTCTATTGACAGATCATTATTGGGCAACCAGTCCAGTCTCAGTGATCGCAATAGTTTCCTTCCTTTTTCCGCAAACTAAGCAAGTGATGAATTTCAGATGAGAGGTTGGCTCAGTTGATCTCTTATTTTGGTTGGTCATTGGGTTGGATTTCTGGTCCAGCAACAGTGCATTATGGGGACTATTGGTTTCAGATGGTGAAGGAGGATATACATAACATGGAGGAGCCTGGGTGGCCCTTTCTGAACGTATATTTAGTGGGAGCTCTAAAAAGCTCCTTACCTTGCCCAGTCATAAAAAGTCAACTGCGAAGGTTGTGATTGTGATAGCCTATGACTTTTATTGTAGTAGAAGAACTTTTAAAGCAGAATGTGACTGGGAAATATCTGGATAGTATGTGAATCCTTGGCCAATACTGGTATGCTTTCTATGTGCATACCAAAGAATCTTAATGGGTACAATAGGTTTGGCTATGCCTCATGGGGGGAAATACAAAATTGCAATACTATCTTAGCAGCCTCCGGCCTATCTCAACACCTTAGAGATCCGTTCATAATGGAATTCGGGAGCAGGCCTTCTCATGTAAATTGCTCAAGACAGAAGAGAGTTTAGTACTAGAGAGAATAATTCCAAACCGGACAGTGTACGGGAAATGAGGAAGACAGAAAGTTTGTTGACCTGAACGATACCATCGAGTCTCTCTCAGTGTTTACACAGCTGTTTATCACGTGCATGGGCCCTACAAAGTTTACTTAACTGAAACAGGAAATGGACCATTTCAAGGTGGAACCTGTGCCAACATCTCTTCATTTTTGCCTTGGCATGTTAAATAAATAAAGGTATTCTTGATTCACTTATTTTCACACATATTAGGGATTGGATTTTCCTTAGATATGTATGGTTTTTATATTTTCAGTTTCCTCTACTACATCAAAAAAGTTTAAATTTAGGACCAGAATGGAAGTCAAATTTTTTCGACGAAAAGGGAAATCCTCCAGCGGTATATGACATTGTAAACTGGCAGGCTACAATGCCATGGCACCGTTGAGCACATTTATAGTTGGGATTTGATTTTAATGCCCTTAATGGAGCAGGATATTTAATTATGAAATTCCAAAATTATATGGACCAATAACAAAACACAGGTAATGAGGAACAAACTATGTACATTTTTATTCTAGTTTTATTGTTATTATTTATAAGCCAAACATCCAGGATGTTAATTACGTATGCATTTGGGATTGGGGAAGGTAACATAGTGTGCAATATTAAAACACCCTGTACTCCACCCCAGTTAGAGTCAGTTAAAGTGAGTGAGTAAAGTAAAGTACTTATAGCAAGGAGTAAAGTGTGACTCAGTATGTTCCGACCCGCGATCACACGTGTGTACGAACCTTTAGTCCAAAGGGAAGCTAGCCACAGTGCCAGCAAGGACTTCAGCTCATAAAAGGCAAAGTACTGATAGCATAGGACCCAGCCTGAAAAAGCAAACCTTGAAGTGGTGGCTGGCTTAAAATAATTTGGCCCCAAGTTATTGAACTAATTGCTTTTATTTATCCAGAGAGAATGGCAGGCTTTTTGGCTTTTAAAGAGCATCATAGAGGGAATTAAAAATGTAAGCAAAATTGAATGGTCGTGCACTAGGCTTTATTTGTATGTATACTGTATTAAAATGGTCACTAGTTGCACATTAAATGGAGAATACTATCCCATCTTATATTATTTTGTGTAAAACACATGATGGTCTGCATTGATATAACCTAATTTTATTAAAATCATATGAAAGAATTATAGCTTGCGTTGTAGTGACCCCTTTAAAATTAGCTTGGGGGATCAATGGAGCACTTAATACTGGTAAGTTCACCATTTAATTTTTGTACTAACTATTTTTTAGTTTGTTGAAGATAATGTTTAAAGGACAATTATACTCACCTCCCCCTCTTTCTTCCACCCATTCCTGCAAAGGACTTTACAAAAGTCCTGCACTACTACTTGTAACTCCCTCAGCGCTGCAGTCGAACCTCCCCACTGGCACTTTGAGTGACAGGTCGCGAGGCAGCCAATCGGAAGACTTGCTCTGCAAAAAGAGGCGCGTCTTCCATTGGCTTCCTCCGCGACTGTCACTGTGCAGTGTGGAGGACGGAGCGACGAGGTATGATTACCAGTAAGTAGTGCAGGAATGTTTTGTAAAGTGCCCAGAGGTGAGGACTTTGCGTTTTAGGTCCACACCCCTGGGTGACTTTGCAGGAAGGATCGGGGAAATGGTGATTGAATTGTCCTTAAGTTTGAGGACCTAAGGATTTTGTTCAATTATTGTTTTACAACAAATGTTATTTTCTATTTGTTTTATAAAAGTATCATAGATCACCGGTTAATAAAAAAAAAAGTTAAATACTGTGCATTAATTAGATTTTATAACTATTACAATCTTCATAGGTTCCCCTTCCACATGCAGCCCAAGCTGCCCTCCGGAATCATGGAAGGTCATATTACCAGGGAAACCCCTTGATGTATGGAAGTGCTTGGTGTCCCACGGACAGATTTCCAAAAAACAGGTTTGTCTTACGTATTCTTCTAAAAACATTCCCTCTATTTATATAATAAACTTCATTTCAATGTTGTTTCTAGATGCCGTGGAATGTCAACCATGTTCCTGGGACAGTGGCCCAATGTAAGAGGACAGATGTTTCACACGACAAGAATTCCTGTCCTATGAGGAACCTTTGGGTTACAGTTTAGTAGCGCGCGTGTCCATTTTACTTCTTGTTCCCTCTGATTATTTTGGGGATTTTATCCACCATAAAAAAAACACCATTGTCCGAGCCAATAACTTCTCCCATTAGTTGTCTTCTACTGTTTTTCTCTTCATGTGTTTCCTTTGTTCTTTAGGTTTTATCGGTTCCCCAAGACGGTTAAAGTGTCATCTCCGCCAGGTGGCATTTGGGACGGTGTTTCACTCTGTGTCTCCCTGTGTTCTGGCCAAAAACCATGACGTTGTCATTGCTTTTAATGCCACCAAACCCGGAAGCAGGCTGAGAGAAAACTGACAGGGGTAAAGGTGTCCTAAGTGTCATATATTCAGTGTTTATCCAATTGTGTGTTGTGTGTCTTCTGGGTGATTTTCTCCTCCATTTCGAATGGACACTATCACCAAAGCCGGAGTCATCATAATTATCTGCAATGAAGGATCATCCACGCTTTTCTGGTGCATGCTGGGAGTATCTTGGATATTGGCCACCATCAGTTTCATGTGCTTTTACTTAGCAGACGACTCCCTGACAGTTCTAATGAAGCCAAATTAATCCAATTCAGTATGGTGGCTTTCCTCAGGTTCTGGGTGTCCTTTATCCCGCCTATCTCAGTGTAAAAGCAATGTACAACACAGCTATGGAGGTCTTTGCCATTTTGTCCTCATCTTGGGCACTGGTAGGTTTTTTGTTTATCCCCAAAATGTTTTATTATATTGTTCATCCCCATATGAACTTAAACAATATCTAATGAAGAAAAATATAAAAATAAATAAAAATAACATTATTTAATAGAAATAAAATAAGAACAATTATACCTTACTATCAATTAGATCAACTGGACTGATCATTGACCCAACATTTATGTGCGCCATTGCACCATTTACCTTGTTTCTTTCCTTCGGACATATTATAAAATGGAAGTATTTTTTGTAGTGCTGGACCCATTAAACACTAGGTGCGGCCGATTTACACAGAGGCAGTGGGACAAATTTATGGAGTTCAAATCCGCTAACGGTCACTACTGGTTATTTTTTTGCGTGACTTTAACTCCATATTAGGTTGGATGAGCAGGTTATGCAAAAGGACAACCGCAACATCAGACGCTCGGGATTCAATATTGCGTTTCCACAAGTTTTATCACGGATTTAATGCCAGCAAATAGCTAGATAAAATCCCGCAGTGAGTAAATCCCTTATACCGGGATTTACCCACATCACAAATGCGATATGGAAAATCACAAATCAGGGACATAAATAGAGCGGATAACGGTCTGGGTAAATGAGCTGTATGTTTACGCATTGGTTGTTTAGTAATAATCGTATTTTTGGAGGTCCAAATAATTATACCCAGTAGTAAAACAATGACAGAAAAGTGCCCTGATTCTAATGATAGCGCCGAATAAGAATGACTGAAAAAAATTTACCAAAAGGTCACAAACCCAATGTTTGTGGGGACAAAAGGGGACATAAAGTTGGTGAGTTCATGGAGAGTCCCTTCTTATAGATGACCATGCAGCAGATGCTGGCAGTATTACTATTTAAGAATGATGAGACAGACAATGCATATTCAAATGTTTGTTATATCTTTATATTATTATATCATTCTGTGTATATAAAAAAAAAAAACAGAAGTGTCATTCACGGCCGTTCATCATGGGCGTGCCAACAAGTAGGAGAAAGCACCCTTTGGCTCTCCGTTGTATTTTACTTATTATATCGGGTGATTTACTACTGGTTAATATTGACGCCAACATGCTTCATTTTTACCCTTTGAATTGCTACAAAGTTGACTAACTTAAAATGGTATGTACTGTATCATGGGGGGTGGAACCTCTTGACTCCAAGCTTTCCCGCTCCTCTGTCTTATGTAGCCAATCTTTATTTGAAGACTATCCATATCGATTTGAATTGAAGCTACACAACAGCAGCTAGCAAATATACAAGGGACATAGCAAGAAAGGATGAGAGCAGAAATATTCGCAATGGTGTTTGCCATATTGAACAAGCAAAAATTTTGAATCCGTCACATAAAACAATCCCATAGCTTAAGGCCAAGAAGACGAAAAAAAATCCGCATAGCTAAGGGCAGAGTCCCAACACAACAATCCCATAGCAAAGGGCAAGAGTACAGTAAAACAAAACAATCCCATAGCATAAAAACAGTAACACCAACGAATCTCATAGCTAAGGCAGGTCAACAGAAGATCATAGCTAGGCCAGAGTCAACAACAACATCCCAATAGCAAGGCAGAGTCAAACCAACAATCGCTGCTAGCTAAGGCAGAGTCCACACAGCAACAGTCCCCATTTAGCTAAGGCAAGAGTTCCAACACCAACAATCCCATAGTCTAAGGCAGAGCAACACCAAAAACTCCCATAGCTAGGGCAGATCAACCCAAGTCCTTATTAGCTAAGAGCAGGAGTCAACACCACAATCCCTAGCTAAGGCAGAGCTCCACACACAACAATACCATAGCTATGGCAGAGTAACACCAACAATCCCATAGCAAGGCAGAGCCACCATCATAAAGCAGTCAAAACACAATCCAATAGCTAAGGCAGAGTCAACACCAACAATCCCATAGCTAAGGCAAAGCAAACCAACCAATCCTGCTAAGCGAGTCAACACCAAACAATCCTATAGCTAAGGCAGAGTCACACCAACAATCCCATTAGCTAAGGCAGAAAGTCAAACACCAACAATCCTATAGCTAAGGCAGAAGTCCACACCAACAATCCCATAGCTAAGGCCGGTTAACACAGAAACCATCCCAAGCTAAGGCAGAGTCCAACACCAACACCCATAGATAAGACACTGTCAAACAAACAATCCCATAGATAGGGAACAGTCAACGAAAACAATTCCCAACAGCTAAGGCAGAGTCAACCCACACCAACAATCCCATAGCTAACCGGCAAGAAACAACCCAACAATCCCATAGCTAAGACACTGTCAAAACAACAATCCCATAGCTAAGCAGAGCGCAAACACAACAAAATCCCATAGTAAAGACACACGTCAACGCAACAATCCCATAGCTAAGGCAGAGTCAACACCAACATACCATAGCTAAGCAGAGTAAACACCAACAATCCCATAGCTAAGGCAGAGTCAACACCAACAATCCTATAGCTAAGGCAGAGCCAACACCAACAATCCCATAGATAAGACACAGTCAACACCAACACACCATTAGCTAAGGCAGAGTCAACACCAACAATCCCATAGCTAAGGCAGAGTCAACAACCAACATCTATAGCTAAGGCAGAGCCAACACCAACAATCCCATAGATAAGACACAGTCAACACCAACAATCCCATAGCTAGGAGAAGCTAAACCACCAACAATCCCATAGCTAAGGCAGAAGTAAAACACCAACAAAGCCTATAGCTAAGGCAGAGGCCACACCAACAATCCCATAGCAAGGCAGAGTAAAACACCAACAGAGCCAATACAAGGCCAGAGTAAACAACAAACAATCCTATAGCTAAGGCAGAGCCAAACACCAACAATCCCATAGATTAAGGACACAGTCAACACCACAATCCCATAGCTAAGGCAGAGAGTAAACACCAACAATCCCATAGCTAAGGCAGAGTAAACACCAACAATCCTATAGCTAAGGCAGAGCCAACACCAACAATCCCATAGATAAGACACAGTCAACGCAACAATCCCATAGCTAAGGCAGAGCAACACACACCAATCATAGATAGACACAGTCAACGAACTCCCTAAGCTAGGCAAGAAGTAACACCAACAATCCCATAGCTAAGGCAGAGTAAACACCAACAATCCCATAGCTAAGGCAGAGTCACACACCAACAATCCCATAGATAAGACACAGTCAACACCAACAATCCCATAGCTAAGGCAGGGCAGAGTCAACACCAACAATCCCATAGATAAGACACAGTCAACACCAACAATCCCATAGCTAAGGCAGAGTCCAGAGTCAACACCAACAATCCCATAGATAAGACACGTCAACACCAACAATCCTATAGGCTAAGGCAGATAAACACCAACACTATAGCTAAGACACAGTCAACACCAACAATCCATAGCTAAGGCAGAATCAACACCAACAATCCTATAGCTAAGGCAAGTTCAAACACCAACAATCCATAGCTAAGGACAATGTCAAGCACAAACAATCCCATAGCTAAGACACTGTCAACACCAAACAATCCCATAGTAAGACACTGTCAACACCAACAACAATCCCATAGCTATTGAGACCGTAATTGTTGTTAGGTGGGTTAAAAAAAAAAAAAAAAAGGGGATAGGTTGGACTTGAGGCGAATGTCTTATTCAAACTTATACATGATGTTACTAAGGAGCAAAGTCAAACACAACAACCCATAGAGTACACTCTGTAAACACCAACAATCCCATGCTAAGGCAGAGTCAACACCAACAACTAACCTAAGGCAGAGTCAACACCAACAATCCTATAGCTAAGGCAGAGTCAACACAGCAACAATCCTATTGCTAAGGCAGAGTCAACACCAACAATCCCATAGCTAAGACACTGTCAAACCAACAATCCCATAGCTAAGGCAGAGCCAACACCAACAATCCCATATAGCTAAGGCAGAAGAAAGTCAAACACACCAACAATACTATAGGCTAAGGCAGAGTCAACACCAAACATCCTATAGCTAAGGCAAAGTCAACACCAACATCCCATAGCTAAGGCAGAGTCAACACCAACAATCCCATAGCTAAGACACAGTCAAACACCAACAAATCCCATAGCTAAGGCAGAGTCAACACCAACAATCCCATAGCTAAGGCAGAGTCAACACCAACAATCCTATAGCTAAGGCAGAGTCAACACCAACAATCATAGCTAAGACACTGTCAACACAACAATCCATAGCTAAGGCACTGTTAAAACACCAACAATTCCATAGCTAAGGACACGGTCAACACCAACAACCCCATAGCCTATTAGACCTACTGTTAGGTAGGGTTAAAAAAAACAAAAAAAAAAAAAGGGAATAGGTTGGACTTGATGGACGAATGTCTTTATTCAACCTTAATTACTATGTTACTAAGGCAGAGCCAACACCAACAATCCTATAGCTAAGGCAGAGCCAACACCAACAATCCTATAGCTAAGACACAGTCAACACCAACAATCCCATAGCTAAGGCAGAGCCAACACCAACAATCCTATAGCTAAGGCAGAGTCAACACAGCAACAATCCCATAGCTAAGGCAGAGTCAACACCAACAATCCTATAGCTAAGGCAGAGCCAACACCAACAATCCTATAGCTAAGGCAGAGCCAACACCAACAATCCCATAGCTAAGGCCAGAAAGCCAAGACACACAACATATCCTATAGCTAAGGCAGAGTCAACACAGCAACAACCCATAGTAGGCAGAGTCAACAAACAACAATCCCATAGCTAAGGGCAGAGTCAACACCAACAACCTATAGCAAGGCAAGAGTCACATCCAACATCCTATAGCTAAGGCAGAGCCAACACCAACCAATCCCATAGACTAAGGCAGAGCCACACAACACAACAATCCCATAGCTAAGGCCCAAGTACAACACAACAATCCCATAGAAGGCAGAGTCAACACCAACAATCTATAGCTAAGGCAGAGTCAACACCAACCAATCCCATAGCTAAGCAGAGCAAGAGTCAACACCAACAATCCTATAGCTAAGGCAGAGTCAACACAACCAATCCCATAGCTAAGCAGGGAGTTAACACAGCAACAATCCATAAGCAAGGCAGAGTCAACACCAACAATCCCATAGCTAAGACATGTCAAACACAACAATCCCATAGCTAAGGCAGAGCCAACACCAACAATCCCATAGATAAGACACAGTCAACGCAACAATCCCATAGCTAAGGCAGAGTCAACACCAACAATCCCATAGCTAAGGCAGAGTAAACACCAACAATCCCATAGCTAAGACAGTCAAACACAACAATCCCATAGCTAAGACACAGTCAACGCAACAATCCCATAGCTAAGGCAGAGGCAACACCAACATCCATAGCTAAGGCAGAGTAACACAACAATCATAGCTAAGGCAAGGTTCACACCAACAATCCATAGCTAAGCAGAGCCACACCAACAATCCTAGCATAAGTACACGTCTCAACACCAACAATCCCATAGCTAAGGCAGAGTAGTAACACCAAACAATCCCATAGCTAAGGAGAGTCAGTCAAAACAACCAACATTCCTAAGCTAAGGCAGAGTCAAAACACAACAATCCCATAGCTAAGACACTGTCACACCAACAATCCCATAGCTAGGCACTGTCAACACAAAAATCCCATAGCTAAGGGACAGTCAACACCAACAATCCCATAGGCATTAGGACCTACTGTTAGTAGGGTTAAAAAAAAAAAAAAAAAAAGGAATAGGTGGACTTGATGACGACGAATGATTCCTATTAGTATAAGGCAGAACAACAACAACATCTAAGTAAACAAGCAACACAAACATCCAGCTAAGGCAAGTAAACCACAATCCATAGCTAAGGCAGAGCCAACACCAACATCCTAAGCTAAGCGAGTCAAACACCAGAACAAATCCCATAGCTAAGGCAAAGAAGTCAACCAACAATCCATAAGTAACAGAGCCCAGTCAACAACAACAATCCTATAGCTAAGGCAGAGCAACACCAACAACACATAGCTAAGGCAGAGCCAACACAAAAATACTATAAGCTAAGGCAGAGCAAACGCACAACCATAGCTAAGGCAGAGAAACACAAACCAACAATCCATAGCTAAGGCAGAGGCAACCCAACAATCCTATAGCAAGGCAGAGTCAACACAACATCCATAGAAGGAGAGCAACACCAACAATCCATAGCTAAGGCAAGAGCCAACACCAAACAATCATCATAAGCAAGGCAGAGCAACACAACAATCCCATAGCTAAGGCAGAGCAACACCAACAATCCTATAGCTAAGGCAGAGTAAACACCAATCAAACAACAAACCATAGCTAAGGCAGAGGTCAGAGTCAACAAACAACAATCCTATAGCTAAGGCAGGTCAACACCAACAATCCATAGAAGGCAGGAGTAACACCAACAACAATCCACAACAATCCATAGCTAAGAACGCAAAACACCAATCCACTAGCTAAGGCAGAGCCCACACCAACAATCCCATAGTAAGCAAAAGTCAACACCAACAATCCCATAGTAAGGCAGAGTCAACACCAAACAATCCTATAGCTAAGGCGAGTAAGTAGGAGAGTAAACACCAAAATCCCATAGTAGACCACGGCAAAACAACAATCCCATAGCTAAGAAAAAGTCAAGCAACAACCCAATAAGCTAAGGCAGGAGGTCAAACACAACAATCCCATAGCTAAGGCAGAGGGTAATAACACAACAATCCCATAGCTAATGCAGAGTCAACACCAAACAATCCATATAGCGCTAAGGCAGAGCAACACCACAATAACCATAGATAAGACACGTCAAACAACAACAATCCCATAGCTAAGGAGACAGTGTAACACCAACAATCACCATAGCTAAGGCAGAGTCAAACACCAAACAATCCATAGCTAAGGGCAGAGTAAACACCACAATCCCATAGAAAGACACAGTCAACACCAACAATCCCATAGCTAAGGCAGAGCTAAACTCCCAACAAATCCAATAGCTAAGGGCAGAGTCAAACACCAACAATCCTATAGCTAAGGCAGAGACCCAACAACAACAATCCCATAGTAAGCTCAGGCAGAGTCAAACACCAACAATCCATAGCTAAGGCAGAGTAAACACCAAACAATCCCATAAGCTAGGCCAGAAGCCAAACACAACAATCCCATAGAAAGGACACAGTCAAACACCAACAATCCATAGCTAAGCAGAGTAAACACCAAAACAACCAATAGCTAAGGCAGAGTAAACACCAACAATTACTATAGCTAAGGCAGAGCCTAACACCAACAATCCCAAGCTAAGGCAGAGTCAACACCAACAATCCCATTAGATAAGACACAGTCAAAACACAAAAAAAAGAAAAAGAAGGAAGAGAAGGGGAACATCCGAAGAGAGCAAAGCCTCCCATGATAAGGCAAGTACAGGACAGAGAGTAAACACCAACAATCCTATAGCTAAGGCAGAGCCAACACCAACAATCCCATAGATAAGACACAGTCAACACCAACAATCCCATAGCTAAGGCAGAGTAAACACCAACAATCCCATAGCTAAGGCAGAGTAAACACCAACAATCCTATAGCTAAGGCAGAGCCAACACCAACAATCCCATAGAAAGACACAGTTCAACGCAACAATCCATAGCTAAGGCCGAGCCAACACCAACAATCCCAAGATAAGGACACAGTCAACGCAAACAATCCTCATAGCTAAGGCAGAGTAAAACACCAAACACATCCCATAGCTAAGGCAGAGTAAACCCAACAAATCCCATAGCTAAGGCAGAGTCAAACACCAACAATCCCATAGCTAAGACACAGTCAACACCAACAATCCCATAGCCTAAGGCAGAGTCAACACCAACAATCCCATAGATAAGACACAGTCAAACACCAACAATCCCATAGCTAAGGCAGAGTAAACACCAACAACTCCATAGATAAGACACAGTCAACACCAAACAATCCTATAGATAAGGCAGAGTAAACACCAACAATCCTATAGCTAAGACACAGTCAACACCAACAATCCCATAGCTAAGGCAGAGTCAACACCAACAATCCTATAGCTAAGGCAAAGTAACACCAACAATCCCATAGCTAAGACACTGTCAACACCAACAACCCGTAGCTAAGACACTGTCAACACCAACAATCCCATAGCTATTAGACCTACTGTAGGTAGGGTTAAAAAAAAAAAAAAAAAGGGAATAGGTTGGACTGATGGACGATATGTCTTTATTCAACCTTAATTACTATGTTACTAAGGCAAAGTCAACACCAACAATCCATAGCTAAGACACTGTCAACACAACAATCCCATAGCTAAGGCAGAAGTCAACACCAACAATCCTATAGCTCAAGGCAGAGTCAACACCAACAATCCTATAGCTAAGGCAGAGTCAACACCAACAATCCTATAGCTAAGGCAGAGTCAACACCAACAATCCCATAGCTAAGACACTGTCAACACAACATCCCATAGCTAAGGCAAAGTCAACACCAACAATCCCATAGCTAAGGCAGAGTCAACACCACAATCCTATAGCTAAGGCAGAGTCAACACCAACAATCCTATAGCTAAGGCAAAGTCAACACAACAATCCCATAGCTAAGGCAGAGTCAAAACAACAATCATATAGCTAAGACACAGTCAACACCAACAATCCCATAGCTAAGGCAGAGTCAACACCAACAATCCCATAGCTAAGGCAGAGTCAACACCAACAAATCCTAAGCTAAGGCAGAGTCAACACCAACAATCCCATAGCTAAGACACTGTCAACACCAACAATCCCATAGCTAAGGCACTGTCAACACCAACAATCCCATAGCTAAGACATGTCAACACCAACAATCCCATAGCTATTAGACCTACTGTTAGGTAGGGTTAAAAATTAAAAAAAAAAAAAAAAAAGGGAATAGGTTGGACTTGATGGACGAATGTCTTTATTCAACCTTAATTACTATGTTACTAAGGCAGAGCCAACACCAACAATCCTATAGCTAAGGCAGACCGCCAAACACCAACCAATCTAGCTAAAAAAAAAGACACAGGCACACACCAACAATCCATAGCTAAGGCAGAGCCAACACCAACAATCCTATAGATAACGGCAGAGGTCAACACAGCAACAATCCATAGCTAAGGCAGAGTAAACCAACAATCCTATAGCTAAGGCAGAGTCAAACAAACAACAATCCTATAGTAAGGCAGAGCCACACACCAACAATCCATAGCTAAGCAGAGTCCAACACCAACCATCCTATAGCTAAGGCAAGAGATCAACACCAGCAACAATCCTATAGCTAAGGCAGAGTCAAACACAAAAACAAACAATCCCATAGCTAAGGCAGAGTCAACACCAACAATTCCTATAGCTAAGGCAGAGGCCAACACCAACAATCCTATAGATAAGGCAGAGCCAACACCAACCAATCCATAGCTAAGGCGAGCCAACACCAACAATCCCATAGGCTAAGGCCCCGAGGTCAACCACCAACAATCCCATAGCTAAGGCATGAGTCAACACCAACAATCCTATAGCTAAGGCAGAGCCAACACCAACAATCCTATAGCTAGGCAGAGCCAAAACACCAACAACTCTATAGCTGAAAGACCAGTCAACACAAACAATCCCATAGCTAAAGGCCAGAGTCAACCCAACCATACCCATTAGCTAAGGCAGAAGAGTACAAACCAACATCCTAGACTAAGCAGAGCCAACACAACAATCCTATAGCTAAGGCAGAGCCAACACCAACAATCCTATAGCTAAGACACAGTCAACACCAACAATCCATAGCTAAGGCAGAGGTCAAACCAACAATCCCATAGTTAAGGCAGAGTACACCAAACAATCCCTAGCTAAAGCGAGGCAACACCAAAACCCAATTCCTATAGACTAAGGCAGAGCAACCACCAACAAATCCCCATAGCCTAAGGCAAGCAGTCAACACCAACAATCCCTGCTAAGGCAGGTCAACACACAACAATCCCATTAGCTAAGGCAGTAGTCAACCCAACAATCCATAGCTAAGCAGAGTCACACCAACCAATCCCATAGCTAATGGCAGAGCAAACACCAAACAATTCCCATAGTAGGCGAGCAACACCAACATCACCTTAGCTAAGGCAGAGTCAACAACTAACAATCCCATAGCTAAGGCAGAGTCAAACACCAACAATCCATAGCTAAGGCAGGTCAACACAACAATCCCATAGCTAAGGCAGAGTCAACAACAACAACCTATAGCTAAGGAGAGTCAACACCAACAATCCCATAGCTAAGGCAGAGTCAACACCAAACATCCTATAGCTAAGGCAGAGCAACACCAACAATCCCTATAGCTAGGCCAGAGCCAACACCAACATCCATAGTAGGCAGAGTCAACACCAACAATCCATAGCTAAGGGAAGAGCAACCCCAACAATCTATAGCGAAGCAAGGCAAACCACAATCCTATAGCTAAGCAGAGTCACACCAACAATCCCATAGCATAAGACAATGTCAACACAACACATCCAATCTGTAACGGCAGAGCCAAACACCAGCAATCCTATAGCTAAGGCAGAGTCAACACCAACAAGCTCCATTAGCTAAGGCTAGAGTCAAACCCCAACAATCCCATAGTAAGGCAGAGTCCCACCAACAATGCCCATAGTTAAGGCAGAGTCAACACACAACAATCCCATAGCTAAGCAGAAGTCAACACTTTCCGATATAAGGTTACTTTCCTTTAAAGTTATGTGCAAAGAAAGATACGTAAATTTCCTTAAAGTTTCCTTATATTACGGTTACATTTCCTTTAAGTTCTATTATTACGGTACGTTTCCGTTTACGTTCTATATATGTACGTCCTTTACAGTTCTTTCTAATACGGACGGTCCGCGCCTTACAGTTTCGAATACCTGTACATTCCTTACAGTTTTATATTACTGTAGCTTCGTACCGGTCTAGATATACTGTACGTTCCTAACAGTTCTATATACGGTACGTTCTTACAGTTTCTATATACTGTGTCGTCTTACAGTTCTATATTACTGTTACATCCTTTAAAGTTTCTAGTTTTTTTTTATGACTGTACAGTCGTACAGTTCTTATACTGTACATTCCTTACAGGCTATATACTGTTAATTCCTTACAGTCTAGTCATCCTAGCATATACTGTACGTTCTTGACAGTTCGTATATTACTGTAACGTTCCTTACCGAGTTCTATTAGCATGTAAATGCTTCCTTACGTTCTATATACTAATGTTACATTCCTTACAGTTCTTATATTACGTTGTCCTCGTTCTATGCTGATACATTCATTACAGTCTATATATGTAATACTATCTATACTGTCTTCCTTATTTATATTTATCTGTTACATATATCCTTGTTACAGTTCTTACAGTTGTATATACTGTAGAATCTTACATAGTTCTTATACTGTAATTACTAGGAATACTGTCTTCCTTACAGTTCATATTATACGTAAGGATCCTTACAAGTTCTATATATTACATTCCATTAGAAGTTCTATATATGACGATTCCTTACAGTTTTTATTATACTGTACGATTCCTTACAGTTATATATGTCAACTGCTTACATATCCTAATATGACAGTTCCATTACTTAGTTTCTAACTAATGTTACCTATTCCTTAAACGTTCATATAAGTGACATTCCTTACATTCTATATATGTACATTCTAACATAAGTGATTCTTAAAGTTCTATATACTGTAACATCATCCGTTTTACAGTTCTTGATAATTACATTCCCTTAAAGTCTATATATGTACATAGTCCTGTAACAGTTCATATGACTGTACATTCCTTATCAAGTCCTTAATCTATATAACCTTATAGTTAAGTACATTCCTAAGTTCTATATACTTGTACATTCCTTAAAGTGCTATATACTGTACATTCTTCAGTTAATACTACATGTACATCCTTAACAGTTTTATATACTGTACATCCTTAAAGTTATATACTGTACATTCCTACAGTTCATACTTGCTTAAAGTTTCATGTACATTCCTTACGTTCTATTATAACTGTACATTTCATACAGTTATATTACTGTAATGCTTAGTCATTTACGTCATTCCAAGTTCTATATTACTGTACATTTCCGTTACAGTTCTATATAATGGAATTCTTAAAGTTCTATTACTACACTTAAATCTTATACGTGAAATTCCTACAGTTATTACTTATCTAGTTCTATACTGATTCCTTACCGAATGCATTCTCGATATATGACTGTATATTACAGTTATATTACTGTATTCTTACAGTTCTATATATGTAAGTTCCTACAGTCATATACTGTACGTTTCCTTACAGGTCAGTACTGGTACGTTGCCGTAAGTTCTATATACGTACGTTCTTACGAGTTCTATATACTGTACGTTCTTACAGTTTCTTATTTAAAGCGATCTTACTGTCCTTACAGTTCTATATACGGCTCTAGTAATTCCTTAGAGTTTTATGCTACATTCCGTTACAGTTTCTATATACTGTACATTCTTACAGTTCATTATTCATTCACGTGACATTCTTAAAGCTTCTAGTATACTGTAAATCCTTAAACGGTTACTTTATACTGTAACATGTCTTAAAGTTCTATATAATGTACATCTGTTTACAGTTCTATATACTGGAAATTCCTTAAGTTATATATATTACACTTCCTTACAGTTCTATATACATGTACATCTTCCTTTAACTGTATTCCTTCAGTCTAACGGTACATGTCCTTACAGTTCATATATGACATCTCAGTCTATACTTACTCTTAAAGTTCTATATACTACATTCCTTAGAAAGTTTGTATATCGTACATTCCTTAAAGTTCTATTCATATGTACTATTCCTTAACAGTTCTATATGTACATCAAGGCTATCTGACATCTTACAAGTTCTTATATGTACATCACAGTTACAGAGTCTGTAAACTGTGTTATACTAATTCTTAATAATTGTCATATACCGTTTACATTCTTCATTCTATGATTTAAGTCTAATGTCTTCTTAACAGAGAATTCCTTTATATGTACACTCCTTAAAGTTCATATATACTGACATTCCTTAAAGTTCTATATTAGTAATTCTAGTTTTATTACTTCGCTTAAACTTATATGTACATTCTTACATATATACTGTGCTATTCCTAAAGTTCTATATACGACATCCTTACAGTTTCTATATAATGGTACAGTCCTTTACGTTTATTTACTGTACATTCCTTAAAGTTCTACAATATGTACATTGCCTTTAAGTTCTTATGACTGTAGCTTACAGTTCTATAGTAATGTAAGTCCTTACAAGTTTCTATATACTGTACTTTCCTTTACGTAATGAATACTTCAGTCTATACTGTAACTGTTCTAATAAACTTTATTGAAGATATCTGAACTTACAGATAGTTACGTACTTCCCTACAGTCATATACTGGACATTCCTTACAAGTTCTTATTACTGAATACTATTTACAGTTCTATGATAATGTACATGTCTTACAGTTTTATATATATGGTACATTCCTACCGTTATAACTGTTCATCTCATTCATCTTCATCAACGTTCATATGTATACTGTAATATCTTACAGTTCTATATTACTGTAACATTTCCTAACAGTTCTATATAAGTATACATTTTACAGGTCTATTATACTGTACATCCGTACAGATTCTATTACTGTACATCCTTAAAGGTCTATTTACTGACACTTCTTAATGTTCATATATACTGTACATTTCCTTACAGTTCTATATAATGTACATTCTTACAGTTCTCTATACTGTACTTCCTACAGTTCTATAACTGTACGTTCTTAAAGTTCTATATAATGTACATCGTACAGTTCTTATACTGTCAGTTCCTTAAGTTCTATATACTGTCTAATTCCTACAGTTCTATATACTGTACGTTCTTAAGAGTTCTAGTATACTGTACTTCCTTACCAGTTCTAATTACTGTGTAGTTCCTTAAAGTTCTATATTACTGACATCTATCTTAATGTCATTCCTTACAGTTTATATATGTACTTTATTCCTTTACGTCACTTAAAGTCTAATACTGTACAATTCCGTTACAGTCGTATATAAGTAAATTCTTAACAGGTTATGATATAATCATGTACATTCTATATTACAAGTCTATTACTGTACAGTCACTCGGTACATTCCTAGTATATTACTGTACATTCCTTACAAGTTCTAATATCATGTACATCTTACAAGTTCTATATACTGTAATCATTCGCTATATGTAATTCGTCTATATTTTACTGTTACGTTCCTTACAGTTATATATATGTACATTCCTTAACAGTTCTATATAACTGTACGCATTCATTAACAGTTCTAGTATGTACATTCAGGTTTGTATCTGTATGCATTAAAGTCTAGTATACGTGACGTATCCATTAAAGTTTAATGTGTTCTACCGTCTATATACTGGTACGTTCCTTACAGTTTTATATTATACATAGTTACCAGTTCTAATCTGTAATTTTTCAGTCGATATACTGTACATTCATTACAGGTTATATTATACTGATCATCGCTATTCTTAAAGTTATTCTATATACGAAATCTCATTCATCTGGAAATCTACAGTTCATATAATGACCATTTCCTTACAGTTCTATAACTGAAATTCCTTACAGGTTCTATATACTGTACATTCCTTCTATTATTACATTCCTTAATCATACTAAGGTACTTCCTTACAGTTCTATATACTGTAAACATCCTCAGCTATATATCATTCTAACTATACTAGTACATTCCTTACAGTTCATATACTGTACCTTCCTTAAAGTTCTATATACTGTAAATTCCTTACAGTTCTATATAATGTACGTTCCTTACAGTTCTATATACGTACATTCCTTACAGTTCTATATACTGTAATTCCTCACAGTTCTATATATGTACATTCCTTACAGTTTCTATTCCGTACGTTCCTTACAGTTCTATAACTGTACAGTCCTTAAAGTTCTATATACTGTACCGTTCCTTACAGTTCTATATACTGAGTTCCTACAGTCTATATTACTGTACGTCCTTACAGTTCATATATATGTACATCCTTACAGTTCTTATATTATGTAACATTCCTTACAGTTAATATACTTACATTCCTTACAGTTCTATATACTGCTACTACTAAGTTCTATATATGAATACATTTCTTACCAGTTCATATTACTGACATGTAAATTCCTTTACAGTTCTATATGTACATCTATCTTCAAATGACTTCCACATATTACTGTTACAGTTCTTACGTTCTATTTAACTGTAATCTTCACAGTTCTATATACTGTACATTCCTTACAGTCTCTATAATGTACATTCTCTACAAGTCTACTATACTGTAATTCCTTTAACGTTCTATATACTGTACATTCCTAAAGTTCATATATATTAGTTACGTTAACATACTTCCTACAGTTCTATTATGTACGTTCCTTACAGTGTTATATACGTTACATTCCTTACAGTTCTAGATACTGTACGTTCTTACAGGTCTATATACTGTACGTTCCTCGTTTACGTGTCCTTACATTTATCATACATGTACTCCTTACAGTGTATATTACTGTAATTCTGTTAAACCGTTCTATACTAAGTTCTATTAATGCACATTCCTAAAGTTCTATTATCTGTACATTCCTTAAATTTCATATTTACGTGTACATCCTTACATCTAACGTCTTCGTACCTTATCTACTGTACTCCTACGTTCCTATAACTAGTTCAGTCATATATGTACATGCTACATTCTACTTACATCTACTTATATAATGTAATTCTTGAAGTTCTATATACGTAAATTACCTTACAGTTCTATTATACGTAAATTCCTTAAAGTTCTAGAGACTGTAAATTCCTTACAGTTCTTATTAATGTACATCTTAAGTCTAGCTATACTGTACATTCCTTACAGTTATTATGTAATTCCTATCATAAATGTTGCCTTACATTCTTAATACGTCTTCTATTTATACTGTACATTCTTCATCATAGTAATTTCATTAATTATAATGTACATTCCTTACAGGTTCTAATACTGTACATTCTTCACAGGTTTAATATACTTACATTCCTAAATTCTATATTACTGTAGCATTCCTTACAGTCGAAATAACTGACATTCCTTAGCAGTATAGCTATATTCGTAAGTTCTATACTGTTAATATCGTTACAGCCTTACGTCGATATATACATTCCTTAATTTATCTCTATTCTTTACAGTTCTATATAATGTAAAATTCTTACAGTTATATTAACTCAGTCATACGTAAAGTCCCATTACTATAGACTTTTACAGCCTATAACTGTAACATTCCTGTACAGTTCTATATACTGGTTACTTCCTTACAGTTCTATATACTGTAGATCTTACAGTTATATACGATCGTCCTTACAGTCTATATAATTAATCTCCTTACAGTTCTATATTACTGTACATTCCTACATTTAAACGTTCCTAGTCTATACGGTAACATTCCTTACAGTTCTATATACTGACATTCCATTAAGTTCTATTACTGTAGTTCCTTACACTATACGCTATTTACAGTTATATATAATGAAGGTTACCTATATCACATTTACAGGGTTCTATAGACTGTAATTCCTTACAGTTCTATAGATGTAATACTTGTACAGTTCTTATATGTACATTCCTAAGTTATACTGTACATTCACGCAAAATGTACATCTTCATATTACTGACTACACATATCACTTATTCAGTTATATATACTGTGCATAGCTATTCTGATCTTAAAGTTCTATAGTACATGTACACGATCTTATACTTAGTTCCTCAGTTATATACATGTACTTCCTTTAAAGTTTCTATATTACTGTACGATTTCCTACAGTTCTATATACTTTACGGTTCCCTTAAGTTCTATATACTGCATTCCTTAAAGTTTATAATACTGTACAGTTCCTACAGTTCTGATATACTGTACATTCGTAAGTCTAATACTGTAGTTCCTTAAGTTCTATATTATGATGTACAGTTATTACGTGTCTTATAACCATTCCTTACAGTTCTATATACTGTACATTCCTGTAAAGTTCTATGGATATGGGACACTGTCCGGAAGTTCTAGAGTACGTACATTCCTTACAGTTCTATATTGGACATTCCTTACAGTTCTATATACTGTACATCTTCTCTATTATACGTTTTAATTCTATATACTGTCAATTACTTTATTCTATTATACTGTACATTCCTTTTAACAGTTCATATATACTGTACATTCCTCTAAGGTTATTATATACAGCGTATTCTATATACTGTACATTTCATACAGTTCCTACTATATCTTACATTCCTTCACAGTTCTATATAATGTACGTTCCTTACAGGTCTTTAACTGTACATTCCTTACATAATACGGTTTACGTTCGAATACTGTTACGTTCCTTACGTCTATATAATGTTACGTCTTTCATTCATTCTATATATGTAATTTCCATTACAGTTCTATATACGTACGTTCCTTACAGTTCTATATACTGAAGTTCCTACGTTCTATATACTGTACATTCCTTACAGTTCTATATTATGTACGTTCCTTACAGTTCTATATACATGTACAGTCCTTTACAGTTCATATACTGTACATCCTTACAGTTCTATATAATGTACATTTCTTACAGTTCTATATTACGGATTCCTACAGTTCTATATACTGTGAATCTTCCTTACAGTTCATATAATGTACATTTCTTACAGTTGAATGACTGAATCTTACAGTTCCTATACAGATTTTTTTCTATATAAAACTGTACATCGCCTTACAGTTCTATATAGAGTTCCTGTACAAGTCTATCTGTACAGTCTACGTTGATAATACTGTACGATTCCTTACAGTTCTATATACATGACATCTTACAGTCTATATACTGTTACATTCCTTACAAGTTCTATATACTGTACTTCCTACAGTTCTATATATGTACATTTCCTTACAAGTCAATATACTGTAGTACCTACAGTTTACTATATAATGTAATTCCTTAAGGGCTATATACTGGAAAATTCCTTAG